>JBBBDQ010001875.1:225000-252500 GCA_037127315.1 Ascarosepion bandense
GTCAGTTTTTCATATCTATCTATCTATCTATCTCAGTTTTTTCATATCTATCTATCTATCTATCTATCTATCTCAGTTTTTTCATATCTATCTATCTATCTATCTATCTATCTCAGTTTTTTCATATCTTTATTTATCTATCTATCTATCTATCTATCTATCTCAGTTTTTTCATATCTATCTATCTATCTATCTATCTATCTATCTATCTCAGTTTTTTCTATTTCTATCTATCTATCTATCTATCTATCTCAGTTCTTTCTATCTATCTATTTTTTCTATCTATCTCATTTTTTCATATCTATCTATCTATCTATCTATCTATCTATCTCAGTTTTTTATATCTATCTATCTATCTATCTATCTCAGTTTTTTCATATCTATCTATCTATCTCAGTTTTTTCATATCTATCTATCTATCTATCTATCTATCTATCTATCTCAGTTTTTTCATATCTATATATCTATCTATCTATCTCAGTTTTTTCATATCTATCTATCTATCTATCTATCTATCTCTATCTATCTATCTATCTATCTCAGTTTTTTCATATCTATCTATCTATCTATCTATCTCTTTTTTTATATCTATCTATCTATCTATCTATCTATCTCAGTTTTTTCATATCTATCTATCTATCTATCTATTTATCTCATTTTTTATATCTATCGCTCTCTCTCCGTTTTATATCTATCTCTATTTCCGTTTGGTCTTATCTATCTATCTATCTATCTATCTATCTATCTATCTATCTATCTATCTATCTCAGTTCTTTCATATCTATCTATCTATCTATCTCAGTTTTTTCATATCTATCTATCTATCTATCTATCTATCTATCTATCTATCTATCTATCTCAGTTTTTTATATCTATCTATCTATCTATCTATCTATCTCAGTTTTTTCACTATCTATTTTTTCTATCTATCTATCTATCTATCTATCTATCTATCTATCTATCTCAGTTTTTTCATATCTATATATCTATCTATCTATCTCAGTTTTTTCATATCCATCTATCTATCTATCTATCTATCTATCTATCTCTATCTATCTATCTATCTATCTCAGTTTTTTCATATCTATCTATCTATCTATCTCTTTTTTTATATCTATCTATCTATCTATCTATCTATCTCAGTTTTTTCATATCTATCTATCTATCTATTTATCTCATTTTTTATATCTATCGCTCTCTCTCCGTTTTATATCTATCTCTATTTCCGTTTGGTCTTATCTATCTATCTATCTATCTATCTATCTATCTATCTATCTATCTATCTATCTATCTATCTATCTGTTCTTGACCTGATCTGGTTCTTGTAAAGGTAAATGTTAGTATGAGGAGTCAGGTACTTATTGAAGCGGTACAAGAAGCCGACCATTTTACCTACGTCTTTAGCGATGGTTCGTATGTCCGAGTTACACTTGAGTTTATGTTTGAGTTTGAAGCCCAATAGTTTCTCAATGCAAGATTCCCCTTCTTCACCTTTTATGTGCCTTATCCCTTCAAGAGGTGTGCGATCATGGCTCTCTACAACTTCCTATTATATTGTAATTCTTAACAATGTTTTTCTGCTTACTATCTCGCTTAATGCTTTTCTGCTATCCATTAACACAATCTTCTTAAAGAGGTTTATTCGCTAATTCTCTCATACCCTCAATCCGTCCTGTGAGTATCAAATTTTCCAAGCCCTCTTTCTGTGCCCTCATCAGAATGAATGACGCTAGTGTCCTAGAGAGCAAAGCACTGCACCTACTTGGCCTCGTTCTCTCAACCGACCTCAAATGGAACGGCTACATCAAATCTATGGCTACATATACTGCTAGGAAGGTGGGTTCATTGTGTCGGGCCAAGAAGTTTTTCTTGTCAGAATCCATTTTGCACATTTATAAATCGACGATTCGTCCGTGCATTGAATACTGTTGGCATATCTGGTCGGTTGCTTCTGCTGTTCATTTTAAGGTTCCCGACAAAATCCAAAAGAGGACCTGGAATATAATTGAGCCTGACTGGAAAAGGGGGACTGGGCAGTTCCCGCCCAAACATGACAACAGTACTCCATTTTCTACCAAATCTGGCTCTTGTAAGATTACAGGATAGCATGAGGTGTTTGTTACTTACTACAGGGGAAAGCAGAAGGTAACATATTTGATGGGCTTAATCAGATGGATGACAGAACGTGGGTTGTGTAGGCAATGATGAGGTTTTGGAAACGATGAAAACGAAAAGGAAATTAATACTGAGTATCAGGAAGAGACAGCTGAAGTTCCTGGGGCATGCAATGAAGAAGGAGGGCTTGGAGAACCAGTTACCAACAGGCCAAATAGAGGGGAAAAAAGACAGGGGAATGCAGCGGATAATATATTTGAAGGTCCTGATCAGGTGGATGACTGAACGTGGGTTGTGTAGGCAATGATGAGTTTTTGGAAAGGATGGAAATGAAAAGGAAATTAATACTGAGCATCAAAAAGAGACAGTTAAAGTTTCTGGGACATTAAATGAGAAAAGAGGGCTTGGAGAACCTGATACTAACAGGCCAGATAGAGAGAAAAAGAGACAGGGGAAAGCAGCGGATAACATATTTGAAAGGCCTGATCAGGTGGATGACAGAAACAGGGTTGTGTGGTGTAACAGGAGAAATCGTGCTAAGAGCCACCAGTAATAGGGACAGAGCACATAGAAGAGGAAGAAGAAGAAGAATACATTAGCTGGCCATATTAAAGGTAAGCGAGACAAATGTGCAGGAAATTATTTACCTAACATGCTTGCGTAATTAGTTGACTGAACAGGCATTAACAGAGGTAGTAAGAAGACAAATCTTTAAAAGTGCTATAAAAGAAAGGAAGTTGTGGGGAGCAATGAACGCCCAATTCCTGAATGGACAAGGCACAACAAGTGGCTAGATTGATTAATTATTAATTTTACTGTTGTAAAAATTTAAAAATAAACTCATTGATAAATAGAGGAAGAAGAGTTTTGAGACAAGCAAAACGAACAAAAATAGCGAACTGTTATAAATTTTGGGGTAGTTAAGTCCCCACCTCCCCTGGTTGCTTTGGCCCTGCATTGCATTTAAACTTTTGAAGAATCTCTCACAAGTGAGAAGTGTGATAGAAGAAAATGTTAACAAAGAACTTACCGTTGCATCTAACTGATCATTTCTAGTACAGCATTTATATCTATAAAGTCTAGGCACCATAACAGAAAGTACTTTAGAACAGTTATCAGGTCAGTGCAGAAGTTTTTGCCGGTTTGAGAAAAGGGGCATTTTAAATCATTGTAATTTATTTTATGAATATTGTTATTACTTAAACATATCACCAAGATTAATTTATAACTTTTTCTTTCAGTTTATTAAAGCATCATTCATATTTTACTGCAATATTCTCACCCATGTTCTTTCCATCTAAAGAACACATTAGGCATGCTCTACTCTATGAGATTCCCAGAGATTCCAATGCAAATGCAGCAGCACGATCTTTTCAGGATGCTTATGGAATTGGTGCAGTGAAAGAAAGAAGTTGTAGGTGGTGGTTTTCCCGTTTTCGGAAAAGAAATTTCAGCTTGAAAGATGAGGCTAGATGTGGTCGCCCAAAAAACTTAATTCAGGTGTGTTGAATGCCGCTGTTACTCAAAGACCTACGGTAACCTCAAGAGAACTTGCACACCAATTTAATGTCTCCCCATACAACTGCGTCAGGCCAACTGAAAAGAGTGGGGAAGATTTCAGTATTCGGAAAATGGGTCCCGCACGAACTGTTTCCACCGAACCTGTGTCAACGTGTTTCTTGTCGCGAATCTTTGCTTTCACGACACCTTCAGACACCATTTTTGGGTAGGCTTGTCACATGTTATGAGAAGTGCCATCTTGCCCCATCCTGCATATTCTCCTGACCTAACTCCCTCGGATTATCACTTATTTCGTGGATTACAAAACCATTTAGATGGTCTTAGGTTAACATCACGAGAGGAGATTGAACATGAGTTAGATTCAAATTTCACAACAAAACATAAAGAATTTTACAGGCGAGGCATTTATAAGCTCGTTGACAGAATCAAGTTATAGAGAGCAAAGGTCGTTATTTGTTTTAATCGTTTCACCCCAAGCAAGGCATTCCACTGCCACTATTGCGCAGGGGGCTACATAGGGGAAGGTAAATAGAAAGAGTGGTTAGATACAGGAAATGTCAGAAGGCGGGTGATAGATAGTTTGGAAGATGGGAAGAGTGTTTGAAAGAATGGAAGCGAGTTATTGTGTTAGGAGGTATCTATTGACCTTACATTTAAACTCCTGGAAATTGTAGCCGTCGGAGAAGCAGTCATGTGGAAGGGAATTCCACAGTCAGGAAATACGAGAAAAGAAACTGTTGGAGTAGAAGTTGCGGTTGCATTTTATCGGTTTCACTGTAAAAGGGTGGGATCTAGTTGCTAATCTATTGTTATGAATAAAGATTTTCAAAAACACACAGTTTTTCATTTTCAAGATGAAATTTTAATTTGGCAAAAACTTTTTCACCAACCTGATATATATCAGTGACAATTGGACCCGGTCTTTTAAACAGAACTTTATCTAGAAGTTCTACCAAAGACGTAAACAACATTCTAGTCAACAAGCTCTTAAACAAAATCAATGCAATAAACCAAAACATCATCATCCCCAGCCATTTAGGCATACATGGAAACAATAGAACCGACCAGGTAGCAAAGAATGCGTTAAAATTAAAGCCATCAAATGATAAAATCCCCTTTACTGACCTGAAACCAACAACCAGCAAATATATAACGAATAAGTGGCAAGCTCTGTAGAACACTCTTGATTGTGAGGTTGTGAAGAGCATGAAACCACCTATTAATTGCTGTTGTTCCCAGGTCCGCCCTGACCTGGAGTGGTAGCACCTGTTAGGATCCCAGCTATGGGTAAATAGTTAACCCCCAAACTGGCGTCAAAATGCTATAAAAGTATTCAACGAAACTTTTTTGAATGAAAAACATTACCAACAACACTTTTTAAAAAATATAAACAAACAAAAACAATAAAACAAATAAACTAAATAAAACAAATCAAAACGGTTTTCAGCATTAAATGACCTAATGAAGGTTGATATGTTGGTCAAATGAACCAACCAACCAACAACTGCTTAGGTTTCTTTTCTTTCAACATCCTGTCACTTTTAGATCCAGTGAAGTGGGTTAAATAACAAGGGTAGGTCTTGGGGACACTGTCTTTAAAAACAAATCCCAATGAATCTCCATCAACAAACAAAACTAAATAAAACAAATCAAAACGGTTTTCAGCACTAAATGACCTAATGAAGGTTGATATGTTGGTTAAATGAAACAACGAACCAACTTTCAAGAAGACACCCTTATCATTCAGAACAACTTCCCAGAATATATACACAGACGGGTCCAAAATTGGCAATGAAGTGGGCTGTGCGGCTATCACAAATAAAAGTGAACACTTGTGTAATACACCAACTGACCGTCCTATCAATTTTCTCCGGCGGCCGTTCTCCACGCTGTGATTTTGCCGGAAGATTGTAGAAAATGTCGGCCGGACAGCTGGGGTACAAGATTGACTATAAGGAACGAACTTCCACAACTTGGATGAGTTGAAAAGGATGCTTTATTCGTTTAGAGTTAGCCTTGTCGGTTGGGGCAGGCGAATGTGACACACAGCTCTAACTCTAATTAATGGAGATCAACAAACCCAAACTGAACGAAACAAGACGAACGGAGAATCTTCCTTCAAGCACACGCCCAGCGGGGCTCTCAACTTAACTTAACTCGTCTTAACTTAACTGACTGACTCGGAAAAAATACCTGAATTTATTTAAAATTGACCGGAAACCCGGAAATCCGGAAATGCTTTAGACCACCGGTGACAAACACCGGCGACTGTAAGTCTGAAATTTCAGTTATCTTTTTTTTTTTATCTTAATAAGGCTTCCGCCGGAAAAGGCATAATGTGTGGTCAAGATACAGTAAAGGACAGCCTTTGACCAGGTCATCGAAAACCCCCTAGTGAACTTTATCACTGAGTCAAATATTTACCGGAGGACAATTTTCCTCATAAAAGAAAAAGCGTTTATTTATTTATTTTTTTCCTCTTCTTTTTCACTTTTGTTAGATATGTTTTTAAACTATTTTCTATTCTAATCTATTTTCTATTTTAATCTATTATAATAAAATACATACATGTCTAGTTATCGTGTCACACTTGAAACGCCTACCAAATAGAGCATCCATATACACTGCAGAAATTCCCACAATTGACTTGGCTCTAGTTATAATTGAAACAACCGAAACGAATAAATTCATAATCTTCACAGATTCTATGTCTTCATTCATATCACTGAAAAACAGAGACGTGACCAACATCCTAGTCAACAAGCTCTTAAACAAAATCAATGCAATAAACCAAAACATCATCTTCTGCTGGATCCCCAGCCATGTAGGCATACACGGAAACAATAGAACCGACCAGGCAGCAAATAATGCGTTAAAATTAAAGCCATCAAATGATAAAATTCCCTTTACTGACCTGAAACCAACAGCCAGCAAATATATCTAATCTAAACTTATTTATAAATGTGTGTGTGTCTGTGTGTGTGTGTATCCGTTACCTATAGACTCAGAAACGGCTGAACCGATTTTCTTGAAAATTTACACAGTTGTACTATAAGCGTTTGAGAGTGTTTTAGCTAGGTTTTGTGTCGAGGTACCCCGATAAATATCGAAAATCGATAATCGAAAAAATCGGGTTATAGAAGGAGTGGTCCAATTTTAATCAAATTTGATACACTCATAGACAAAGACATAAGAAACGATATTCAGAAGTTTCAGCGTTGCAGTTCTTACAATAGTGCAGAAAATCGACAATATATATATATATATATATATATATATATATATAAGACAAGATTTTTGTGTGTGTGTTTGTTTATCTGTCTGTATGTCCTTTATACAAATCCACAATTTTTATCCGATTCTCACCAAACGTCACACAAATATTCTTTAGGCTGAGTCTGAGCTCCAGGATCATGAATTAGTTTTAAAGCTTTCATTACACCCGAGCAACACCGGGCTACACTGCTAGTAACGAATAAATGGCAAGCACGATGGAAAACTCTTACAAGCAACAAGTTGCATACAATTAAAAAAAACGTAGAGGAAAGCCACAATATTGAAATGGCTAGAAAAGATGTGATATATAACAAGACTCCGAATGGGATATTCACACATTACCCACTCTTACCTCCTTAGAAACGAAGAACCACCATACTAAATACCATACCAGGAGCCATTCACAATAAGACACATATTAACAAACCTCTTTGACCAACAAAAACTTCGCCAAAAATATTATAAAGAGACAAACCTGAAAGATATTTTTCTCCAAACAAATAAAAGCAAAATATTTGAATATCTGAAAGAGGCTGGCATACACAACAAAATTTTCATACCCAATCTAAATATTCACTAACCTTAAATGAAAACAACCCTTTTAACCATTGTCTGATCTTATCCATTACGAGTTCTATCCCTACACATCTAAATAAACCATTTGCAATGATAGCTCAATAAAAACTTTCTGGCAGTAAATAACCAGAAAGGTTGATCTGCTGTAAAACAATCAATCTAGACTTATTTATAAATGGAACTTTGTCTCTGTGTGTGTATGTGTGTGTGTATATGTGTGTATATATGTGTGTGTGTCCGTTACCTATAGACTCCGAAACGGCTGAACCGATTTTCTTGAAAATTTGAACAGTTGTACTATAAGCATCTGCGAGTGTTCTTAGCTAGGTTTTGTGTCGAGGTACCCCCGATAAATAAGTGCAGAAAATCGAATATATATATATATATATATAAAGCAAGTTGTTTGTGTGTGTGTCTGTTTATCTGCCTGTATTTCTGTATTTTTTCAGCACTTTTATTTTAGTTTTTGCTTCGGGTTTGGATCTAAGTAGGTATAATTGTAGTTCTTAGTCTCAGCCATGATACCATTTACTCAGAGGACTTATTTAGCCTTCAAAATTCAGTTTACGACGAAAAAAGCTTATTTGATATCGATACCAGGAAATCAAAATTTGACTTACACCCATTGATTTTTCTTTCAGTCTACGGTTTCGCTTTAACTGGAAACAACTTTTGCTTTTTAGTCTTTCGTGCCAACGTGCAAAGAATCTGAGCTCCAGGACCATAGATGAGTTTTAAAGCTTTCATTATAGCCGAGCAACAGGAGTAGATTTTTCTGTTTCCGTCTGAACTCCAAAATGTTATTCACTATTTTCCCTTTCGTACTATCTCTCTATCTATCTCTCTGTTTTTGAGAGTTTTTTCATCTTGTTTATAAACTCTCAAAAACATAATACGTAGAAATGCTAAGCCAGTCGAAAGTAATAATCAAATTAAACTCATTATATATTATAAAAAGTTTAAAACAATTGACCTCATAGTCTATAATAACCAACAAGCACTAAACTAAATTCTCTACAAAAAACCAATGTAGTGTACCAATTTACATGCCCATTCAGAGATTGCATCTCTGATACTAATCAAAAACCTAGTACATATATTGGTTTTACTACAACCACACTCTCCCGTAGACTTACATGTCATCTTTCTGATCAGAGTACTATTAAACAACATTTCTCTGAAAAACATAAACATGTAGGTAATATCAGACAGATTTTGGTCAACAATACGGTGATCCTTACTCATACACACAGTAAGAGGAACCTGCAGATATTGGAGGCCATGTACATCAAATCAAAACAACCAACACTCAATAAAATCAACTTTAAAACAGGAAATAACATATTACATTGCATTTGACTACATGGTTTTGTTGTCATTTCGCGCTATCCCGCGGTGTGACGTCATAAAACCGCATCGCAAACTTAAGAACTGCGTTTATTATTTTTGGTAACTATTGCCGTTGCCAAGCGGAGTTTTATGCCAACACAAAATAAAATCGTCAGTGATGGTGGATTTTATAATATTTCAGTTTAAACAACCGCTCTGAAGATGGCTCATGTGAGCCGAAAGCTTAGAAGAAAACCAATAAATAATTATCCAAATGTTGGAGAATTTTTGTCTTTATTTTCAACTGAAATTAAAGCAAAAATATGACGTTTAGAACGGCTCATGATTAAACATAATAAACATTCATTATCTCTTATATTTAATAGCATATGTTTAGAAAATTACTTGCTGCCTTGATATACTATATATATATATATATATATATATATATATATATATATATATATATATATATATTGTTATTTCAATGGTTTTAAAAGCATTATATGACGACTCAAAAATATTTATGTTTCAGAACAATACTGATCTTCAGGTGATATGAATTGTGAAAATGATTTGTTTTGAAAATATAAAATGAATTCGTGGTTATTTAGAAAATTTGAGAGTGGTAGTTAGAGAATATGCATTTTAGGAATGTCAATATTGTTCAATCAAAAATTAGAATTATGTAACTATCGAGTTTTAACATTTGGGTCGTAAAAAGAAGCAGGATGTCCTGGTGTCTAGACATGTCACTTTTAAATTTTGTCTGGATAAGATACATAGATCCTTTAAAGGGGTAGACAATAATTTTTAACAGAAGATTGAGTTTTAGATTATTTTTTTAAATAAGATTTAGTAATTCCTCGTGAGTAGAGGAGCTGAAATGTTTAGGTCGAAATTAGGATTAAATAATTATAAAAAACTAAGGTATGCTCTTGAACCTTGAAATTTGATTCACTATTCAATTTATTTTTTCTCCAACCACCCGGTTCACACTCCTCCTCGGTCTTTTAAGAAGGAGTTGATGTTTATCTCTTATTTTGATTTAGAATTGGGCTTCCTGTTCCTTCTAATGTCTACTTCAACTCTATACTTCTAACGTCTCCGTCTAAACTCCGAAATATTATTCAATATTTTCCCTTTCGCACTATCTCTCTATCTCTCTCTCTCCCTCTCTCTATACGCTCTCACTCTCCGCTATCTCCCCCGATATATCTATCTTCTATATCTCTCCCTTCTATCTACCTCAAACGTTCCTCCCTCTATCTCTCTCCCTTTTCACTCTCCTCTATCTATCTATCTCTCCCTTCTATCTTTCTCCCTTGTATCTCCCTCAATCTTTCCTGTCACCCCTCTCATTCTCCTCTATGTCCCCTATCTACTTATTATCTATCTCCCTCTCCCTTATAAATCTTCCTTTCTCTCTTTCTCATCTATATCTCTCCCACTCACTTTCTCATTAACCAGTAATATATATATATATATATATATATATATATATATATATTGTAATTTTGTTATTACAATGGTTTATAAAAGTATTATATCACTACACAAAATTGTCATGTTTCAGAACAATGCTGATCTTCAGGTGATATGTTAGAATAAATTCTGAAAATGATTTGTTTTGAAAATATAAGATGAACCTTGAAATTTTATTCACTATTTAATTTAATTTTTTTTCCAACCACCCGGTTCACACTCCTCCTCGGTCTTTTAAGCAGGAGTTGATGTTTCTCTCTTATTTTTATTTAGAATTGGGCTTCCTGTTCCTTCTGATGTCTTCTTTAGTTCTATACTTCTAACGTCTCCGTCTAAACTCCGAGATGTTTTTCACGATTTTCCCTTTCGCAATATCTCTATCTCTCTCCCTTCTCTCTCTCTCTCTCCTCTCACTCTCCTCTATCTATCTATCTATCTATCTATCTCTCCCTTCTATTTACCTCAATCTTTTCTCTCTATATCTTTGTCGACTCTCACTTTCCTCTATCTCTCCCATATATCTATCTATCTCTATATCTATCTTCTATCTCTCTCTCTTGTATCTACCTCAATCTTTCCTTTCTCTATCTCTCTCCCCTCCCACTCTCAGCTATCTATCTATCTATCTATCTATCTATCTATCTATCTATCTATCTATCTCTCCCTCTCTCTTCTCTCTCCCTCTCACTCTCCTCTATGTCTCCTATCTATCTATCTATCTATCTATCTATCTATCTATCTATCTATCTATCTATCTCAATCTTTCCTCTCTCTCACTCACACCTCTATCTCTCCCACTTCCTTTCTCATTAACCAGTAATTTTCTAGAAAGATAGAAAATATTCAATCACACTAAAATTAATTTTTATCTAAAAGAAAATAGAGATTCCAATTTAATCAAAGATGGCCTACAGCGTTTTGTCCTAAATGATTTTGCTTTTCATGATTTTGTTTTTTTTATCTATTTTCATTTTGTGTCTCCTGTTAATATCTCATGTCTAGATTTGTTTTCAGTTGGAAACTCAAGGTTTTGCCTCCTCGAAATTCGAATATTTATTATTTATTATATGAGCATTCTTAGTATAAACTGAAAGCCGATCAAACTTCGTAAGATTATATAGTGAGATAGATAGATAGATAGATAGATAGATAGATAGATAGATAGATAGATAGAAACAGAGAGATAGAAAATGAACCTAATGATATATATATATATATATATATATATATATATATATATATATGCATAATGAAGACAGTGCGATAGATAGATAGATAGATAGATAGATAGATAGATAGATACTAAGTAAAGGAGATACATACATACATAATGAATATAAAAGATAAATAGATACATACATATATACATAAATAGTATAATGAGATAGATAGATAGATAGATAGATAGATAGATAGATAGATAGATAGATAGATAGATAGATAGATAGATTTGAACAGAACTTAGATAGATAGATAGATAGATAGATAGATAGATAGATAGATAGATAGATAGATTAGATTTGAACAGATAGATAGATAGATAGATAGATAGATAGATAGATAGATAGATAGATAGATAGATAGATACTAAGTAAAAGGGAAATAGATAGATAAATAGATACATATATATACATACATACATAATGAGTATAGATAGATAGATAGATAGATAGATAGATACTAAGTAAAAGGGAAATAGATAAATAGATACATATATATATACATACATACATAATGAGTATAGATAGATAGATAGATAGATAGATAGATAGATAGATAGATAGATAGATAGATAGAAACAAAATTCGGTGGTGTTTGCATTTTAGCTAGGTCTCCTGTGTCTCGCCATCAAGGTTTTTTGTACCACTTTTGTTGAAAGATCTGAAGAAAGTAATGCTGACTGTGTTATCACTAAAAACAAACGTGAGAATATCAGTCAACGGGATGTGGAAGTTTCTTTTTGGAAACCGCTTCGGGCTGGTATGATCTGGTCTGGCTTCATAGTCGGCGGTGGTATTCGTGACTTTTGAAATACAAAATCGGGCAAAGTGCTTCATAACAAGTGAAAAATGATTCTATTTTAATAAGATTAGAAATCATGAGAGCAACATGAAAATAGATTGAAATCAAAATGAGCATCTAAAAGTGACGATTATCAAATCTCCGTCCCATAATGTTTCAAACATTTAGTGCTTAAAGTATACATTTAAATATATAAAAAATTAATAGACAGCCATAGTAAATGTGTAACCTCTGTTTCATAACGTTCAATCCATTTAATGTATGAAATATGCATTTCAAAATATAAAAATTTAATAGACAGCCATAATAAATATGTAACCTCTGTTTCATAACGTTCAATCAATTTAGTGTATGAAATGTGCATTTAAATGTATAAAAACTTAACAGTCATAGTAAAGATATTACTGTTTTACAAACATTCTGTCCACTTACAATATGAAATGTACATTCAAACATATAAAAATTTAATAGACAGCCATTGTAAATATGTTACCTCTGTTTCATAACGTTCAATCCATTTAGTGTATGAAATATGCATTTCAAAATATACACTTTAATAGACAGCCATAGTAAATGTGTTACCTCTGTTTCATAACGTTCAAACCATTTAGTGTATGAAATATGTAAATGAATGTATAAAAACCTAATAGACAGCCATTGTAAATATGTTACGTCTGTTTCATAACGTTCAATCCATTTAGTGTATGAAATGTGCATTTAAATGTATAAAAATTTAATAGACAACCATAGTAAATATGTTACCTCTGTTTCATAACGCTCAATCCATTTAGTGTATGAAACGTGCATTTAAATATATAAAAATTTAATAAGGCATCCATCTTAAATATTTTACCTCTGTTTCATCACGTTCAATCCATATTGTGTATGAAATCTGCATTTAAATATATAAAAACTTAACAGACAGTCATAGTAAATATGATATTTCTCTTTCCATACGTTCTATCCATTTAGTGTATGAAATGTGCATTTAAATATATAAAAACTTAACAGTCATAGTAAATATGATATTTCTCTTTCCATACGTTTTATCCATTTAGTGTATGAAATGTACATTTAAATATATAACAATTTAGTAAACAGCCATAGTAAATATGTTATTTCTGCTTCATAACTTTCAATCCATTTAGTATATGAAATGTGCATTTAAATGTATGAAAACTTAATAGACAGCCATAGTAAATATGTTACCTCTGCGTCATAACGTTCAATCCATTTAGTGTATGCAATGTACATTCTAACATATAAAAATTTAATAGACAGCCATAGTAAATATTTTACCTCTGTTTCATCACGTTCAATCCATATTGTGTATGAAATGTGCATTTAAATATATAAAAATTTAATAGACAGTCTTAGTAAATATGTTACTTCTGTTTCATAACGTTCAATAAATTTAGTGTATGAAATGTGCATTTAAATATATAAAAATTTAATAGGCAGCCGTAGAAAATATTTTACCTCTGTTTCATAACGTTCAGTTTATTTAGTGTATTTACATGTACATTTAAATATATAAAAATTTAATAAACAGCCATAGTAAATACGTTACCTCTGTTTCATCACGTTCAATCCATTTAGTGTATGAAATATGCATTTAAATGTATAAAAACTTAATAGAGTCTTAGTAAATATGTTACCTCTGTTTCATAACGTTCAATAAATTTAGTGTATGAAATGTGCATTTAAATATATAAAAATTTAATAGGCAGCCGTAGAAAATATTTTACCTCTGTTTCATAACGTTCAGTTTATTTAGTGTATTTACATGTACATTTAAATATATAAAAATTTAATAAACAGCCATAGTAAATACGTTACCTCTGTTTCATCACGTTCAATCCATTTAGTGTATGAAATCTGCATTTAAATGTATAAAAACTTAATAGAGTCTTAGTAAATATGTTACCTCTGTTTCATAACGTTCAATCAATTTAGTGTATGAAATGTGCATCTAAATGCATAAATACTTTATAGACAGCCATAGTAAATCTGTTACCTCTGTTTCATAACGTTCAATCCATTTAGTGTATGAAATGTGCATTTAAATATAGAAAAATTTAATAGACAGCCTTAGTAAATATTTTACCTCTATTTCATAACGCTCAATCCATTTAGTGTATGAAATCTGCATTTAAATATATAAAAACTTAATAGACAGTCATAATAAATATGTTACCTCTGTTTCATGACGTTCAATCCATATTGTGTATGAAATGTGCATTTAAGTATATAAAAATTTAATAAACTGCCGTAGAAAATATGTTACCTCGGTTTCACAACGTCAATCCATTTAGTGTATGAAATGTTCATTTCAATATATAAAAATTTAATAGACAGCCGTAGTAAATATGTTACCTCTGTTTCATAACGTTCAATCCATTTAGTGTATGAATTTTGTATTCAAATGTAAAAACAATTTTTGAACAAAGATAGTCAATTTGTTAAATGTATCCCATAAATTTTATTACATTTAGCTTTTAAAATATGTAAATTGTATATTGTCAATAACTTATCTCTTTCTATTAAATTTTGGACATTTAGTATATGAAATGTGTATTCTAATATAACAACAATTATTAAACAGAGATAGTAAATATGTTACCTCTGACCTTTGCCCTTTGGGTCATTTAGTGTATAAACGTGTATTCGAATGTAAAGAGAATTATTGGATAGACGTAATAAATATGTTACCTCCTTCCTTTAAATTTCGGAAATTTCGTGTATGAAATGTGTAATGTCAGAAAATTATTTGACAGAAATAGGAAATATGTTACATCTGAACCATGACCTTTGTGTCACTTAGTATGTGAAATGTGTTTTCAAAAGTAAAAAAAAAACAGTTATTGAATATTGTAAATATTTTTCCTCCGCCAATTAAATTTGGGATACTTAGTGCATAAAATGCGTAATCTAATGTAAAAACAATTATTAACCCTTGTCCCAAAACATTTGATACATTCAGTATATAAAGTGTGTATTCATATGTAAAAACAATTCTTGGACAAAAATAATAAATATGTTACCTCTGTCTCAAAAATTTTGTGATATTTAGTTTATGAAATGTGTATTCAAATTTAGAAGCAACTATTGGACAGAGTAAATATATTAGCAATCTCCCATAAATATTAGTACCCTTAGCATATGGAATGGGTATTCAAATGTAACAACGATAACTGGACAAAGCTAGTAAATATCTCACCTCTTTTTCCATAACTTTTGGTACATTCAATGTATGAAATGGGTATTCAAAAAAAAAAACAAGAATTGGAGAGATGTAGAAAATATGATACCTTTGTTCCTTAACGTTTGATATATTTAGTAAATTAAGCGTGTATTCAAATGTAAAAATATTTATTATGCAGACATAGTAAATATGTCACCTCTTTTTCCATAACTTTTGGTACATTCAATGTATGAAATGGGTATTCAAAAAAAAAAAACAAGAATTGGAGAGATGTAGAAAATATGCTACCTTTGTTCCTTAACGTTTGATATATTTAGTAAATTAAGCGTGTATTCAAATGTAAAAATATTTATTATGCAGACATAGTAAATATGTCACCTCTTTTTCCATAACTTTTGGTACATTCAATGTATGAAATGGGTATTCAAAAAAAAAAAAACAAGAATTGGAGAGATGTAGAAAATATGATACCTTTGTTCCTTAACGTTTGATATATTTAGTAAATTAAGCGTGTATTCAAATGTAAAAATATTTATTATGCAGACATAGTAAATATGTCACCTCTTTTTCCATAACTTTTGGTACATTTAATGCTTAAATTATGTATTTTAATGCAACAACAATTATTGGATAGACATAGTAACGATGTTACCTCTGTCTCATGACTTTTGTGTCACTTAGTTTGAGAAATGTGTATTGAAATGTAACAACAATCTTTCGACAAAAATAGAAAATATGTTACCTCTATCCCATAACCTTTGTACATTTTGTGTATGGAATGTGTGCGTGATATTAAAATTTTGCATCAGTCTCATTATAACTAATTTTTATACAAAATAGGCATAAAATGTATCAGATATTATTAAGTAAAACTACAAGACACCTTACAGAAGGTAGCTGAAGAGAGTGACAAGAAAAGACTACAAATAAACTGCAAGAAAACCGAATGCAGGCTAATCAGTAAAAAGGGCCGCTCAAAATGCCAAATACAGGTCGGTGATACTAGAATCAAGCAGGTACAAAAACTTAAATACCTGGAAAATGTTATAACAGAAGACGGAATGTGTGACACAGAGATCCGAAGACGAATTGGCATAGCGAAGGAAGCATTCCAAAAGTTGAGTAAAGTATTAAGAAACAGGACAATTTCCCTAGAAACAAAGAATAGAGTACTGGATTGCTATGTGATGTCAGTTCTTCAACATGGCAGTGAATGCTGGACAATATCATCAAAGACAAAGAAAAAACTTAAAGCAACTGAAATGTGGTTCTACAGAAGGATACTGCGGATATCATAGATCGAGCATGTGAGCAATGATGAGGTTTTGGAAAGGATGGAAACGAAAAGGAAATTAATACTGAGTATCAGAAAGAGACAGCTGAAGTTCCTGGGACACGCAATGAGGAAAGAGGGGTTGGAGAAGCTGACACTAACTGGCCAGATAAAAGGAAAAGTAGCGGGTAACATATTTGAAGGACCTGATCAGGTGTATGATGGAACGAGGGTGGCATGGTGCAACCGGAGAAAGTGTGCTAAGAGCCTCAGGGATGGAGAGATGTGAAAAGCCATGATCGCCTACGTCCTGAAAGGACAAAATACATAGAAGAAGAATATATCTGCCAACTGTTTATAAAAAATTGTAAAGATGATATAAAATGGGGGATCAAATCTATATTATAATCAATGCATAAACTGATCCCTCATTTTATGGTCATGTTTGTTTCTATACATTTATATTCTAGATTTATGGGCTTGAGCAGGTGGATGACAGTATGGGGGTTGCGTGGTGTAACAAGAGAAAGCGTGCTCAGAGCCACCAGAGATAGGGAGATGTGGAAAGCCATGATCGCCTACGTCCTGAAAGGACAGGGCACATAGAAGAAGAATATATATGCCAACTGTTTATATGAAATTATAATGTTGATATAAATTTGGGGATCAAATCTATATCTTAATCAATATATAAACTGATCCCTCATTTTGTGGCCATGCTAGATTCTATACTTTTATATTCTAGATTTATGGGCTTGAGCAGGTGGATGACATAACGGGGGTTGCGTGGTGTAACAGGAGAAAGCGTGCTAAGAGCCACCAGGGATAGGGAGACGTGGAAAGCAATGATCGCCTACGTCCTGAAAGGACAAGGAACATAGAAGAAGAATATATATGCCAACTGTTTATAAGAAATTATTAAGTCGATATAAAGTGGGGGATCAAATCTATATTATGATCAATATATAAACTGATCCCTCATTTTTTGGTCATGCTTGTTTCTATACATTTATATTGTAGATTTATGGACTTGAGCAGGTGGATGACAGAACGGGAGTTGTATGGAGTAACAGGAGAAAGCGTGCTAAGAGCCACCAGGGATAGGGAGACGTGGAAAGCCATGATCGCCTACATCCTGAAAGGACAGGGCACATAGAAGAAGAAGGTAGTAAAAATGGTTAATGTACGAAAATGTGTATTCAAAAATTTGCATTCAAATTTTTTTTTCAATTGGAGTAGATAGACTAAACTATCGCCCGGTTCACACTCCACCCACGTCTATTAAACAGGTGAAGAGGCTCATTCCTTTTTCCTTGTTTAGGATGTGGTTTCCGGCTTTCTCTTTTCCAATCTTTTCATTCTTACGTAGCCCCCTGCGCTTCAGTGGCGTTACCGCCTTGCTCGAGGTGATATGATAAAAAAAAAACTATTTATAAACAAAATTCAAAATTTCATTAGGTTTTTAACACTTTTAAATTCAAGAACACTCAAAAATTTTCTTAAGTCTAACTCTGAAATTCAAGGAAAACTATGTTGAACGCTAAATGATTCATCAGGTGCATATTACAAACTCTTTAGTTTGTAAAATCTACCTGATGATTGCGTAGTGTATGAAACTCCAATTCATACCACTAACGTTGGATATGTATATTTGTTAATATATAATTAATAATTCTGTATATACTTTATTTCGTACTGTTATATTAACTACTGTATGATAATTTTATATATGTGTATATACCAATATTTATATTTATTAATTCACACACACACACACACACACACATATATATATATATATATATATATATATATATACTAGCAGTATAGCCCGGCGTTGCTCGGGTGTAATGAAAGCTTTAAAACTAATCCATGGTCCTGGAGCTCAGACTCTTTGGACGTTGGCACGAAAGACTAAAAAGCAAATGTTGTTTCCAGTTAAAGCGAAACCGTAGACTGACAGAAAAATGAATGGATGTAAGTCAAATTTTGATTTCCTGGTATCGATATCAAATTTTCTGCACTATTGTAAGCACTGCAACCTTGAAACTTCTGAATAACGTTTCTTATGTCTTTGTCTATGTGTGTATCAAATTTGATTAAAATCGGACCACTCCTTCTATAACGCGATTTTTTCGATTATCGATTTTCGATATTTATCGGGGGTACCTCGGCACAAATCCTAGCTAAGAACACTCGCAGACGCTTATAGTACAACTGTGTAAATTTTTTTAAAAATCGGTTCAGCCGTTTCGGAGTGTATAGGTAACGGACACACACACACACAAAGTTTCATTTATAAATAAGTTTATATATATATATATATATATATATATATATATATATATATATATATATATAATATAACCTAATGAGCCAGACGTGTCGGTTTCTTTTTTTCTTTGGGCTTCGTGCTAATTTCTGTCCGAACACTTTTGACAGACTTTCATGTCCTAAGCCCTTACTTTTTAAACCATTTTTCTCCTTCGTTCGAAAGTTTTTGAGGAAGGTTTTCGAAACGAGTATACTTATATTTAATCACGTTCATATATATATATATATATATATATATATATAGTACTTTTGTTATTAAAATAGTTTATAAAAGCATAATATCATTACACAAAAATTTTTATGCTTCAGAACAATACTGATTTTCTTCAGATGATATGTTAAAATAAATGGTGAAAGTGATTTGTTTTGAAAATATAAAATGAATTCATGGTTATTTAGAACGTTAGGATATGATATTTGGAGAATATGATTTTCAGGTGTGTCAATATTGTTCAATCATAAATGAGAATTAGGTAACTATGGAGTTGAAGATCTAGGTCGCGAAAGGAAGCACAATAGCCTGGTATCTAGACATGTCACTTTTTAATTTTGGCTGGATAAGACCATAGGTTATTTAAATGGGTAGAAAATAATTTTTAACAGCAGGTTGGATTTTAGGTTGTTTTTTTAATTATATTTCGTACTATCTCATGAGTAAAGGAGCTGGAATATTTAGGTTAGAATTAGGATTAAATAATTATTGTATACTAAGGTATATTGTAGTTAAGAAAACTAATTATTTTGTGGGTCAATTATTTTAGTAATATAATTTTTAATTTTTAAGTTATACTAGAGCATAAGTTATAAATGAAACATTGCAATTACTTAAATTTAAAAAAAAATACGTTTAAATTAGATTTTGAACTACTTGATGAGTAAAGAGGCTGAAATGTTTACGTTAGAATTAAAATTAAATAATTATAGATTAATATAATATAGTATAGTATATACTAAGGTATAATCTAGTTAAGAAAAACAAGTGTTGTGTGGATTAGTTATTTCAGTAAAATAAATCTTAATTCTTAAGTTATATTGAAATATATGTTATAACTGAAACGTTATAATTAATCAAATTTTTTAAAAAAACATTTTCGATGCTTACATAAAACGGTCAATTCGTAGAGGTTCAGTAGTTCTTTATTTTTACGGAACCTTAAAATTTGTAGCTTTTTACTCAGGCACAGATGTCAGATATCGTAGAACGACTTACAGATTCTTGTTTTTCCAGAATTTTCCATTTTACTTTGGAGGTTTTATTTGTATCGTTTAACTTCCAAGAATACACAGAAAGGGTTCTTTGGTTTCGGTACATGTAATTTTTTAAGGAAGTTAAGTGCATATACCAAAACGTTTTTTTAATTATTCTAAGTAGATCCAAATTAAACATTTTTTAATGGTTGGGTTTTTATTTGATGTTATATTACATTGGTACACAATAGAATTTGTTAGACACCTATTTTCTATTGGGCAATTATTAGTATTTCGACAATTACACACGTTTATGTCATTGTTATCTTTGTTATTTGGATATTATTATGTTACTTTGGTTTAAGAGCTGATTTAAGATTTTATTATAATGAGTTTTAATGATTTTGCCAGATTATTTGTACAACTATAACTTAACTTAAGTTGATTATTTTTAATTTTACTAAGAGTGTTATTATTAGGGAAATGTTTCTTAATTAAATTGAAGAACTTCAGCCCTAACTTGGTGCTAACCATTTGATTAATGGGGGTGTATACCAAATGATTTTTATATTTTTCCTGCTATAGTTATATATATATTTTAATGCATTTGATATCCTGGTTTTTGTAGCCACTATTCTATAGGGCAGTATTATAAAAACCTTTATGTTTATAAAATACTTCTTCACTAGAAGAGTTTTACTAATTCTGTATTCTAAGGAGGGGGGTATATGTTTGATTATTCTTGGACAGATTAGACGTTGAGTGGATGTATAGTGGATATATTTATTAGGTTTTATGTATGGTTGATAATATCATTTACTAAGTCTAGTGTTAGGAAGTTTACTACTTTTAAGTTGATGTTGATTATTACTTTTCGGTTTAGATATTTGAATTTTATTTTTTTTATTTTATCGGTTTTAAAATGTGTAGAATTTTGTACTATCATAGGGTGCATCGTTCCTGTATAACTACATCATCAGTTTTTATGTCCTGGTGTGCGGTGAGGTTGCATAGATAACAAATAAACAGATGAGATTGGAAGACTCCGCAGAGTCTAACGCAAAGTCTCTTTCTCTCTCTCTCTCTCTCTCTCTCTCTATATATATATATATATATATATATATATATATATATATATATTGTGTGTATTTTGGCAGCATTTTTTCATTAATGCAGGTTTCATTGAAATCTATTATACAAATCAGATCTTCCACGGTGAACTAAAAAACATAAAACAGACACTCATCAATAATAATTTTCCCAACTACATAGTTGATGAACAAATACGTTATTTTCTTAAAAAGCTTAACATGGAAAAACCAACACATGATACTAGCCCAACCAATCCTAAACATATCACTCTCTTAGACCGTAGCCAGATGCACTCCAACTACCAACTAGATGAAAACATCCTAAAAAAACTCATAAATATTAATATTTCTCCGACAGACTCTAACAAAAGAATTAAGTTTATTATATATTACACTAAATCCACTACATCTAATTCATTCGTCCGAAACGACTCTTCCCACACCGTTAGTGATTTGCAAAAAACCAATGTAGTATATAAATTCATATGTCCATTTAGAGAATGTATCTCTAACAACCTCAATAATATCTACATTGGCCACACTACAAATTCGCTCTCACGGCGTCTGACGTTGCACTTAAATGAAAATTCAAATATATTCCGTCATTTAAAACAACACGGTTATCAACGCACACTTCTGAGAAAAACGCTCGTTGATAACACGTACATACTCAAACAAGAAAATAATAAGCAGAAACTAAAAATCCTCGAAGCACTCTACATTAAACAATTTAAACCTGGTTTGAATACAATCAATTTTGATATTTCCAATAACGTACTCAAATGCCTGTAATCAGAGTCAACGCCACTATTTTGTCACTGTCTTCGGCCATCCGCCACGGTAGGGATGGACTTATATTTTCAATTTAATTCTCTTTGTTGTTAATAACTTAAATGTTCTATGTTTACCGTGTGTTAATATTTATTCTTTGATAATGGCTAATGTGAGCCGAAAGCTTAGACCCGATAAAAAAATCAACAATTACTGTGATTTTTTGTTGTCTTTCAACGATATCACCATCAAGTATATCAGACGGTATGAACGGATCCTACACAAAATATATATATATATATATATATATATATATATATATATATACATTATTTATCTTACGTCTAAGGCAGAACTCGGAGTCTCATGCACTACGCAATCATCAGGTGTATATTATGAACTGACCGATTTTAGATCTGAATTTTGTTTTTTTGGTACGGGCTTTATAAATTCATTATAAATTATAAATCTGCGATGTCATTTTTTTCATTTATTTAATATATAATTTTTAATTTGTTGTTTTACCGATACCTAAAAATGTAAGTAAAATCGTAGGTGTTTAAAAACAAAGAAAATATTAAATATTTTGGAGGACATATTAACGTATGTTATAAGGGAGATAACTTTTGCTTAGTTTAATTTGTTTTCTTTTGGCAACGACATAGAAAAAAAGGAAGAAGAAAGTATATATATATATATATATATATATATATATATATATATATATATATATATATAGATAAATAACAGGTGTGAATCTGCGTGTATACACATATGTATATTTATTAGCAACCATATGTATATGGCCCAGGGATAGAGTCGCCGACTGACGCCAATTCGGTCGAGTTTCGAGCCTGGGTTATGTAGCAATCGGAGTCTAACCGTACTGATGAGCTGTGATACAGCGAAACAGATCTGTCTACGGATGACTATATATATATATATATATATATATATATATGCGTGTATGTGTGTGTGTGTGTGTGTGTGTGTGCTTAAATAAAATAAAGACAAAAGGAAAACTGTATTTGAAAAGTTTTTTTTTTATATATATGTATGTTAGTCAATTTTAGAATTCCACATGAAGGAATTCTAAAACAGACTAACATGCATTTTTTTTTCAAAGAAAATTGTCAAATTCCCTTCATTTTAATTTCTCGTGACTTTGCACTACACATGAAGAAAATCTAAAAACTAAATTATTCTGTTAATCTTTTGAAATGATTTGTGAGCGTCTTTGTGGTTGCCAACACTGTTTGTTTATAGCTACGTAATTTAGAATAAAGCTCATTTCGTCTTTTTGCCTTGATAAAGTCCATCACAGGACGCAACGCTTAGGCGATTTAAAATACAGTTTTCCTCTTGCCTTTATTTTATTTAACCATCCTGTCCTTAATCTCAGATCATAACTGAGTATATTTTTACATATATATATATAGAGAGAGAGAGGGGGGGGGAGAGAGAGAGCGGGAGAGTGTGTGTGTGTGTGTGTGTGTGTGTGTGTGTGT
The DNA here is from genome assembly GCA_037127315.1 of Ascarosepion bandense. Taxonomy (NCBI): domain Eukaryota; kingdom Metazoa; phylum Mollusca; class Cephalopoda; order Sepiida; family Sepiidae; genus Ascarosepion; species Ascarosepion bandense. Next base: position 248,695 of record JBBBDQ010001875.1, read on the forward strand.
GTGTGTATTTGGGCAATAATCTCTCTTTTATGCAGGTTTCATTAAAAATGACAGAAAAGGTATTATCATTAAGTTTTTTACATAACTTTTCATGTGTTCTTATGACATTTTCTTTTCTGAACTCAGATTACATAATTGTCCGAAGGTTTTGTACTTTCGAGCGCTTTCGACTATACTTTTAGCCATTATCAAGAATTAATTTTGTTTTACTTGTAAATAAATATGTTTTAAGTTTATGTATATAGTGTCTTGTGTATGTTAAGTTTCAAACACGGTAAGCACATTATTACCGTGTTCATAATTGATGTTATTAAATAAAGGATTTCTCTTTTTTATTAAAAATGCTTCAATCCTAATATAAGTTAAGTTTGAATTCTGAAAATAAAATCATAAGTACACATGGAAAATTATATAAAAACTTATCGATAATACCTTGCCTGTCATTTTTAACGAAAGTCTGCATATATATATATATATATATATATATATATATTTGAATACATGGTTCTGTTGTCATTTCGCTCTATCACGCGGTGTGACGTCATGGAACCGCATTGCAAATTTGCGAACTGCGTTTGTTATTTTTGGTAACTATTGCCGTTGCCTAGTGGAGTTTTATGTCAACACAAAATAAAATCGCCGCTGATGGTGGATGTTATTATGTTAACGTCTTAATAACCTCTCTGAAGATGGCTCATGTGAGCCGAAAACTTAGAACCAAATTAATAAAAAATTATCTAAATGTTGGAGAATTTTTGTCTTTATTTTCAACTGAAATTAAAGTCAAAATAGGACGTTTAGAACGGCTCATAATTAAACTTAATAGACATTCATTGTCTCTTATATTAACAGCATGCGTAAAATATATATATATATATATATATATATATGCACTGGATTCAGCAGAAGCTTCGGATTTAACCGGATTATTCTTACTGTACAACTTAACAGCACATAAGGAAATAGAAACGAGCAGGATAGGACTGTATAGGGACGACGGACTGATGATAATTGATAAATCTACTGGAGGTAAGGTTGATAAAACCAGAAAATTAGTCCATAGAGTTTATAAATCCTTTGGCCTTAACGTAGTAATTAACCACAATATCAAGCAAGTAGACTTCCTAGACATAACATTAGACCTAGTATCGAACACTTTCCAACCTTACATGAAAGACAACGCTAACCCAATATATATAAACCCCAACTCTAATCACCCACCATCCATTGTTAAGCATATCCCATCATCAGTTGAACGTCGCATTAACACACACTCATCCAACAAAGAGATATTTGATAAGCACAAGGTAATTTATAATAGAATCCTCAATGAAAGCGGGTATAAATCATCAAAAATCAGTTTTGTGGAGAAACTCAAAAGTCCAAAAAGCAAAAATAGAAGCAGGAAAATAATATGGTATAACCCTCCATTCAACCAATCAGTTAATTTCAAGCTGGGACATAAATTTCTTAAATTAGTAGAGAAGCACTTTCCCAAAAATAACCCTCTGAGCAAAATCTTTAATAAAAATACCATAAAATTAAGCTATAGCTGTTCCAATGATCTAGAAAAAATAATCAAAATGCATAACACTAAAATATTAAAAATACACAGCAAAAATAAATCCAACACTAATACAAGTCCGTCCCATGATAACAACCTCTGTAACTGTAGAAATCCCAACCAATGCCCCATGGCCAATAAATGTCTGACGAAATCTCTGATATATATGTGTTCGATCTCATCCTTAAAAAATCCTAAGGATGAAAAAATCTATATTGGGAATACCATGAACGTATTTAAAAAGCGCTTTTACAATCACTTCTCATCTTTCAATAATAAAGAAAAACAAAACATGACATCTCTCTCCAAACACTTTTGGAAATTAAAAAACGAAAATAAAACACCTAAGGTCAAATGGAAAATTCTCAAAAAAGCAAGAACAGCAAAATCTATGAAAGAACCATGCTTTCTTTGCTTTCAAGAAAAATAGAGATCCTTAAATATATAAATAGTAACAAGCTCTTAAATCAGAGACACGAAACCACAGTAAACTGCAAGCACATTAGGGACTTAACCCTACAATCATGCTAAGAAATAGTAAGAGTTTGATTAGATATTCTCATTATAAAAGATAAAAAATGCTATAGAAAAAATCGATCCAATAAATCCTCAAAGGAAAGTCTATCACTAAAGCCTACACCAATAACCTTACTTAACACAATAACCTTACTTAAATACAAAAATATTCCGTACTAAAAAAATCAAAAATTAAACAAATGGCTCCCAAAATTAAAAAAGAATCAAAATTCATATATTCAAAATCAAGATTAAAAATATACTACTTCAGAATAATTATATCATACACAAAAATAAACTGTAAGCACACGTAAGATCTAACCCAACAATCACACTAAAAAGTACTGGAAATTTGAATAGAGATTTTTTATTATTATAAAAGATAAAAAATGCTACAGAAAAATCGATGTAATAAATCCTTAAAATAAGATCTAATGCCCGCAAAAATATCTAAATAAATAAAATATATAAAAAATCAAAAGAAATAGGATTCCAAACGATAATTTATAGGAAAAAGAATATATTAAAAAAATTAAAGAAAAAACCGACACTCTAAACTTAAAATTAAGATTAAACATACAACTTTATACAAAAAACTGATAAAACGCCAATTTGCATTTACTTCCTAGAAAATAAACATTTAGATTTCTTGAAATAATTTCGCCTAAATATAAAAATACTCCAAACTTGAGTATAAAATATTAAAAAAATATATTTTTAAAAAAAAGCCCTATAAAATAAAAAAATATTCCATATTGAAAAAAAACAAAATTAGAAAGAAAAAACACCCCACCCCTATCACGTCTATCTAAGAAACCCCAAAGTGAAAACCTAAACACAGGATCAAAGTGAATACATGAATTAGGTCCACTAACAGCAAACATAAATCAATTAGACGATAGCCAACCATAAAAATGACAACTCAACACGGCTGCCCTCTTAGAAACTCGAACCAAAAGATATACCCGACCGACCGACAAAACGTACATTCCAACAGATAATAAAATTAATCAACAATTTCACACTTACGCACCAGATTCTTCAAAAGTCTATAACGGTCAAAATGAGAAATACATTCACTTAATTACCAATAACCCCAACCAGCCCCCACAACAACAACGAACCAAATATAAACAGAGAATGATTCTAAACCTTTACTTCTCCTGATGATGTGTTTGAAGTCGAAACACTGAAACAGCCATATGATTGTAGAGAAGAGGACATATATAGAAGAAATTATGTACATGTTCTAAAACATAATTTATAATAAATATTCACAGCTCTATACATCATATATCGAGCACTGTTTTAAATTAATGTTTTGGAAGAAAAAAAATTTTCTTTTTTCTCTCCTCATTCTATATCCACTCGGATATATATATATATGTTTCGTAGAGCTCTTACAGACCGCTATTCAGACTAATATTCTTCACAAATATTTTTGTGAAGAATTTGGTCTGAAGAGCGGTCTGTAAGAGCTCCACGAAATAAAGTATTACCAATGGATTTATAAAGGCATTCAATTTATTTCATTATAATACTCTGTTAAATTCTAACATTAAGTTCTCATCTTACAAAATACCAAGGATACTATATATATATATATATATATATATATATATATATATGCAAATAAATAAGGAACAAAGAAAATATTTACAACGTTCAAAACATTAATTTAAAACAGGGCCAAATATAGAAATAGAGCCATGAATATTTTTTATAA
>JBBBDQ010001875.1:255000-435000 GCA_037127315.1 Ascarosepion bandense
AAGACAGCATTGTACTAAGTGTCGTATAACTTCATCAGTTCTGATGATCTCTACAAGGAACTGACCAAAACTAGACCCGCTTAAGTAATTGGTGATCATGAAAAAGACAGCATTGTACTAAGTGTCGTATAACTTCATCAGTTCTGATGATCTCTACAAGGAACTGACCAAAACTAGACCTGCTTAAGTAATTGGTGATCATGAAAAAGACAGCATTGTACTAAGTGTCGTATAACTTCATCAGTTCTGATGATCTCTACAAGGAACTGACCAAAACTAGACCTGCTTAAGTAACTGGTGATCATGAAAAAGACAGCATTGTACTAAGTGTCGTATAACTTCATCAGTTCTGATGACCTCTACAAGGAACAGACCAAAACTAGACCTGCTTAAGTAATTGGTGATCATGAAAAAGTTAATAGTGCATTGTACTAAGTGTCGTATAACTTCATCAGTTCTGATGATCTCTACAAGGAACTGACCAAAACTAGACCCGCTTAAGTAATTGGTGATCATGAAAAAGACAGCATTGTACTAAGTGTCGTATAACTACATCAGTTCTGATGATCTCTACAAAGGAAACTGACCAAAACTAGACCTGCTATAATTGGTGATCATGAAAAAGACAGCATTGTACTAAGTGTCGTATAACTTCATCAGTTCTGATGATTTCTACAAGGAACTGACCAAAACTAGACCTGCTTAAGTAATTGGTGATCATGAAAAAGACAGCATTGTACTAAGTGTCGTATAACTTCATCAGTTCTGATGATCTCTACAAGGAACTGACCAAAACTAGACCTGCTTAAGTAATTGGTGATCATGAAAGACAGCATTGTACTAAGTGTCGTATAACTTCATCAGTTCTGATGATCTCTACAAGGAACTGACCAAAACTAGACCTGCTTAAGTAATTGGTGATCATGAAAAAGACAGCATTGTACTAAGTGTCGTATAACTTCATCAGTTCTGATGATCTCTACAAGGAACTGGACCAAAACTAGACCTGCTTAAGTAATTGGTGATCATGAAAGACAGCATTGCACTAAGTGTCGTATAACATCATCAGTTCTGATGATCTCTACAAGGAACTGGACCAAAACTAGACCTGCTTAAGTAATTGGTGATCATGAAAAAGACAGCATTGTACTAAGTGTCGTATAACTTCATCAGTTCTGATGATCTTCTACAAGGAACTGACCAAAACTAGACCTGCTTAAGTAATTAAGATCATGAAAAAGACAGCATTGTACTAAGTGTCGTATAACTTCATCAGTTCTGATGATCTCTACAAGGAACTGACCAAAACTAGACCTGCTTAAGTAATTGCGATCATGAAAAAAGACAGCATGATTGTACTAAGTGTCGCATAACTTCATCAGTTCTGATGATCTCTACAAGGAACTGACCAAAAACTAGACCTGGCTAAGTAATTGGTGATCATGAAAAAGACAGCATTGTACTTCAAGTGTCGTATAACTTAATCAGTTCTGATGATCTCTACAAGGAACTGACCAAAACTAGACCTGCTTAACTAATTGGTGATCATGAAAAAGACAGCATTGTACTAAGTGTCGTATAACTTCATCAGTTCTGATGATCTCTACAAGGAACTGACCAAACTAGACCTGCTAAGTAATTGGGTGATCATGAAAAAGACAGCATTGTACTAAGTGTCCTATAACTTCATCAGTTCTGATGATCTCTACAAGGAACTGACCAAAACTAGACCTGCTTAAGTAATTGGTGATCATGAAAAAGACAGCATTGTACTAAGTGTCGTATAACTACATCAGTTCTGATGATCTCTACAAGGAACTGACCAAAAACTAGACCTGCTTAAGTAATTGGTGATCATGAAAAAGACAGCATTGTACTAAGTGTCGTATAACTTCATCAGTTCTGATGATTCTACAAGGAACTGACCAAAACTAGACCTGCTTAAGTAATTGGTGATCATGAAAAAGACAGCATTGTACTAAGTGTCGTATAACTTCATCAGTTCTGATGATCTCTACAAGGAACTGACCAAAACTAGACCTGCTTAAGTAATTGGTGATCATGAAAAAGACAGCATTGTATCTGCGTCGTATAACTTCATCAGTTCTGATGATCTCATATGGAACTGACCAAAACTAGACCTGCTTAAGTAATTGGTGATCATGAAAAAGACAGCATTGTACTAAGTGTCGTATAACTTCATCAGTTCTGATGATCTCTACAAGGAACTGACCAAACTAGACCGCTTAAGTAATTGGTGATCATGAAAAAGACAGCATTGTACTAAGTGTCGTATAACTTCATCAGTTCTGATGATTCTGCAAGGAACTGACCAAAACTAGACCCGCTTAAGTAATTGGTGATCATGAAAAAGACAGCATTGTACTAAGTGTCGTATAACTTCATCAGTTCTGATGATCTCTACAAGGAACTGACCAAAACCAGACCCGCTTAAGTAATTGGTGATCAAGTGAAAAAGACAGCATTGTACTAAGTGTCGTATAACTTCATCAGTTCTGATGATCTCTACAAGGAACTGACCAAAACTAGACCTGCTTAAGTAATTGGTGATCATGAAAAAGACAGCATTGTACTAAGTGTCGTATAACTTCATCAGTTAGGATGATCTCTACAAGGAACTGACCAAAACTAGACCTGCTTAAGTAATTGGTGATCATGAAAAAGACAGCATTGTACTAAGTGTCGTATAACTTCATCAGTTCTGATGATCTCTACAAGGAACTGACCAAAACTAGACCCGCTTAAGTAATTGGTGATCATGAAAAAGACAGCATTGTACTAAGTGTCGTATAACTTCATCAGTTCTGATGATCTCTACAAGGAACTGACCAAAACTAGACCTGCTTAAGTAATTGGTGATCATGAAAAAGACAGCATTGTACTAAGTGTCGTATAACTTCATCAGTTCTGATGATCTCTACAAGGAACTGACCAAAACTAGACCTGCTTAAGTAACTGGTGATCATGAAAAAGACAGCATTGTACTAAGTGTCGTATAACTTCATCAGTTCTGATGACCTCTACAAGGAACAGACCAAAACTAGACCTGCTTAAGTAATTGGTGATCATGAAAAAGACAGCATTGTACTAAGTGTCGTATAACTTCATCAGTTCTGATGATCTCTACAAGGAACTGACCAAAACTAGACCAGCAATCAATTGGTGATCATGAAAAAGACAGCATTGTACTAAGTGTCGTATAACTACAGTTCTGATGATCTCTACAAGGAACTGACCAAAACTAGACCTGCTTAAGTAATTGGTGATCATAGAAAAAGACAGCATTGTACTAAGTGTCGTATAACTTCATCAGTTCTGATGATCTCTACAAGGAACTGACCAAAACTAGACCTGCTTAAGTAATTGGTGATCATGAAAAAGACAGCATTGTACTAAGTGTCGTATAACTTCATCAGTTCTGATGATCTCTACAAGAACTGACCAAAACTAGACCTGCTTAGAAGTAATTGGTGATCATGAAAAAGACAGCATTGTACTAAGTGTCGTATAACTTCATCAGTTCTGATGATCTCTACAAGGAACTGACCAAAACTAGACCTGCTTAAGTAATTGGTGATCATGAAAAAGACAGCATTGTACTAAGTGTCGTATAACTTCATCAGTTCTGATGATCTCTACAAGGAACTGACCAAAACTAGACCTGCTTAAGTAATTGGTGATCATGAAAAAGACAGCATTGTACTAAGTGTCGTATAACATCATCAGTTCTGATGATCTCTACAAGAACTGACCAAAACTAGACCTGCTTAAGTAATTGGTGATCATGAAAAAGACAGCATTGTACTAAGTGTCGTATAACTTCATCAGTTCTGATGATCTCTGGAGAACTGACCAAAACTAGACCTGCTTAAGTAATTGGTGATCATGAAAAAGACAGCATTGTACTAAGTGTCGTATAACTTCATCAGTTCTGATGATCTCTACAAGGAACTGACCAAAACTAGACCTGCTTAAGTAATTGGTGATCATGAAAAAGACAGCATTGTACTAAGTGTCGTATAACTTCATCAGTTCTGGTCAGTCTACAAGGAACTGACCAAAACTAGACCTGCTTAAGTAATTGGTGATCATGAAAAAGACAGCATTGTACTAAGTGTCGTATAACTTAATCAGTTCTGATGATCTCTACAAGGAACTGACCAAAACTAGACCTGCTTAACTAATTGGTGATCATGAAAAGACAGCATTGTACTAAGTGTCGTATAACTTCATCAGTTCTGATGATCTCTACAAGTGACCAAAACTAGACCTGCTTAAGTAATTGGTGATCATGAAAAAGACAGCATTGTACTAAGTGTCCTATAACTTCATCAGTTCTGATGATCTCTGCAAGGAACTGACCAAAACTAGACCTGCTTAAGTAATTGGTGATCATGAAAAAGACAGCATTGTACTAAGTGTCGTATAACTACATCAGTTCTGATGATCTCTACAAGGAAACTGACGAAACTAGACCTGCTTAAGTAATTGGTGAATTCTAGTGAAAAAGACAGCATTGTACTAAGTGTCGTATAACTTCATCAGTTCTGATGATCTCTACAAGGAACTGACCAAAACTAGACCTGCTTAAGTAATTGGTGATCATGAAAAAGACAGCATTGTACTAAGTGTCGTATAACTTCATCAGTTCTGATGATTCACAAGGAAACTGACCAAAACTAGACCTGCTTAAGTAATTGGTGATCATGAAAAGACAGCATTGTACTAAGTGTCGTATAACTTCATCAGTTCTGATGATCTCTACAAGGAACTGACCAAAACTAGACCTGCTTAAGTAATTGGTGATCATGAAAAAGACAGCATTGTACTAAGTGTCGTATAACTTCATCAGTTCTGATGTGATCTCTACAAGGAACTGACCAAAACTAGACCTGCTTAAGTAATTGGTGATCATGAAAAAGACAGCATTGTACTAAGTGTCGTATAACATCATCTTCTCAGTTCTGATGATTCTTACAAGGAACTGACCAAAACTAGACCTACTAAGTAATTGGTGATCATGAAAAAGACAAAGCATTGTACTAAGTGTCGTATAACTTCATCAGTTCTGATGATTCTACAAGGAACTGACCAAAACTAGACCTGCTTAAGTAATTGGTGATCATGAAAAAGACAGCATTGTACTAAGTGTCGTATAACTTCATCAGTTCTGATGATCTCTACAAGGAACTGACCAAAACTAGACCTGCTTGGATAATTGGTGATCATGAAAAAGACAGCATTGTACTAAGTGTCGTATAACTTCATCAGTTCTGATGATCTCTATATTAACTGACCAAAACTAGACCTGCTTAAGTAATTGGTGATCATGAAAAAGACAGCATTGTACTAAGTGTCGTATAACTTAATCAGTTCTGATGATCTCTACAAGGAACTGACCAAAACTAGACCTGCTTAACTAATTGGTGATCATGAAAAAGACAGCATTGTACTAAGTGTCGTATAACTTCATCAGTTCTGATGATCTCTACAAGGAACTGACCAAAACTAGACCTGCTTAAGTAATTGGTGATCATGAAAAAGACAGCATTGTACTAAGTGTCCTATAACTTCATCAGTTCTGATGATCTCTACAAGGAACTGACCAAAACTAGACCTGCTTAAGTAATTGGTGATCATGAAAAAGACAGCATTGTACTAAGTGTCGTATAACTTCATCAGTTCTGATGATCTCTACAAGGAACTGACCAAAACTAGACCTGCTTAAGTAATTGGTGATCATGAAAAAGACAGCATTGTACTAAGTGTCGTATAACTTCATCAGTTCTGATGATCTCTACAAGGAACTGACCAAAACTAGACCCGCTTAAGTAATTGGTGATCATGAAAAAGACAGCATTGTACTAAGTGTCGTATAACTTCATCAGTTCTGATGATCTCTACAAGGAACTGACCAAAACTAGACCTGCTTAAGTAATTGGTGATCATGAAAAAGACAGCATTGTACTAAGTGTCGTATAACTTCATCAGTTCTGATGATCTCTACAAGGAACTGACCAAAACTAGACCTGCTTAAGTAATTGGTGATCATGAAAAAGACAGCATTGTACTAAGTGTCGTATAACATCATCAGTTCTGATGATCTCTACAAGGAACTGACCAAAACTAGACCTGCTTAAGTAATTGGTGATCATGAAAAAGACAGCATTGTACTAAGTGTCGTATAACTTCATCAGTTCTGATGATCTCTACAAGGAACTGACCAAAACTAGACCTGCTTAAGTAATTGGTGATCATGAAAAAGACAGCATTGTACTAAGTGTCGTATAACTTCATCAGTTCTGATGATCTCTACAAGGAACTGACCAAAACTAGACCTGCTTAAGTAATTGGTGATCATGAAAAAGACAGCATTGTACTAAGTGTCGTATAACTTCATCAGTTCTGATGATCTCTACAAGGAACTGACCAAAACTAGACCCGCTTAAGTAATTGGTGATCATGAAAAAGACAGCATTGTACTAAGTGTCGTATAACTTCATCAGTTCTGATGATCTCTACAAGGAACTGACCAAAACTAGACCTGCTTAAGTAATTGGTGATCATGAAAAGACAGCATTGTACTAAGTGTCGTATAACTTCATCAGTTCTGATGATCTCTACAAGGAACTGACCAAAACTAGACCTGCTTAAGTAATTGGTGATCATGAAAAAGACAGCATTGTACTAAGTGTCGTATAACTTCATCAGTTCTGATGATCTCTACAAGGAACTGACCAAAACTAGACCTGCTTAAGTAATTGGTGATCATGAAAAAGACAGCATTGTACTAAGTGTCGTATAACTTCATCAGTTCTGATGATCTCTACAAGGAACTGACCAAAACTAGACCCGCTTAAGTAATTGGTGATCATGAAAAGACAGCATTGTACTAAGTGTCGTATAACTTCATCAGTTCTGATGATCTCTACAAGGAACTGACCAAAACTAGACCCGCTTAAGTAATTGGTGATCATGAAAAAGACAGCATTGTACTAAGTGTCGTATAACTTCATCAGTTCTGATGATCTCTACAAGGAACTGACCAAACTAGACCCGCTTAAGTAATTGGTGATCATGAAAAAGACAGCATTGTACTAAGTGTCGTATAACTTCATCAGTTCTGATGATTCTTATGAACTGACCAAAACTAGACCTGTCATGAATTATGATCATGAAAAAGACAGCATTGTACTAAGTGTCGTATAACCTCATCAGTTCTGATGATCTCTCCAAGGAACTGACCAAAACTAGACCCTGCTTAAGTAATTGGTGATCATGAAAAAGACAGCATTGTACTAAGTGTCGTATAACTTCATCAGTTCTGATGATCTCTACAAGGAACTGACCAAAACTAGACCTGCTTAAGTAATTGGTGATCATGAAAAAGAGAGCATTGTACTAAGTGTCGTATAACTTCATCAGTTCTGATGATCTCTACAAGGAACTGAGCAAAACTAGACCTGCTTAAGTAATTGGTGATCATGAAAAAGAGAGCATTGTACCAAGTGTCGTATAACTTCATCAGTTCTGATGATCTCTACAAGGAACTGACCAAAACTAGACCTGCTTAAGTAATTGGTGATCATGAAAAAGACAGCATTGTACTAAGTGTCGTATAACTTCATCAGTTTTGATGATCTCTACAAGGAACTGACCAAAACTAGACCCGCTTAAGTAATTGGTGATCATGAAAAAGACAGCATTGTACTAAGTGTCCTATAACTTCATCAGTTCTGATGATCTCTACAAGGAACTGACCAAAACTAGACCTTGCTTAAGTAATTGGTGATCATGAAAAAGACAGCATTGTACTAAGTGTCGTATAACTTCATCAGTTCTGATGATCTCTACAAGGAACTGACCAAAACTAGACCTGCTTAAGTAATTGGTGATCATGAAAAAGACAGCATTGTACTAAGTGTCGTATAACTTCATCAGTTCTGATTTCTACAAGGAACTGACCAAAACTAGACCTGCTTAAGTAATTGGTGATCATGAAAAAGACAGCATTGTACTAAGTGTCGTATAACTTCATCAGTTCTGATGATCTCTACAAGGAACTGACCAAAACTAGACCTGCTTAAGTAATTGGTGATCATGAAAAAGACAGCATTGTACTAAGTGTCCTATAACTTCATCAGTTCTGATGATCTCTACAAGGAACTGACCAAACTAGACCTGCTTAAGTAATTGGTGATCATGAAAAAGACAGCATTGTACTAAGTGTCCTATAACTTCACTGCCCTGATGATCTCTACAAGGAACTGACCAAAACTAGACCTGCTTAAGTAATTGGTGATCATGAAAAAGACAGCATTGTACTAAGTGTCCTATAACTTCACTGCCCTGATGATCTCTACAAGGAACTGACCAAAACTAGACCTGCTAAGTAATTGGTGATCATGAAAAAGACAGCATTGTACTAAGTGTCCTATAACTTCATCAGTTCTGATGATCTCTACAAGGAACTGACCAAAACTAGACCTGCTTAAGTAATTGGTGATCATGAAAAAGACAGCATTGTACTAAGTGTCCTATAACTTCATCAGTTCTGGATGATTCTACAAGGAACTGACCAAAACTAGACCTGCTTAAGTAATTGGTGATCATGAAAAAAGACAGCATTGTACTAAGTGTCGTATAACTTCATCAGTTTCGATGATCTCTACAAGGAACTGACCAAAACTAGACCAAGCATAATTGGTGATCATGAAAAAGACAGCATTGTACTAAGTGTCGTATAACTTCATCAGTTTTGATGATCTCTACAAGGAACTGACCAAAACTAGAGACCCGCTTAAGTAATTGGTGATCATGAAAAAGACAGCATTGTACTAAGTGTCCTTATAACTTCATCAGTTCTGATGATCTCTACAAGGAACTGACCAAAACTAGACCTGCTTAAGTAATTGGTGATCATGAAAGACAGCATTGTACTAAGTGTCCTATAACTTCATCGTCTGATGATCTCACAAGGAACTGACCAAAACTAGACCTGCTTAAGTAATTGGTGATCATGAAAAAAGACAGCATTGTACTAAGTGTCCTATAACTTCATCAGTTCTGATGATCTCTACAAGGAACTGACCAAAACTAGACCTGTTTAAGTAATTGGTGATCATGAAAAAAGACAGCATTGTACTAAGTGGTCAGTACCCTACCAGTTCTGATGATCTCTACAAGGAACTGACCAAAACTAGACCTGCTTAAGTAATTGGTGATCATGAAAAAAGACAGCATTGTACTAAGTGTCGTATAACTTCATCAGTTCTGATGATCTCTACAAGGAACTGACCAAAACTAGACCCGCTTAAGTAATTGGTGATCATGAAAAGACAGCATTGTACTAAGTGTCGTATAAGCCATCAGTTCTGATCTCTACAAGGAACTGACCAAAACTAGACCCGCTTACAATTGGTGATCATGAAAAAAGACAGCATTGTACTAAGTGTCCTATAACTTCACTGCCCTGATGATCTCTACAAGGAACTGACCAAAACTAGACCTGCTTAAGTAATTGGTGATCATGAAAAAGACAGCATTGTACTAAGGTCTGGAGTAACTTCATCAGTTCTGATGATCTCTACAAGGAACTGACCAAAACTAGACCTGGGTTAAGTACCAGATCATGAAAAAGACAGCATTGTACTAAGTGTCCTATAACTTCATCAGTTCTGATGATCTCTACAAGGAACTGACCAAAACTAGACCTGCTTAAGCAATTGGTGATCATGAAAAAGACAGCATTGTACTAAGTGTTGCATAACTTCATCAGTTCTGATGATCTCTACAAGGAACTGACCAAAACTAGACCTGCTTAAGTAATTGGTGATCATGAAAAAGACAGCATTGTACTAAGTGTCGTATAACTTCATCAGTTCTGATGATCTCTACAAGGAACTGACCAAAAACTAGACCCGCTTAAGTAATTGGTGATCATGAAAAAGACAGCATTGTACTGGCAAGTCGTATAACTTCATCAGTTCTGATGATCTCTACAAGGAACTGACCAAAACTAGACCCGCTTAAGTAATTGGTGATCATGAAAAAGACAGCATTGTACTAAGTGTCGACAACTTCATCAGTTCTGATGATCTCTACAAGGAACTGACCAAAACTAGACCTGCTTAAGTAATTGGTGATCATGAAAAAGACAGCATTGTACTAAGTGTCGTTTAACTTCATCAGTTCTGATGATCTCTACAAGGAACTGACCAAAACTAGACCTGCTTAAGTAATTGGTGATCATGAAAAAGAGAGCATTGTACTAAGTGTCGCTATAACTTCATCAGTTCTGATGATCTCTACAAGGAACTGACCAAAACTAGACCTGCTTAAGTAATTGGTGATCATGAAAAAGAGAGCATTGTACTAAGTGTCGTATAACTTCATCAGTTCTGATGATCTCTACAAGGAACTGACCAAAACTAGACCTGCTTAAGTAATTGGTGATGTAGAAAAAGACAGCATTGTACTAAGTGTCGTATAACTTCATCAGTTTTGATGATCTCTACAAGGAACTGACCAAAACTAGACCCGCTTAAGTATTAATTGGTGATCATGAAAAAGACAGCATTGTACTAAGTGTCCTATAACTTCATCGTTCTGATGATCTCTACAAGGAACTGACCAAAACTAGACCTGCTTAAGTAATTGGTGATCATGAAAAAGACAGCATTGTACTAAGTGTCGTATAACTTCATCAGTTTTGATGATCTCTACAAGGAACTGACCAAAACTAGACCCGCTTAAGTAATTGGTGATCATGAAAAAGACAGCATTGTACTAAGTGTCGTATAACTTCATCAGTTCTGATGATCTCTACAAGGAACTGACCAAAACTAGACCTGCTTAAGTAATTGGTGATCATGAAAAAGACAGCATTGTACTAAGTGTCGTATAACTTCATCAGTTTTGATGATCTCTACAAGGAACTGACCAAAACTAGACCCGCTTAAGTAATTGGTGATCATGAAAAAGACAGCATTGTACTAAGTGTCCTATAACTTCATCAGTTCTGATGATCTCTACAAGGAACTGACCAAAACTAGACCTGCTTAAGTAATTGGTGATCATGAAAAAGACAGCATTGTACTAAGTGTCGTATAACTTCATCAGTTCTGATGATCTCTACAAGGAACTGACCAAAACTAGACCTGCTTAAGTAATTGTTGATCATGAAAAAGACAGCATTGTACTAAGTGTCCTATAACTTCATCAGTTCTGATGATCTCTACAAGGAACTGACAAAAACTAGACCTGCTTAAGTAATTGGTGATCATGAAAAAGACAGCATTGTACTAAGTGTCCTATAACTTCATCAGTTCTGATGATCTCTACAAGGAGCAGCCAAAACTAGACCTGCTTAAGTAATTGGTGATCATGAAAAAGACAGCATTGTACTAAGTGTCGTATAACTTAATCAGTTCTGATGATCTCTACAAGGAACTGACCAAAACTAGACCTGCTTAAGTAATTGGTGATCATGAAAAAGACAGCATTGTACTAAGTGTCGTATAACTTCATCAGTTTTTTTGATGATCTCTACAAAGACTGACCCAAAACTAGACCCGCTTAAGTAATTGGTGATCATGAAAAAGACAGCATTGTACTAAGTGTCGTATAACTTCATCAGTTTTGATGATCTCTACAAGGAACTGACCAAAACTAGACCAGCAAGTAATTGGTGATCATGAAAAAGACAGCATTGTACTAAGTGTCTATAACTTCATCAGTTCTGATGATCTCTACAAGGAACTGACCAAAACTCGACCTGCTTAAGTAATTGGTGATCATGAAAAAGACAGCATTGTACTAAGTGTCGTATAACTTCATCAGTTCTGATGATCTCTACAAGGAACTGACCAAAACTAGACCTGCTTAAGTAATTGGTGGTCATGAAAAAGACAGCATTGTACTAAGTGTCCTATAACTTCATCAGTTCTGATGATCTCTACAAGGAACTGACCAAAACTAGACCTGCTTAAGTAATTGGTGATCATGAAAAAGACAGCATTGTACTAAGTGTCCTATAACTTCATCAGTTCTGATGATCTCTACAAGGAACTGACCAAAACTAGACCTGCTTAAGTAATTGGTGATCATGAAAAAGACAGCATTGTACTAAGTGTCGTATAACTTCATCAGTTCTGATGATCTCTACAAGGAACTGACCAAAACTAGACCTGCTTAAGTAATTGGTGATCATGAAAAAGACAGCATTGTACTAAGTGTCCTATAACTTCATCAGTTCTGATGATCTCTACAAGGAACTGACCAAAACTAGACCTGCTTAAGTAATTGGTGATCATGAAAAAGACAGCATTGTACTAAGTGTCCTATAACTTCATCAGTTCTGATGATCTCTACAAGGAACTGACCAAAACTAGACCTGCTTAAGTAATTGGTGATCATGAAAAAGACAGCATTGTACTAAGTGTCCTATAACTTCATCAGTTCTGATGATCTCTACAAGGAACTGACCAAAACTAGACCTGCTTAAGTAATTGGTGATCATGAAAAAGACAGCATTGTACTAAGTGTCGTATAACTTCATCAGTTTTGATGATCTCTACAAGGAACTGACCAAAACTAGACCCGCTTAAGTAATTGGTGATCATGAAAAAGACAGCATTGTACTAAGTGTCGTATAACTTCATCAGTTTTGATGATCTCTACAAGGAACTGACCAAAACTAGACCCGCTTAAGTAATTGGTGATCATGAAAAAGACAGCATTGTACTAAGTGTCCTATAACTTCATCAGTTCTGATGATCTCTACAAGGAACTGGCCAAAACTAGACCTGCTTAAGTAATTGGTGATCATGAAAAAGACAGCATTGTACTAAGTGTCCTATAACTTCATCAGTTCTGATGATCTCTACAAGGAACTGACCAAAACTAGACCTGCTTAAGTAATTGGTGATCATGAAAAAGACAGCATTGTACTAAGTGTCCTATAACTTCATCAGTTCTGATGATCTCTACAAGGAACTGACCAAAACTAGACCTGCTTAAGTAATTGGTGATCATGAAAAAGACAGCATTGTACTAAGTGTCGTATAACTTCATCAGTTCTGATGATCTCTACAAGGAACTGACCAAAACTAGACCTGCTTAAGTAATTGGTGATCATGAAAAAGACAGCATTGTACTAAGTGTCGTATAACTTCATCAGTTCTGATGATCTCTACAAGGAACTGACCAAAACTAGACCTGCTTAAGTAATTGGTGATCATGAAAAAGACAGCATTGTACTAAGTGTCGTATAACTTCATCAGTTCTGATGATCTCTACAAGGAACTGACCAAAACTAGACCTGCTTAAGTAATTGGTGATCATGAAAAAGACAGCATTGTACTAAGTGTCGTATAACTTCATCAGTTCTGATGATCTCTACAAGGAACTGACCAAAACTAGACCTGCTTAAGTAATTGGTGATCATGAAAAAGACAGCATTGTACTAAGTGTCCTATAACTTCATCAGTTCTGATGATCTCTACAAGGAACTGACCAAAACTAGACCCGCTTAAGTAATTGGTGATCATGAAAAAGACAGCATTGTATTCAGTGTCGTATATCAATTGGCTACGCAAATTAATTAATTATTTATCTTAAATAAACTAACTCGTTATCCTTAAATTATGTTTATTTAATATATAAGTGCAGACAAGATTTGGCATTAAATAACCCATAATGGTTGAAACCTCTACCAACCAACCAACCAACCAACCAACCAACCAACCAACCAACCAACCAACCAACTCTTGCAATACTCGGAAGCAACAGAAAACCTTGGCAAAAAATTTCTATCGAATATTCACCAACTTATAATTTAACAAGAAATATCCTTATCTCTTACAGGGAAATTCAATTTGCACAAGCGAAACTTTTCACGACAAACATGGCCGCTAAATTTGTCTCTTCTTAGCTACAAATCGAGTGAGTGACTGGTGGTGAGCTGACGATGTAGATGGTGGTGGGGAGAGGTGTAGAGGCCAGAAAATCTACCCAAAATCAGCAGTTGAAGGCAGAAAAAGAAAAGCTGTACCAACCAATACCCGTTTAAAAAAATGACAAAAAGGTGCTGACTCATTTTTTTGTTTCGTTTTTTCACCGCTATGTAAAAGACCAACTTACTTGTACAGGTTTAAACGACAGTTGAACGACTTATGCAAATAAACCGGATATTTGTTGGTCGCTGTTTCTCCGTTTTCAGAGCATTTAACAATGTCTAATTTCACTTCCATGATGATGGCTTTCGTTTTCTTCGAAGCACCGTCATCAGAAGAGGTTAGACGACGCTTTGGAGCCATAATGGAGGGCAATAAGTTTCCACAAACACAACACAAACGAAAGAGAGCGATTGCACAGCAATTCAATATTGGGTACAAGGAAGAGTGTGTCGTAGATACGAATCGTCGTAGGATGGGATTTGTCGTAACTTAGGAACATACTCTGTATATAAATATATATTATGAATTTATTTCATAACTTTCAAAAATTATGTTTGGCGGACCTGAAGAAGACGACCACCACCTTTAAATGCATTTTATTAGAGGACAAAATGTAAAACCATTTTAAATGCATTTTAATAGAGGACAAGTTATAAAATCATTTTAAATGCATTTTAATAGAGGACAAAATGTAAAACCATTTTAAATGCATTTTAATAGAGGACAAAATGTAAAACCATTTTAAATGCATTTTAATAGAGGACAAAATGTAAAACCATTTTAAATGCATTTTAATAGAGGACAAATTGCAAAATCATTTTAAATGCATTTTCATAAAGGACAAATTGCAGTGTCTATTTTAGTACTCGAAAACAGCGGAAAATGTTTTAGAAAAAAGTTAAACACAATGAGTTTGCTTTCTTCGTTATCAAGAATTCACCAAGTTATCTTTTTAGCAACAAAATATCTTTATCCTTTACAGGAAATCTCAATGTATGTACACATGAACTACATCTTTTAAGCAACAGTCGAATGACTTAAACCAAGGAACCGGCCAATGTTTGTTATTGCTAGTCTATTTTCAAAGCATTTAACAATGTCTAATTTCACTTCCCTGATGATGGCTTTCGTTTTCTTCGAAGCACCGCCATCAGAAGAGGTCAGATGATGCTTTGGAGTCATTATGGAGAGCAATAAGTTTCCACAAACACAACACAAACGAAAGAGAGCGAATCCACAATAATCCAATATGGCGTACAACCAAAAACTGGCCTACGCCGCCCTATTTACGAGGCAAACGATATCAATCGGAACAATATTAATGGAGATTGCGTTAGAATTGCCGTTACCTAGAGATTTACTGTATATTAATTCTTTTTGCTATAAAAGTTATTTTTTAATGTATCCGTGTTTGAGCAGACATATGTTTTGGTTTGTTTGTTTGTTTGTTTGTTTTTTTAACAGGGAATTTAACATCTACCAGCTTAGGTCCTTAAAAGTAAACGAAAAGGTACTTCTCGTCGAAAGTACATTTAATTCATCTGCAAAACCACATCATAAACAGACGTGCCGTCTCAGCCACACAGATCTTTACAGTGCACAATATGGATTCTACTCACAGTTTAGACCATTCTTTAATGAAAAAAATCTTTACTTCCCGGTCTTTTGAACAGGGGTAAAGGTTAGTCACTTGTTTCCTCTTTAGGACTGATTTTCTGTTTACTTCTAAAGTATTCCTCTCCCTTTTCACTTACAGTAGCCCGTTGAATCTTAGTAAAATTATCACCTTTCTTGGAAAAGAGGATTGATTAAAAAAGCAGAGTACATGAATCTTTAGATAAGCCCGTAAAAATTGTTTAGTGGACTTCAAATTTTAAAAGCACTTATGCTTGAAATCTCTGCTTCAAATGTAAGGAACTTGTTAATTGTGAACAAATGTTGAAAATTTCGCAATTTGTTTGCCTTCAGCTGTCATAATTGGGCGTGAAGAGAATTAATTAAAAATGTAAAATCATTTTAAATGCATTTTAATAGAGGACAAATTATAAAATCTTTTAAATGCATTTTAATAGAGGACAAATTGTAAAACCATTTTAAATGCATTTTAATAGAGGACAAAATGTAAAATCATTTTAAATGCATTTTAATAGAGGACAAATTGTAAAACCATTTTAAATGCATTTTGATAGAGGACAAAATGTAAAACCATTTTAAATGCATTTTAATAGAGGACAAAATGTAAAATAATTTTAAATGCATTTTAATAGAGGACAAATTGTAAAACCATTTTAAATGCATTTTAATAGAGGACAAAATGTAAAACAATTTTAAATGCATTTTAATAGAGGACAAAATGTAAAACCATTTTAAATGCATTTTAATAGAGGACAAATTGTAAAACCATTTTAAATGCATTTTAATAGAAGAGAAATTATAAAATTATTTTAAATGCATTTTAATAGAGGACAAAATGTAAAACCATTTTAAATGCATTTTAATAGAGGACAAATTGTAAAACCATTTTAAATGCATTTTAATAGAGGACAAAATGTAAAACCATTTTAAATGCATTTTAATAGAGGACAAATTATAAAATCATTTTAAATGCATTTTAATAGAGGACAAATTTTAATTTTTTTTTTACTTTCATTTACATTGTTATTGTCCTTTTCATTTTACTCAGCACTTCTCTTGCACTGCATTTATACTGAATCTGAAACCTCATACCACACAGTCTAAGCCTCTCCCCTCTACTAATATTGCAATGTTTTGGGGGTGAATAAAAATATGCTAATAGCTCTTTTGGATAAATCTAACTTTGGAACAATAACTTCCAAGCCAATTCAATATAATCTTCAATGTCTTGTGAGATCAGCATTCATTGTGAATGCTCTTCATAACATGTTACCAATAATTTTCTTTTTTCTTCCCTCAATAGGAGTAGATAGGTCTGTCCTATCTTTTGAACAGGAGCGAAGGTTTATCCTTTGCTTCCTGATTAGGATTGGGTTTCCGGTTTCATCTAAAGCCTTCTCATTCACTTTCACTTTCAGTAGTTCCTTCCGTCTTAGTAGCATTACTGTTTAGCCTTGGGCGAATTGATAAAAAAAATAACAATCTTTAGATACATCAATAAAAATTCTTTGAATGTAATCTTTAAAAGTAGTCAGGCGTGAAGTCATTGCCTCAAATGTATCAATGGAAATTAAGGAATTTGTTAATTGTGAACAAATGCATATCTTTTGAAACAAAAGCAGAGGTTTATTGGTATTGAGGAATGTATTAATTGTGAACAAATGCATATCTTTTGAAACAAAAGCAGAGGTTTCTTGGTATTAAGGAATTTGTTAATTGTGAACAAATGCATATCTTTTGAAACAAAAAGTAGAGGTTTCTGGTATTAAGGAATTTGTTAATTGTGAACAAATGCATATCTTTTGAAACAAAAGCAGAGGTTTATTGGTATTAAGGAATTTGTTAATTGTGAACAAATGCATAACTTTTGAAACAAAAGCAGACTATTGGTATTTTTTTTCAAGGAATTTGTTTAATTGTGAAAATGCATAACTTTTGAAACAAAAGCAGAGGTTTCTTGGTATTAAGGAATTTGTTAATTGTGAACAAATGCATATCTTTTGAAACAAAAGCAGAGGTTTATTGGTATTAAGGAATTTGTTAATTGTGAACAAATGCATAACTTTTGAAACAAAAGCAGACGTTTATTGGTATTAAGGAATTTGTTAATTGTGAACAAATGCATAACTTTGAAACAAAAGCAGAGGTTTCTTGGTATTAAGGAATTTGTTAATTGTGAACAAATGCATATCTTTTGAAACAAAAGCAGAGGTTTATTGGTATTAAGGAATTTGTTAATTGTGAACAAATGCATATCTTTGAAACAAAAGCAGAGGTTTCTTGTTAAGGAATTTGTTAATTGTGAACAAATGCATATCTTTTGAAACAAAAGCAGAGGTTTATTGGTATTAAGGAATTTGTTAATTGTGAACAAATGCATATCTTTTGAAACAAAAGCAGAGGTTTATTGGTATTAAGGAATTTGTTAATTGTGAACAAATGCATAACTTTTGAAACAAAAGCAGACGTTTATTGGTATTAAGGAATTTGTTAATTGTGAACAAATGCATAACTTTTGAAACAAAAGCAGAGGTTTATTGGTATTAAGGAATTTGTTAATTGTGAAATAAATGCATATCTTTGAAACAAAAGCAGAGGTTTATTGGTATTAAGGAATTTGTTAATTGTGAACAAATGCATATCTTTTGAAACAAAAGCAGAGGTTTTTGGTATTAAGGAATTTGTTAATTGTGAACAAATGCATATCTTTTGAAACAAAAGCAGAGGTTTATTGGTATTAAGGAATTTGTTAATTGTGAACAAATGCATATCTTTTGAAACAAAAGCAGAGGTTTCTTGGTATTAAGGAATTTTGTTAATTGTGAACAAATGCATATCTTTTGAAACAAAGCAGAGGTTTCTTGGTATTAAGGAATTTGTTAATTGTGAACAAATGCATATCTTTTGAAACAAAAAGCAGAGGTTTCTTGGTATTAAGGAATTTGTTAATTGAACAAATGCATATCTTTTGAAACAAAAGCAGAGGTTTATTGGTATTAAGGAATTTGTTAATTGTGAACAAATGCATAACTTTTGAAACAAAAGCAGAGGTTTCTATATTAAGGAATTTGTTAATTGTGAACAAATGCATATCTTTTGAAACAAAAGCAGAGGTTTCTTGGTATTAAGGAATTTGTTAATTGTGAACAAATGCATATCTTTTGAAACAAAAGCAGAGGTTTATTGGTATTAAGGAATTTGTTAATTGTGAACAAATGCATATCTTTTGAAACAAAAGCAGAGGTTTCTTGGTATTAAGGAATTTGTTAATTGTGAACAAATGCATATCTTTTGAAACAAAAGCAGAGGTTTCTTGGTATTAAGGAATTTGTTAATTGTGAACAAATGCATATCTTTTGAAACAAAAGCAGAGGTTTCTTGGTATTAAGGAATTTGTTAATTGTGAACAAATGCATATCTTTTGAAACAAAAGCAGAGAGCAGATGGGTATTAAGGAATTTGTTAATTGTGAACAAATGCATATCTTTGAAACAAAAGCAGAGGTTTCTTGGTATTAAGGAATTTGTTAATTGTGAACAAATGCATATCTTTTGAAACAAAAAGCAGAGGTTTCTTGGTATTAAGGAATTTGTTAATTGTGAACAAATGCATATCTTTTGAAACAAAAGCAGAGGTTTCTTGGTATTAAGGAATTTGTTAATTGTGAACAAATGCATATCTTTTGAAACAAAAAGCAGAGGTTTATTGGTATTAAGGAATTTGTTAATTGTGAACAAATGCATAACTTTTGAAACAAAAGCAGACATTTATTGGTATTAAGGAATTTGTTAATTGTGAACAAATGCATAACTTTTGAAACAAAAGCAGAGGTTTCTTGGTATTAAGGAATTTGTTAATTGTGAACAAATGCATATCTTTTGAAACAAAAGCAGAGGTTTATTGGTATTAAGGAATTTGTTAATTGTGAACAAATGCATATCTTTTGAAACAAAAGCAGAGGTTTCTTGGTATTAAGGAATTTGTTAATTGTGAACAAATGCATATCTTTTGAAACAAAAGCAGAGGTTTATTGGTAATAAGGAATTTGTTAATTGTGAACAAATGCATATCTTTGAAACAAAAGCAGAGGTTTCATGGTATTAAGGAATTTGTTAATTGTGAACAAATGCATATCTTTTGAAACAAAAGCAGAGGTTTCTTGGTATTAAGGAATTTGTTAATTGTGAACAAATGCATATCTTTTGAAACAAAAGCAGAGGTTTCTTGGTATTAAGGAATGTGTTAATTGTCAACAAATGCATATCTTTTGAAACAAAAGCAGAGAGGTTTCTTGGTATTAAGGAATTTGTTAATTGTGAACAAATGCATATCTTTTGAAACAAAAGCAGAGGTTTATTGGTATTAAGGAATTTGTTAATTGTGAACAAATGCATATCTTTTGAAACAAAAGCAGGGGTTTATTGGCAGGCTAAGGAATTTGTTAATTGTGAACAAATGCATAACTTTTGAAACAAAAGCAGAGGTTTCTTGGTATTAAGGAATTTGTTAATTGTGAACAAATGCATATCTTTTGAAACAAAAGCAGAGGTTTCTTGGTATTAAGGAATTTGTTAATTGTGAACAAATGCATATCTTTTGAAACAAAAGCAGAGGTTTCTGGTATTAAGGAATGTGGTTAATTGTGAACAAAATGCATATCTTTTGAAACAAAAGCAGTGCTTGTTTGGTATTAAGGAATTTGTTAATTGTGAACAAATGCATATCTTTTGAAACAAAAGCAGAGGTTTCTTGGTATTAAGGAATTTGTTAATTGTGAACAAATGCATAACTTTTGAAACAAAAGCAGAGGTTTATTGGTATTAAGGAATTTGTTAATTGTGAACAAATGCATATCTTTTGAAACAAAAGCAGAGGTTTATTGGTATTAAGGAATTTGTTAATTGTGAACAAATGCATATCTTTTGAAACAAAAGCAGA
The DNA here is from genome assembly GCA_037127315.1 of Ascarosepion bandense. Lineage (NCBI taxonomy): Eukaryota > Metazoa > Mollusca > Cephalopoda > Sepiida > Sepiidae > Ascarosepion > Ascarosepion bandense. The sequence goes on from JBBBDQ010001875.1 coordinate 275,553, forward strand.
GTGTTTGTTAAGGAATTTGTTAATTGTGAACAAATGCATATCTTTTGAAACAAAAGCAGAGGTTTATTGGTATTAAGGAATTTGTTAATTGTGAACAAATGCATATCTTTTGAAACAAAAGCAGAGGTTTCTTGGTATTAAGAAACTTGTTAATTGTGAACAAATGCATATCTTTTGGAAACAAAAGCAGAGGTTTCTTACAAAGGAATTTGTTAATTGTGAACAAATGCATAACTTTTGAAACAAAAGCAGAGGTTTATTGGTATTAAGGAATTTGTTAATTGTGAACAAATGCATATCTTTTGAAACAAAAGCAGAGGTTTATTGGTATTAAGGAATTTTGTTAATTGTGAACAAATGCATATATCTTTTGAAACAAAAGCAGAGGTTTCTTTGTATTAAGGAATTTGTTAATTGTGAACAAATGCATATCTTTTGAAACAAAAGCAGAGGTTTATTGGTATTAAGGAATTTGTTAATTGTGAACAAATGCATAACTTTTGAAACAAAAGCAGACGTTTATTGGTATTAAGGAATTTGTTAATTGTGAACAAATGCATAACTTTGAAACAAAAGCAGAGGTTTATTGGTATTAAGGAATTTGTTAATTGTTAACAAATGCATATCTTTTGAAACAAAAGCAGAGGTTTATTGGTATTAAGGAATTTGTTAATTGTGAACAAATGCATATCTTTGAAACAAAAGCAGAGGTTTCTTGGTATTAAGGAATTTGTTAATTGTGAACAAATGCATATCTTTTGAAACAAAAGCAGAGGTTTATTGGTATTAAGGAATTTGTTAATTGTGAACAAATGCATATCTTTTGAAACAAAAGCAGAGGTTTCTTGTATTAAGGAATTTGTTAATTGTGAACAAATGCATATCTTTTGAAACAAAAGCAGAGGTTTCTGTTAAGGAATTTGTTAATTGTGAACAAATGCATATCTTTTGAAACAAAAGCAGAGGTTTCTTGGTATTAAGGAATTTGTTAATTGTGAACAAATGCATATCTTTTGAAACAAAAGCAGAGGTTTATTGGTATTGCTTAGAATTTGTTAATTGTGAACAAAATGCATAACTTTTGAAACAAAAGCAGAGGTTTCTTGGTATTAAGGAATTTGTTAATTGTGAACAAATGCATATCTTTTGAAACAAAAGCAGAGGTTTCTTGGTATTAAGGAATTTGTTAATTGTGAACAAATGCATATCTTTTGAAACAAAAGCAGAGGTTTATTGGTATTAAGGAATTTGTTAATTGTGAACAAATGCATATCTTTTGAAACAAAAGCCAGAGGTTTCTTGGTATTAAGGAATTTGTTAATTGTGAACAAATGCATATCTTTTGAAACAAAAGCAGAGGTTTCTTGGTATTAAGGAATTTGTTAATTGTGAACAAATGCATATCTTTTGAAACAAAAGCAGAGGTTTCTTGGTATTAAGGAATTTGTTAATTGTGAACAAATGCATATCTTTTGAAACAAAAGCAGAGGTTTATTGGTATTAAGGAATTTGTTAATTGTGAACAAATGCATATCTTTTTGAAACAAAAGCAGAGGTTTCTTGGTATTAAGGAATTTGTTAATTGTGAACAAATGCATATCTTTTGGAAACAAAAGCAGAGGTTTCTTGGTATTAAGGAATTTGTTAATTGTGAACAAATGCATATCTTTTGAAACAAAAGCAGAGGTTTCTTGGTATTAAGGAATTTGTTAATTGTGAACAAATGCATATCTTTTGAAACAAAAGCAGAGGTTTATTGGTATTAAGGAATTTGTTAATTGTGAACAAATGCATAACTTTTGAAACAAAGCAGACGTTTATTGGTATTAAGGAATTTGTTAATTGTGAACAAATGCATAACTTTTGAAACAAAAGCAGAGGTTTCTTGGTATTAAGGAATTTGTTAATTGTGAACAAATGCATATCTTTTGAAACAAAAGCAGAGGTTTATTGGTATTAAGGAATTTGTTAATTGTGAACAAATGCATATCTTTTGAAACAAAAGCAGAGGTTTCTTGGTATTAAGGAATTTGTTAATTGTGAACAAATGCATATCTTTTGAAACAAAAGCAGAGGTTTATTGGTATTAAGGAATTTGTTAATTGTGAACAAATGCATATCTTTTGAAACAAAAGCAGAGGTTTATTGGTATTAAGGAATTTGTTAATTGTGAACAAATGCATATCTTTTGAAACAAAAGCAGAGGTTTCTTGGTATTAAGGAATTTGTTAATTGTGAACAAATGCATATCTTTTGAAACAAAAGCAGAGGTTTATTGGTATTAAGGAATTTGTTAATTGTGAACAAATGCATATCTTTTGAAACAAAGCAGAGTGTTTCGGTATTAAGGAATTTGTTAATTGTGAACAAATGCATATCTTTTGAAACAAAAGCAGAGGTTTCTTGGGTATTAAGGAATTTGTTAATTGTGAACAAATGCATATCTTTTGAAACAAAAGCAGAGGTTTCTTGGTATTAAGGAATGTGTTAATTGTGAACAAATGCATATATCTTTTGAAACAAAAAGCAGAGGTTTCTTGGTATTAAGGAATTTGCTAATTGTGAACAAATGCATATCTTTTGAAACAAAAGCAGGGGTTTATTGGTATTAAGGAATTTGTTAATTGTGAACAAATGCATAACTTTGAAACAAAAGCAGAGGTTTCTTGGTATTAAGGAATTTGTTAATTGTGAACAAATGCATATCTTTTGAAACAAAAGCAGAGGTTTCTTGGTATTAAGGAATTTGTTAATTGTGAACAAATGCATATCTTTTGAAACAAAAAGCAGAGGTTTCTTGGTATTAAGGAATGTGTTAATTGTGAACAAATGCATATCTTTTGAAACAAAAGCAGAGGTTTATTGGTATTAAGGAATTTGTTAATTGTGAACAAATGCATATCTGAAACAAAAGCAGAGGTTTCTTGGTATTAAGGAATTTGTTAATTGTGAACAAATGCATAACTTTTGAAACAAAAGCAGAGGTTTATTGGTATTAAGGAATTTTTTTAATTGTGAACAAATGCATATTCTTTGAAACAAAAAGCAGAGGTTTATTGGTATTAAGGAATTTGTTAATTGTGAACAAATGCATATCTTTTGAAACAAAAGCAGAGGTTTCTTGGTATTAAGGAATTTGTTAATTGTGAACAAATGCATATCTTTTGAAACAAAAGCAGAGGTTTATTGGTATTAAGGAATTTGTTAATTGTGAACAAATGTATCTTTTGAAACAAAAGCAGAGGTTTCTTGGTATTAAGGAATTTGTTAATTGTGAACAAATGCATATCTTTTGAAACAAAAGCAGAGGTTTCTTGGTATTAAGGAATTTGTTAATTGTGAACAAATGCATAACTTTGAAACAAAAGCAGAGGTTTATTGGTATTAAGGAATTTGTTAATTGTGAACAAATGCATATCTTTTGAAACAAAAGCAGAGGTTTATTGGTATTAAGGAATTTGTTAATTGTGAACAAATGCATATCTTTTGAAACAAAAGCAGAGGTTTCTTTGGTATTAAGGAATTTGTTAATTGTGAACAAATGCATATCTTTTGAAACAAAAGCAGAGGTTTATTGGTATTAAGGAATTTGTTAATTGTGAACAAATGCATATCTTTTGAAACAAAAGCAGAGGTTTATTGGTATTAAGGAATTTGTTAATTGTGAATAAATGCATAACTTTTGAAACAAAAGCAGAGGTTTATTGGTATTAAGGAATTTGTTAATTGTGAACAAATGCATATCTTTTGAAACAAAAGCAGAGGTTTATTGGTATTAAGGAATTTGTTAATTGTGAACAAATGCATATCTTTTGAAACAAAAGCAGAGGTTTCTGGTATTAAGGAATTTGTTAATTGTGAACAAATGCATATCTTTTGAAACAAAAGCAGAGGTTTATTGGTATTAAGGAATTTGTTAATTGTGAACAAATGCATATCTTCTTTGAAACAAAAGCAGAGGTTTCTTGGTGGTATTATGAATTGTTAATTGTGAACAAATGCATATCTTTTGAAACAAAAGCAGAGGTTTCTTGGTATTAAGGAATTTGTTAATTGTGAACAAATGCATAACTTTTGAAACAAAAAGCAGAGGTTTATTGGTATTAAGGAATTTGTTAATTGTGAACAAATGCATATCTTTTGAAACAAAAAGCAGGGGTTTATTGGTATTAAGGAATTTGTTAATTGTGAACAAATGCATATCTTTGAAACAAAAGCAGAGGTTTATTGGTATTAAGGAATTTGTTAATTGTGAACAAATGCATAACTTTTGAAACAAAGCAGAGGTTTATTGGTATTAAGGAATTTGTTAATTGTGAACAAATGCATATCTTTTGAAACAAAAGCAGAGGTTTATTGGTATTAAGGAATTTGTTAATTGTGAACAAATGCATATCTTTTGAAACAAAAGCAGAGGTTTCTTGGTATTAAGGAATTTGTTAATTGTGAACAAATGCATATCTTTTGAAACAAAAGCAGAGGTTTCTTGGTATTAAGGAATTTGTTAATTGTGAACAAATGCATATCTTTTGAAACAAAAGCAGAGGTTTCTTGGTATTAAGGAATTTGTTAATTGTGAACAAATGCATATCTTTTGAAACAAAAGCAGAGGTTTCTTGGTATTAAGGAATGTGTTAATTGTGAACAAATGCATATCTTTTGAAACAAAAGCAGAGGTTTATTGGTATTAAGGAATTTGTTAATTGTGAACAAATGCATATCTTTTGAAACAAAAGCAGAGGTTTCTTGGTATTAAGGAATTTGTTAATTGTGAACAAATGCATAACTTTTGAAACAAAAGCAGAGGTTTATTGGTATTAAGGAATTTGTTAATTGTGAACAAATGCATATCTTTTGAAACAAAAGCAGGGGTTTATTGGTATTAAGGAATTTGTTAATTGTGAACAAATGCATATCTTTTGAAACAAAAGCAGAGGTTTCTTGGTATTAAGGAATTTGTTAATTGTGAACAAATGCATATCTTTTGAAACAAAAGCAGAGGTTTCTTGGTATTAAGGAATTTGTTAATTGTGAACAAATGCATATCTTTTGAAACAAAAGCAGAGGTTTCTTGGTATTAAGGAATTTGTTAATTGTGAACAAATGCATATCTTTTGAAACAAAAAGCAGAGGTTTCTTGGTATTAAGGAATTTGTTAATTGTGAACAAATGCATATCTTTTGAAACAAAAGCAGGGTTTATTGGTATTAAGGAATTTGTTAATTGTGAACAAATGCATAATCCTTGAAACAAAAGCAGAGGTTTCTTGGTATTAAGGAATTTGTTAATTGTGAACAAATGCATATCTTTTGAAACAAAAGCAGGGGTTTATTGGTATTAAGGAATTTGTTAATTGTGAACAAATGCATAACTTAAAAACAAAAGCAGAGGTTTATTGGTATTAAGGAATTTGTTAATTGTGAACAAATGCATATCTTTTGAAACAAAAGCAGAGGTTTATTATATTAAGAATTTTGTTAATTGTGAATGAATGCATATCTTGAAACAAAAGCAGAGGTTTATTGGTATTAAGGAATTTGTTAATTGTAAACAAATGCATAACTTTTGAAACAAAAAGCAGAGGTTTATTGGTATTAAGGAATTTGTTAATTGTGAACAAATGCATATCTTTTGAAACAAAAGCAGAGGTTTATTGGTATTAAGGAATTTGTTAATTGTGAACAAATGCATATCTTTTGAAACAAAAGCAGAGGTTTATTGGGTATTAAGGAATTTGCCAATGTGAACAAATGCATAACTTTTGAAACAAAAGCAGAGGTTTCTTGGTATTAAGGAATTTGTTAATTGTGAACAAATGCATATCTTTTGAAACAAAAGCAGGGGTTTATTGGTATTAAGGAATTTGTTAATTGTGAATAAATGCATAACTTTTGAAACAAAAGCAGAGGTTTATTGGTATTAAGGAATTTGTTAATTGTGAACAAATGCATATCTTTGAAACAAAAGCAGAGGTTTATTGGTATTAAGGAATTTGTTAATTGTGAACAAATGCATATCTTTTGAAACAAAGCAGAGGTTTATTGGTATTAAGGAATTTGTTAATTGTGAACAAATGCATAACTTTTGAAACAAAAGCAGAGGTTTATTGGTATTAAGGAATTTGTTAATTGTGAACAAATGCATATCTTTTGAAACAAAAGCAGAGGTTTATTGGTATTAAGGAATTTGTTAATTGTGAACAAATGCATATCTTTTGAAACAAAAAGCAGAGGTTTATTGGTATTAAGGAATTTGTTAATTGTGAACAAATGCATAACTTTTGAAACAAAAGCAGAGGTTTCTTGGTATTAAGGAATTTGTTAATTGTGAACAAATGCATATCTTTTGAAACAAAAGCAGGGTTTATTGGTATTAAGGAATTTGTTAATTGTGAACAAATGCATAACTTTTGAAACAAAAGCAGAGGTTTATTGGTATTAAGGAATTTGTTAATTGTGAACAAATGCATATCTTTTGAAACAAAAGCAGGGGTTTATTGGTATTAAGGAATTTGTTAATTGTGAATAAATGCATAACTTTTGAAACAAAAGTAGAGGTTTATTGTATTAAGGAATTTGTTAATTGTGAACAAATGCATATCTTTTGAAACAAAAGCAGGGGTTTATTGGTATTAAGGAATTTGTTAATTGTGAACAAATGCATAACTTTTGAAACAAAAGCAGGGGTTTATTGGTATTAAGGAATTTGTTAAATTGTGAACAAATGCATATCTTTTGAAACAAACAGGGGTTTATTGGTATTAAGGAATTTGTTAATTGTGAACAAAATGCATATCTTTTGAAACAAAAGCAGGGGTTTATTGGTATTAAGGAATTTGTTAATTGTGAACAAATGCATAACTTTTGAAACAAAAAGCAGAGGTTTATTGGTATTGAGGAATTTGTTAATTGTGAACAAATGCATATCTTTTGAAACAAAAAGCAGGGGTTTATTGGTATTAAGGAATTTGTTAATTGTGAACAAATGCATATCTTTTGAAACAAAAGCAGGGGTTTATTACAGGTATTAAGGAATTTGTTAATTGTGAACAAATGCATAACTTTTGAAACAAAGCAGGGGTTTATTGGTATTAAGGAATTTGTTAATTGTGAACAAATGCATATCTTTTGAAACAAAAGCAGGGGTTTATTGGTATTAAGGAATTTGTTAATTGTGAACAAAATGCATATCTTTTGAAACAAAAAAAGCAGGGGTTTATTGGTATTAAGGAATTTGTTAATTGTGAACAAATGCATAACTTTTGAAACAAAAGCAGAGGTTTATTTGGTATTAAGGAATTTGTTAATTGTGAACAATGCATATCTTTGAAACAAAAGCAGAGGTTTATTGGTATTAAGGAATTTGTTAATTGTGAACAAATGCATAACTTTTGAAACAAAAGCAGAGGTTTCTTGGTATTAAGGAATTTGTTAATTGTGAACAAATGCATAACTTTGAAACAAAAGCAGAGGTTTCTTGGTATTAAGGAATTTGTTAATTGTGAACAAATGCATATCTTTTGAAACAAAAGCAGAGGTTTATTGGTATTAAGGAATTTGTTAATTGTGAACAAATGCATATCTTTTGAAACAAAAGCAGAGGTTTATTGGTATTAAGGAATTTGTTAATTGTGAACAAATGCATAACTTTTGAAACAAAAGCAGAGGTTTCTTGCATTAAGGAATTTGTTAATTGTGAACAAATGCATATCTTTTGAAACAAAAGCAGGGGTTTATTGGTATTAAGGAATTTGTTAATTGTGAACAAATGCATAACTTTTGAAACAAAAGCAGAGGTTTATTGGTATTAAGGAATTTGTTAATTGTGAACAAATGCATATCTTTTGAAACAAAAGCAGGGTTTTATTGGTATTAAGGAATTTGTTAATTGTGAACAAATGCATATCTTTTGAAACAAAAGCAGAGGTTTATTGGTATTAAGGAATTTGTTAATTGTGAACAAATGCATATCTTTTGAAACAAAAGTAGAGGTTTCTTGGTATTAAGGAATTTGTTAATTGTGAACAAATGGCTAACTTTGAAACAAAAGCAGAGGTTTATTGGTATTAAGGAATTTGTTAATTGTGAACAAATGCATAACTTTTGGAACAAAAGCAGAGGTTTCTTGGTATTAAGGAATTTGTTAATTGTGAACAAATGCATATTCTTTGAAACAAAAGCAGGGGTTTGTTTTGGTATTAAGGAATTTGTTAATTGTGAACAAATGCATAACTTTTGAAACAAAAGCAGAGGTTTCTTGGTATTAAGGAATTTGTTAATTGTGAACAAATGCATATCTTTTGAAACAAAAGCAGGGTTTATTGGTATTAAGGAATTTGTTAATTGTGAACAAATGCATAACTTTTGAAACAAAAGCAGAGGTTTATTGGTATTAAGGAATTTGTTAATTGTGAACAAATGCATATCTTTTGAAACAAAAGCAGAGGTTTATTATATTAAGGAATTTGTTAATTGTGAACAAATGCATAACTTTTGAAACAAAAGCAGAGCTTTATTGGTATTAAGGAATTTGTTAATTGTGAACAAATGCATATCTTTTGAAAACAAAAGCAGAGGTTTATTGGTATTAAGAAATTTGTTAATTGTGAACAAATGCATATCTTTTGAAACAAAAGCAGAGGTTTCTTGGTATTAAGGAATTTGTTAATTGTGAACAAATGCATATCTTTTGAAACAAAAGCAGAGGTTTCTCTTGGTATTAAGGAATGTTAATTGTGAACAAATGCATATCTTTTGAAACAAAGCACGGGTTTATTGGTATTAAGGAATTTGTTAATTGTGAACAAATGCATATCTTTTGAAACAAAAGCAGAGGTTTATTGGTATTAAGGAATTTGTTAATTGTGAACAAATGCATATCTTTTGAAACAAAAGCAGGGGTTTATTGGTATTAAGGAATTTGTTAATTGTGAACAAATGCATATCTTTTGAAACAAAAGCAGAGGCTTTTGGTATTAAGGAATTTGTTAATTGTGAACAAATGCATATCTTTTGAAACAAAAGCAGAGGTTTATTGGTATTAAGGAATTTGTTAATTGTGAACAAATGCATATCTTTTGAAACAAAAGCAGAGGTTTCTTGGTATTAAGAATTTGTTAATTGTGAACAAAATGCATATCTTTTGAAACAAAAGCAGAGGTTTATTGGTATTAAGGAATTTGTTAATTGTGAACAAATGCATAACTTTTGAAACAAAAGCAGAGGTTTATTGGTATTAAGGAATTTGTTAATTGTGAACAAATGCATATCTTTTGAAACAAAAGCAGAGGTTTCTTATATTAAGGAATTTGTTAATTGTGAACAAATGCATATCTTTTGAAACAAAAGCAGAGGTTTCTTGGTATTAAGGAATTTGTTAATTGTGAACAAATGCATATCTTTTGAAACAAAAGCAGAGGTTTGGTATTAAGGAATTTGTTAATTGTGAACAAATGCATATCTTTTGAAACAAAAGCAGAGGTTTCCTTGGTATTAAGGAATGTGTTAATTGTGAACAAATGCATATCTTTTGAAACAAAAGCAGAGGTTTATTGGTATTAAGGAATTTGTTAATTGTGAACAAATGCATATCTTTTGAAACAAAAGCAGAGGTTTCTTGGTATTAAGGAATTTGTTAATTGTGAACAAATGCATAACTTTTGAAACAAAAGCAGAGGTTTATTGGTATTAAGGAATTTGTTAATTGTGAACAAATGCATATCTTTTGAAACAAAAAGCAGGGGTTTATTGGTATTAAGGAATTTGTTAATTGTGAACAAATGCATATCTTTTGAAACAAAAGCAGAGGTTTCTTGGTATTAAGGAATTTGTTAATTGTGAACAAATGCATAACTTTTGAAACAAAAGCAGAGGTTTATTGGTATTAAGGAATTTGTTAATTGTGAACAAATGCATATCTTTTGAAACAAAAGCAGAGGTTTCTGGTATTAAGGAATTTGTTAATTGTGAACAAATGCATATCTTTTGAAACAAAAGCAGAGGTTTATTGGTATTAAGGAATTGTTAATTGTGAACAAATGCATATCTTTTGAAACAAAAGCATAGGTTTATTGGTATTAAGGAATTTGTTAATTGTGAACAAATGCATATCTTTTGAAACAAAAGCAGAGGTTTCTTGGTATTAAGGAATTTGTTAATTGTGAACAAATGCATATCTTTTGAAACAAAAGCAGAGGTTTCTTGGTATTAAGGAATTTGTTAATTGTGAACAAATGCATATCTTTTGAAACAAAAGCAGGGTTTATTGCAGGTATTAAGGAATTTGTTAATTTCAGAACAATGCATAACTTTTGAAACAAAAGCAGAGGTTTCTTGGTATTAAGGAATTTGTTAATTGTGAACAAATGCATATCTTTTGAAACAAAAGCAGAGGTTTATTGGTATTAAGGAATTTGTTAATTGTGAACAAATGCATATCTTTTGAAACAAAAGCAGGGGTTTATTGGTATTAAGGAATTTGTTAAATTAGAACAAATGCATATCTTTTGAAACAAAAGCAGAGGTTTCTTGCATTAAGGAATTTGTTAATTGTGAACAAATGCATATCTTTTGAAACAAAAGCAGAGGGCTTGGTATTAAGGAATTTGTTAATTGTGAACAAATGCATATCTTTTGAAACAAAAGCAGGGGTTTATTGGTATTAAGGAATTTGTTAATTGTGAACAAATGCATATCTTTTGAAACAAAAGCAGAGGTTTATTGGTATTAAGGAATTTGTTAATTGTGAACAAATGCATATCTTTTGAAACAAAAGCAGGGGTTTATTGGTATTAAGGAATTTGTTAATTGTGAACAAATGCATAACTTTTGAAACAAAAGCAGAGGTTTATTATATTAAGGAATTTGTTAATTGTGAACAAATGCATATCTTTTGAAACAAAAGCAGAGGTTTATTGGTATTAAGGAATTTGTTAATTGTGAACAAATGCATAACTTTTGAAACAAAAGCAGAGGTTTATTGGTATTAAGGAATTTGTTAATTGTGAACAAATGCATATCTTTGAAACAAAAGCAGAGAGGTTTCTTGGTATTAAGGAATGTGTGTTAATTGTGAACAAATGCATTATCTTTGAAACAAAAGCAGGGGTTTATTGGTATTAAGGAATTTGTTAATTGTGAACAAATGCATATCTGTTGAAACAAAAGCAGAGGTTTATTGGTATTAAGGAATTTGTTAATTGTGAACAAATGCATATCTTTTGAAACAAAAGCAGGGGTTTGGTTGGTATTAAGGAATTTGTTAATTGTGAACAAATGCATATCTTTTGAAACAAAAGCAGAGGTTTTCTGGTATTAAGGAATTTGTTAATTGTGAATAAATGCATATCTTTTGAAACAAAAGCAGAGGTTTATTGGTATTAAGGAATTTTGTTAATTGTGAACAAATGCATATCTTTTGAAACAAAAGCAGAGGTTTCTTATATTAAGGAATTTGTTAATTGTGAACAAATGCATATCTTTTGAATCAAAAGCAGAGGTTTATTGGTATTAAGGAATTTGTTAATTGTGAACAAATGCATAACTTTTGAAACAAAAGCAGAGGTTTCTTGGTATTAAGGAATTTGTTAATTGTGAACAAATGCATAACTTTTGAAACAAAAGCAGAGGTTTCTTGGTATTAAGGAATTTGTTAATTGTGAACAAATGCATAACTTTTGAAACAAAAGCAGAGGTTTATTGGTATTAAGGAATTTGTTAATTGTGAACAAATGCATATCTTTTGAAACAAAAGCAGGGGTTTATTGGTATTAAGGAATGTGTTAATTGTGAACAAATGCATATCTTTTGAAACAAAAGCAGGGGTTTATTGGTATTAAGGAATTTGTTAATTGTGAACAAATGCATATCTTTTGAAACAAAAGCGGGGGTTTATTGGTATTAAGGAATGTGTTAATTGTGAACAAATGCATATCTTTTGAAACAAAAGCAGAGGTTTATTGGTATTAAGGAATTTGTTAATTGTGAACAAATGCATATCTTTTGAAACAAAAGCAGGGGTTTATTGGTATTAAGGAATTTGTTAATTGTGAACAAATGCATATCTTTTGAAACAAAAGCAGAGGTTTATTGGTATTAAGGAATTTGTTAATTGTGAACAAATGCATATCTTTTGAAACAAAAGCAGAGGTTTATTGGTATTAAGGAATTTGTTAATTGTGAACAAATGCATATCTTTTGAAACAAAAGCAGAGGTTTATTGGTATTAAGGAATTTGTTAATTGTGAACAAATGCATATCTTTTGAAACAAAAGCAGAGGTTTCTTGGTATTAAGGAATGTGTTAATTGTGAACAAATGCATATCTTTTGAAACAATAGCAGGGGTTTATTGGTATTAAGGAATTTGTTAATTGTGAACAAATGCATATCTTTTGAAACAAAAGCAGAGGTTTATTGGTATTAAGGAATTTGTTAATTGTGAACAAATGCATATCTTTTGAAACAAAAGCAGAGGTTTCTTGGTATTAAGGAATTTGTTAATTGTGAACAAATGCATAACTTTTGAAACAAAAGCAGAGGTTTATTGGTATTAAGGAATTTGTTAATTGTGAACAAATGCATATCTTTTGAAACAAAAGCAGGGGTTTATTGGTATTAAGGAATGTGTTAATTGTGAACAAATGCATATCTTTTGAAACAAAAGCAGGGGTTTATTGGTATTAAGGAATGTGTTAATTGTGAACAAATGCATATCTTTTGAAACAAAAGCAGAGGTTTCTTGGTATTAAGGAATTTGTTAATTGTGAACAAATGCATAACTTTTGAAACAAAAGCAGAGGTTTATTGGTATTAAGGAATTTGTTAATTGTGAACAAATGCATATCTTTTGAAACAAAAGCAGGGGTTTATTGGTATTAAGGAATGTGTTAATTGTGAACAAATGCATATCTTTTGAAACAAAAGCAGGCGTTTATTGGTATTAATGAATGTGTTAATTGTGAACAAATGCATATCTTTTGAAACAAAAGCAGGGGTTTATTGGTATTAAGGAATTTGTTAATTGTGAACAAATGCATATCTTTTGAAACAAAAGCAGAGGTTTCTTGGTATTAAGGAATTTGTTAATTGTGAACAAATGCATAACTTTTGAAACAAAAGCAGAGGTTTCTTGGTATTAAGGAATTTGTTAATTGTGAACAAATGCATATCTTTTGAAACAAAAGCAGAGGTTTATTGGTATTAAGGAATTTGTTAATTGTGAACAAATGCATATCTTTTGAAACAAAAGCAGAGGTTTATTGGTATTAAGGAATTTGTTAATTGTGAACAAATGCATATCTTTTGAAACAAAAGCAGAGGTTTCTTGGTATTAAGGAATTTGTTAATTGTGAACAAATGCATATCTTTTGAAACACAAGCAGAGGTTTCTTGGTATTAAGGAATGTGTTAATTGTGAACAAATGCATATCTTTTGAAACAAAAGCAGGGGGTTTATTGGTATTAAGGAATTTGTTAATTGTGAACAAATGCATATCTTTTGAAACAAAAGCAGAGGTTTATTGGTATTAAGGAATTTGTTAATTGTGAACAAATGCATATCTTTTGAAACAAAAAGCAGAGGTTTCTTGGTATTAAGGAATTTGTTAATTGTGAACAAATGCATAACTTTTGAAACAAAGCAGAGGTTTATATTAAGGAATTTGTTAATTGTGAACAAATGCATATCTTTGAAACAAAAGCAGGGTTTATTTGTATTAAGGCATGTGTTAATTGTGAACAAATGCATATCTTTTGAAACAAAAGAAGTTTATTGGTATTAAGGAATTTGTTAATTGTGAACAAATGCATATCTTTTAAAACAAAAGCAGGGTTTATTGGTATTAAGGAATTTGTTAATTGTGAACAAATGCATATCTTTTGAAACAAAAGCAAAGGTTTATTGGTATTAAGGAATTTGTTAATTGTGAACAAATGCATATCTTTTGAAACAAAAGCAGAGGTTTATTGGTATTAAGGAATTTTGTTAATTGTGAACAAATGCATAACTTTTGAAACAAAAGCAGAGGTTTATTGGTATTAAGGAATTTGTTAATTGTGAACAAATGCATATCTTTGAAACAAAAAGCAGGGGTTTATTGGTATTAAGGAATTTGTTAATTGTGAACAAATGCATATCTTTTGAAACAAAAGCAGAGGTTTATTGGTATTAAGGAATTTGTTAACTGTGAACAAATGCATAACTTTTGAAACAAAAGCAGAGGTTTATTGGTATTAAGGAATTTGTTAATTGTGAACAAATGCATATCTTTTGAAACAAAAGCAGGGGTTTATTGGTATTAAGGAATGTGTTAACTAGAACAAATGCATATCTTTTGAAACAAAAGCAGGGGTTTATTGTATTAAGGAATTTGTTAATTGTGAACAAATGCATATCTTTTGAAAACAAAAGCAGGGGTTTATTGGTATTAAGGAATTTGTTAATTGTGAACAAATGCATATCTTTTGAAACAAAAGCAGAGGTTTATTGGTATTAAGGAATTTGTTAATTGTGAACAAATGCATATCTTTTGAAACAAAAGCAGAGGTTTCTTGGTATTAAGGAATTTGTTAATTGTGAACAAATGCATATCTTTTGAAACAAAAGCAGAGGTTTCTTGGTATTAAGGAATTTGTTAATTGTGAACAAATGCATATCTTTTGAAACAAAAGCAGGGGTTTATTGGTATTAAGGAATTTGTTAATTGTGAACAAATGCATATCTTTTGAAACAAAAGCAGAGGTTTCTTGGTATTAAGGAATTTGTTAATTGTGAACAAATGCATATCTTTTGAAACAAAAAGCAGAGGTTTATTGGTATTAAGGAATTTGTTAATTGTGAACAAAATGCATAACTTTGGAAACAAAAGCAGAGGTTTATTGGTATTAAGGAATTTGTTAATTGTGAACTAAATGCATATCTTTTGAAACAAAAGCAGGGGTTTATTGGTATTAAGGAATGTGTTAATAAATGCATATCTTGAAACAAAGCAGGGGTTTATTGGTATTAAGGGAATGTATACTGTCAACAAATGCATATCTTTTGAAACAAAAGCAGAGGTTTCTTGGTATTAAGGAATTTGTTAATTGTGAACAAATGCATATCTTTTGAAACAAAAGCAGAGGTTTCTACAAGGAATTTGTTAAATGTGAACAAATGCATATCTTTGAAACAAAAGCAGAGGTTTCTTGGTATTAAGGAATTTGTTAATTGTGAACAAATGCATATCTTTTGAAACAAAAGCAGAGGTTTCTTGGTATTAAGGAATTTGTTAATTGTGAACAAATGCATAACTTTTGAAACAAAAGCAGAGGTTTCTTGGTATTAAGGAATTTGTTAATTGTAAACAAATGCATATCTTTTGAAACAAAAGCAGAGGTTTCGTGGTATTAAGGAATTTGTTAATTGTGAACAAATGCATATCTTTTGAAACAAAATCAGAGGTTTCTTGGTATTAAGGAATTTGTTAATTGTGAACAAATGCATATCTTTTGAAACAAAAGCAGAGGTTTCTTGGTATTAAGGAATTTGTTAATTGTGAACAAATGCATATCTTTTGAAACAAAAGCAGAGGTTTCTTGGTATTAAGGAATTTGTTAATTGTGAACAAATGCATATCTTTTGAAACAAAAGCAGGGGTTTATTGGTATTAAGGAATTTGTTAATTGTGAACAAATGCATATCTTTTGAAACAAAAGCAGAGGTTTCTTGGTATTAAGGAATTTGTTAATTGTGAACAAATGCATATCTTTTGAAACAAAAGCAGAGGTTTATTGGTATTAAGAATTTGTTAATTGTGAACAAATGCATAACTTTTGAAACAAAAGCAGAGGTTTATTGGTATTAAGGAATTTGTTAATTGTGAACAAATGCATATCTTTTGAAACAAAAGCAGAGGTTTCTTGGCATTAAGGAATTTGTTAATTGTGAACAAATGCATATCTTTTGAAACAAAAGCAGAGGTTTATTGGTATTAAGGAATTTGTTAATTGTGAACAAATGCATATCTTTTGAAACAAAAGCAGAGGTTTCTTGGTATTAAGGAATTTGTTAATTGTGAACAAATGCATATCTTTTGAAACAAAAGCAGAGGTTTATTGGTATTAAGGAATTTGTTAATTGTGAACAAATGCATATCTTTTGAAACAAAAGCAGGGGTTTATTGGTATTAAGGAATTTGTTAATTGTGAACAAATGCATATCTTTTGAAACAAAAGCAGGGGTTTATTGGTATTAAGGAATTTGTTAATTGTGAACAAATGCATATCTTTTGAAACAAAAGCAGAGGTTTCTTGGTATTAAGGAATTTGTTAATTGTGAACAAATGCATATCTTTTGAAACAAAAGCAGAGGTTTCTTGGTATTAAGGAATTTGTTAATTGTGAACAAATGCATATCTTTTGAAACAAAAGCAGAGGTTTCTTGGTATTAAGGAATTTGTTAATTGTGAACAAATGCATATCTTTTGAAACAAAAGCAGAGGTTTCTTGGTATTAAGGAATTTGTTAATTGTGAACAAATGCATATCTTTTGAAACAAAAGCAGAGGTTTCTTGGTATTAAGGAATTTGTTAATTGTGAACAAATGCATATCTTTTGAAACAAAAGCAGGGGTTTATTGGTATTAAGGAATTTGTTAATTGTGAACAAATGCATATCTTTTGAAACAAAAGCAGAGGTTTCTTGGTATTAAGGAATTTGTTAATTGTGAACAAATGCATATCTTTTGAAACAAAAGCAGAGGTTTATTGGTATTAAGGAATTTGTTAATTGTGAACAAATGCATAACTTTTGAAACAAAAGCAGAGGTTTATTGGTATTAAGGAATTTGTTAATTGTGAACAAATGCATATCTTTTGAAACAAAAGCAGGGGTTTATTGGTATTAAGGAATGTGTTAATTGTGAACAAATGCATATCTTTTGAAACAAAAGCAGGGGTTTATTGGTATTAAGGAATGTGTTAATTGTGAACAAATGCATATCTTTTGAAACAAAAGCAGAGGTTTCTTGGTATTAAGGAATTTGTTAATTGTGAACAAATGCATATCTTTTGAAACAAAAGCAGAGGTTTATTGGTATTAAGGAATTTGTTAATTTTTAACAAATGCATATCTTTTGAAACAAAAGCAGAGGTTTATTGGTATTAAGGAATGTGTTAATTGTGAACAAATGCATATCTTTTGAAACAAAAGCAGAGGTTTCTTGGTATTAAGGAATGTGTTAATTGTGAACAAATG
Organism: Ascarosepion bandense; assembly: GCA_037127315.1. NCBI lineage: Eukaryota > Metazoa > Mollusca > Cephalopoda > Sepiida > Sepiidae > Ascarosepion > Ascarosepion bandense. Next base: position 292,785 of record JBBBDQ010001875.1, read on the forward strand.
CATATCTTTTGAAACAAAAGCAGGGGTTTATTGGTATTAAGGAATTTGTTAATTGTGAACAAATGCATATCTTTTTAAACAAAAGCAGAGGTTTCTTGGTATTAAGGAATTTGTTAATTGTGAACAAATGCATATCTTTTGAAACAAAAGCAGAGGTTTCTTGGTATTAAGGAATTTGTTAATTGTGAACAAATGCATAACTTTTGAAACAAAAGCAGAGGTTTATTGGTATTAAGGAATTTGTTAATTGTGAACAAATGCATAACTTTTGAAACAAAAGCAGAGGTTTATTGGTATTAAGGAATTTGTTAATTGTGAACAAATGCATATCTTTTGAAACAAAAGCAGGGGTTTATTGGTATTAAGGAATGTGTTAATTGTGAACAAATGCATATCTTTTGAAACAAAAGCAGGGGTTTATTGGTATTAAGGAATGTGTTAATTGTGAACAAATGCATATCTTTTGAAACAAAAGCAGAGGTTTCTTGGTATTAAGGAATTTGTTAATTGTGAACAAATGCATATCTTTTGAAACAAAAGCAGAGGTTTATTGGTATTAAGGAATTTGTTAATTTTTAACAAATGCATATCTTTTGAAACAAAAGCAGAGGTTTATTGGTATTAAGGAATGTGTTAATTGTGAACAAATGCATATCTTTTGAAACAAAAGCAGAGGTTTCTTGGTATTAAGGAATGTGTTAATTGTGAACAAATGCATATCTTTTGAAACAAAAGCAGGGGTTTATTGGTATTAAGGAATTTGTTAATTGTGAACAAATGCATATCTTTTTAAACAAAAGCAGAGGTTTCTTGGTATTAAGGAATTTGTTAATTGTGAACAAATGCATATCTTTTGAAACAAAAGCAGAGGTTTCTTGGTATTAAGGAATTTGTTAATTGTGAACAAATGCATATCTTTTGAAACAAAAGCAGAGGTTTATTGGTATTAAGGAATTTGTTAATCGTGAACAAATGCATATCTTTTGAAACAAAAGCAGGGGTTTATTGGTATTAAGGAATTTGTTAATTGTGAACAAATGCATATCTTTTGAAACAAAAGCAGGGGTTTATTGGTATTAAGGAATTTGTTAATTGTGAACAAATGCATATCTTTTGAAACAAAAGCAGAGGTTTCTTGGTATTAAGGAATTTGTTAATTGTGAACAAATGCATATCTTTTGAAACAAAAGCAGAGGTTTATCCCTGGCTTCGTGCTTATAGTTGAGTTTCTGGTTCCATCTAAAGCAGTGGTTCCTAAATATCTCTCTCTCTCTCTCTCTCTCTCTCTCTCTCTCTCTCTCTCTCTCTCTCTCTCTCTCTCTCTCTGACATGAGAAAATCAATCTGAGTTTGGGAATCGCTGATCTAAAGTCAGCTCATTCTTCTTCACTTCTGGTGAGCTATGGCGCTATACACTCTATTGATCATTTTGTTACTGCTGACATCATTCCATCTAATAATCTTTGTGTTTAAACATTTAGGTGCTAAGAATTTCCTTAAGGGTACATGGCCCAATGGATATAGACGTTGGTTAGTTCCTGTGACTTGACCCAAAGAATTGTGAGTTCAATACCAGGTTACAGAATTGATAAACAAGTAACTTACAGGGTTAGAGGGAGATAACTCATGACTTCCAAAAGAGGCATTACTACGCAGGGAATGGAGTTCGTATACCCAAGTGATTGCAATAAAGGGTTCGGTTTGAAATTCCTACCTGAAGAAGGCCGGAGCGTACAACGGCCGAAACGTCGTAGAAATTTCAACAAAGATGAGGACAGTGGTCCGAATAATGTAAATACTGTAATTTTAATTAGTTTTGAAAATGGCCGATATCTGTTCTTCCAATTCCTCATTAGAAATTTACGGTATTAATACATCCGTTTGTCCACTGAAATTTTGCATCAACAAGAAAGAAAATCTAAGGCCCCGCTTTGCTCCCTGTTTTAATTAATTCCTCACATTTAATCAAAGTCCCTTTGTAAAAAAAAAATTTAATTGTAAGATTAAAGGAAATTTTTAAGGAAGAAAATAAATCTTGCATTTTGAAGCCAGCTATTGAAATAATGGTTTGAAAACTTCGGGACTTAAGTCCATCTCGTGTTTAAACGCCGGTTTCTACAATCACCACAGTTAAGCAACGATCATACTCAGTACCTAAATGGGTGACCGTTTCATATTACCAGGTGCTGTAAGTTTGTTTTTAATATACTAAAATTAATATAACTCTTTGGAAGGAAATAAATCTTCCATTTTGAAGTCAACTATTGAAATAACGTTTTTTTTAAAACGCATTGGCTTACGGCCATATCACGTTGAAACAATGGTTCTTGCACAGTCATCGCATTTAAACAACGATCTTAGTCATTAACTAGATTTGTGACCGCTTTTTATTTTAATCATTTCACCCCAAGCATAGCGGTACCGCCACTGGTGTGCAGCTGGGTACATAAGAGAGTTAAATCTTTAGACAGGAGGATAGTGAAGACAAAGACCAACCAGCTACAGTGCAAGGGAGCAAGAGGAGGATGTGAACACATAAGTGAAGACAGTTACGAAGCTAGAGAGAAAAGAAAAGAACAAGATACACGGGGTGATGTGGAAAGGGCTGGAGTTAAGTAGGTAAGAGATGGGAATTGACTTTGCATTTGAATTCCTGGAGGTTGTAGCCGTCAGGAAAGCAAGTATAGCTTGGAAGTAACAGGTGCTATAAGCGTTTTTCTAATCCAAGAAATAAAGGAAATGTGTAGAATAAAATAAATCTCGCATTTTGAATTCAGTTATTAAAATAACGGTTTGAAAATCCCAGATGCTTACGGCTCTATCACATTGAGGCACCGGTTCTCGTAAGATCAGCACAGTTAAACAAAGCTCCTGGTCAATGCCTAGATGGGTGACCTCTCGGAAATACCAGTTGATGTAAAGTTGTTTTTAATCCTAAAATAATGGAATTATTTGAAAAGAAATAAATCTTGCATTCTTAATTCAAATATTGAAAAAATGGTTTGAAAAACCTAGAGGTTTAAGGCCATACCACTGCTGTGGACTGGACAATGTGGTAGTATTTTGAAAGTGGAGTCACCATTATAAAGTAGACTGGTTGTCCAATCCACCACATTAATAATGAAAATAACCCAGAGAACAATATAACAAGAATAATAACAATGTATTAAACATAGTTACAGGATTGATTATTTTGTGCATGCAAGATTTAGTGGAGAAAGTTCTCTTGGATGTTGAAGAAAATGTATCAATGTTCATACAGGAAGAGTTTCTGAAAAAAGGAAATATGATGTTCGTACTAATCAGTAGTTGAATATAATTATATATGTAGTGAAGTATGCTTGTAAGAGAGAGAGAAATATTTTTGGTGTAACTAATTGCTGAACGCAATTAGCACAGTATGTCAGTTGGAAAGGAACTAACGGCATTCGGACTGTTAGGTCTGAAAAGCAGGATCTAACTGGCCTAAGCACGTGTGAACATCAGCTTATATATTTCTGAATGAAGCGCGGGAAAGGAGGTTTCACGTGCGATACTAATGTAAGAGTATGTGCGTATGTGTGTTTGTACGTGCGTACATGGCGATATGTTTATAAGTATGTACATGCATGTAGAAGTGATTCTACACCACAGTGAAATACCGGTTCTTGTACTATCACAGGGGTTGATACTAATCACAGCAATGATACTAATCAGTACCATGATGAGTGACCGCTTTGGATTACCAAGTTTTGTAAGCTTGTTTTAATACTAAAATTAATGGAACTGTTTAGAAGGAAATAAATCTTACATTTTTAATTCAAATATTGAAATAAAGTTTGAAAACTCAGTTTTACGATATATCACGTTGATATAGCCAGTGTGTCGTTACTGTCGAAATGACTTTCCTTAGAATGTAGTCAGTGTGTCGCCACTGTCGAGATAACTCGTCTTCGCTTGTACATCCTTGTGCAAATTAATTGAATTTTTTTATGTTTATTTAGTTATATCTGATCTTGGAAAGTGCTTGAAAACCATACCTCGGGTCGACCCGAACCTTGTGAGTGAATGTAGGTAGGTGGCTCTTTTTCAGGGGTCGTCGATGGTTGTACTAGTTTAAAGTTCCAAGTCATCGTGAAGGACCGAGGTTTTAAGCGTACGGGTCTTGTTCAGACTGTTGTTCAGACCAGATAATGAGATCTCTATCAGTTTCGTTCACCATAGTTGCAGTATAAACCGCAGGTGGGCTCTGTGGGCGTTGAACAAACCCATGTGTGTCTGAACAAGCATCTAGAATGGCGATTAGCTAGCCGCCCCGGTAGACGACTATCTTCGAATACTAGTGGCCAGCCATCACACACACACACACACACACACACACACACACACACACACACACACACACACACAACATATGTATATATAAAACTGAAGATGTGTGCCAGCGTGTGTGTATCTATGTTTATTCACTGATTCCTTTTAAAATACACTTCCTGTTTTTTCCTCCGATTTGTTTCAAAACTTACACACCCCTTGCAAATTTATTATTCTACACAACAAAGAAAAGGAAACTGCGCGTGGGCCTCAGTTTAATCTTTGTTTTAATTTCTTATTTTCAAGTACTTTTTTGTTGTTGACGGTAAATTCAACATAGTAACTTTTGCTTAGAGAAGAGCTTTTTTAAAAAAATACAAGAGTTACCTCCCTTACTTAATGTCTGCAGATGTGGGTCGTATAAAAACGGAAATTCTTAATATTCCTATCCCGTACAATACCGGGTACTTACTACTAGTATATATATATATATATATTGGCAGCATACCTTCATTCAGACTTGTTTCATTCAATAATATAGAAATATTGTGCCTACTTATTCTTATTCTGACCCTTTCCAGTTTTTTAATCAGTTTCTTGAGTTCGAATTTCAGTTGAATTCATTGCATTCACTTACGCGCAAATACCCTTAAGAAAAGGTATCAATCCGCCTCTTTACTCCAGTTATGGGTTAAATAACAGGACAGAATGGGTTCTATAGCCTTGGCTGACAACTAGTCTATCGCAGAAAGTAATGGTAACCTACTGCGGGATAATCTTCTGCCCAGTCAGTCATGTCTCTTTCAAGACATGATCGCTCAAGCGTGTATCACATATGGCACTTAACTGACAGACTGAATTTAATAGTTGGAATCATGATTAAGGCTTCTACTGGTCATAAAATAGGGGATCGGTTTTCTATTGTTATGAAGTAATAAACTGATCCCCCACTAATTACCACCTAATAATATAATACATCTCTTATACTTCTAGCTATGAGTCAAGTAACAGGACAGATTGGGTTCTATAGCCTTGGCTGGCAACCAGTCTACCGCAGAAAGTAATTTCAACCTACTGCGGGATAATCTTCTGCCCAGTCGCCCAAGCGTTTATCACGTATGGCACTTAACTGACAGACTGACTGAAGTTAAGATGAAATTCATCAAGGAAGGTGCCTTAGTTTTTTCGATATTTCCAAGATCATCTTCAGGAGTAAATTACAAAGACAAACTTATTGTAAATGGTAAAAATCTTCAGTTGGTGTGATGGTAATGCTTAAAACACATGCAATCGTGCTCTGTAATAGTTTGAAAATTTGAATTTTTTTTTTTCATTTTTTCAAATCAAGCTGACCAGAAATTGTTAGAAATGTACTTTAAATATATTGTTGCAATGTCCGTAATAACATTTTGTTGGTTGATTCTCGGTTGATTTTTATATATATATATATATATATATATATATAGAGAGAGAGAGAGAGAGAGAGAGAGAAAGAGAGATGATTCATACATGATTCTCACGTTATTTAGCATGAAAATTGTTCTATCATTTGATTTCTCTCAACGCATAGATTCATAACTGTTTAAATTTCTTTACTTGTTTTATTTTAGTTTCTCTGGCCTGTAGTTGGCATTTGGGGATCTTCTTTTTGCTGATGACCATAATGGGAAACCACTCCACTATTTCTCCCACGTATATGCTGCTGTCATATATGGTCAGGCGCGCTCGCTGTTTATCTCAATTTTCTCGACAGACTCCAAAAGAGAATCAGTAATGTGATAGGTACCGACTTGGCGGCTCGACTTCAGCCACTTTCTCACCGACGGAATGTAGCTTCCCTCTGTCTGTTCTATAAATATTTTCATGGCTTCTGCTCTGACGAACTTAAGTCACTGGTGGCCCTGCCACAGATATATACTCGTGCAACCAGACTGGCAACTGGGTCCCACACATTCACAGTTAGATCAACCAAATGCAGCCGACAATTCTACTTTTTTTCTCGTACCTCCTGCCTGTGGAACTCTCTTCCATATTCTTGCTTTCCTGACAGCTACAACCTCCAGGAATTTAAATGCAATGTCAATACCCATCTCTTAACCACTTGACTCCAGTTCTTTCTACATCACCCTGTATGTCTTTTTACTTTTTCTCTACCTTTGCAACTGTCATCACACCTGTATTCCCATCGTTCTCTTGCTCCTTTCTGTGACACAGCCTGTAACTGGTTCCTCTTTCTCTTCACTCTCTCTCTCTCTCTCTCTCTCTCTCTCTCTCTGTCTCTTTATGTATCTTGTTCCTTTCCTTTCTCTCTACCTTTGCAACTGACATCACACCTGTATTCCCATCCTTCTCATGCTCCTTTCTGTGACACAGCCTGTAACTGGTTCCTCTTTCTCTTCACTCTTCTCTCTCTCTCTCTCTCATCTCTCTCTCTCTCTCTCTCTCTCTCTCTCTCTCTCTCTCTCTCTCTCTCTCCGTCACCCTATGTATCTTGTTCCTTTCCTTTCTCTCTACCTTTGCAGCTGTCATCACACCTGTATTCCCCTCCTTCTCTTGCTCCTTTCTTTGACACCCCCTGTAACTGGTCCGTCTTTCTCTTCATCTCTCTCTCTCTCTCTCTCTCTCTCTCTCTCTCTCTCTCTCTCTCTCTCTCTCCGTCACCTTATGTATCTTGTTCCTTTCCTTTCTCTCTACCTTTGCAGCTGTCATCACACCTGTATTCCCCTCCTTCTCTTACTCCTTTCTTTGACACCCCCTGTAACTGGTCCGTCTTTCTCTTTTTTTCTCCTCTTTTCTAATCTTTTTCTCTTATGTAGTTCCTTGCGCACCAGTGGCGTTACCGCCTTGCATGAAGTGAAACGATTTAAAAATAAAAGGATATTCATGGATTTGCACAACAATATGACAGACTAGTTATATACGCCGGCTATACACATGCTAGCAGCCAAGAGAACTCAATTCATGATGAAGAGTAATGAGTAATGAATAAAGACACATGGAAGATTTTCTTAGCTGGCGCATTGCGTACTCTGATGGACATTATCAAGTTATCAGTTTTGCAAAAGTATATATGTATCAGTGTAACCCTGATATAAGAGATAAAAGTTCTCTTATATCTGGGTTTCTCTTATATCCAAGTTTGGTCTATTTTATATACATTACCACAGGCTGTAATTTGGGACCATAGAAAATCTCTCTTATATAAGGGTATCTTATATCCGGGTTATACTATATATATAGTGTAACGCGGATATAAGAGAGTCATCGGGAATGGATAAGACTTATGTTGTATCCGGATTTCTCTTATATCCGGGTTTGGTTTCTTTTATGTACATTACCACAAGCTCCAATTTGGGACCAGAGAAAATCTCTCTTATATCAGGGTCTCTTATATCCAGGTTATAGTGTATATGGTATTTACTTTACTCCCGCACTGGAGTGGGATGTGACACAAGGTTTTTTTTAAAGGTGGGCTCCCGACCGCGTACTGAGGGGCACAGGGACAAAAATTCCCCAGTTCCCTCAACCGCCGGTTGAGTTGGCCCGGTAACGAGCACCTGGTCCACCCCTCTGCTGAAAAGGTGTGGCGTGGCCTCGAGACACTCTTCCCCGGGACTGGTCATCTATCAGTGTAATTTTTCTCAGAAGCAACCCTATTCTCGTGGACGGAGCTACAACTGAGCCGCACTCTGTCTTCGGGGACAGACACGCAACTGAGAGATGATTTAGGTATCCACCCGACACAAAAGTGTGCCAGCAAAATTATATATATAAACAGAAATAAATATATCACAAAATTTTCAGAATTTTTTACATTTGAGAACGCTATTAAAAATATAATTCAGCATAACTGAAAATTAAAATAGTTTTTCCTTTTGTATTTATGTAATTTAAATTTATCTGAATTTTTACACTTATTCGCACACACAGATAATATACACTGCCGGCCATAATTATTAGGCAACCCCAGGGTTTTAAAAGAAATTATGTATTTCATACTATTTTTAGTATTTATTGCCAAATGAATAATTGTAAATGAAAATAGAATGGTTCTTTTGTTAATACTGCACAATAACATGTGCATCAAATGAATTTATAAATATTTAATAATTACCTATATTGCAGTTTCATCAATGAAATAATGAAGAAAATTTAAGGTGATTCGGACAAGTTCATCTTTGCTTCCTTGCCTTGAAAAATTTTGCAAAGTAATAATAACAAAAGAACCATTCTATTTTCATTTAGAATTATCCACTTGGCAATAAATACTAAAAATTATATGAAATACATCATTTCGTTTGAAAAAATTGGGGTGGCCTAATAATTATGGCCGGTAGTGTATGTGTGTGTTGGGGGTGTACCGGTTTCATTAAAAATGACAGACAAGATATTATGGTTAGGTGTTTTACGTAATTTTCCATATGATCTTATGATTTCGTTCCGAACATGAATTATATAAAAATTGTCCAAATATTTTTGTTTTGTCGAGCGCTTTCGACTTTACTTTTAGCCATTATCGAGGATGAATTTTATTTTACGTGTGACTGAATATGTGTAATGTTTTTGGACGTGTATATAGTGATGCGTGTGTGTTATATTACGAACACGGTAAACATGTTGTTACTAAGTTCATAGTTGATATTATTAAATGCTGTTTTTTGTTTGTTTTTTGGTGGGGGTATCAATAATGCTTGCATTATTTTTATCCCTTTTTTTGTTTATTTGTCATTTTTTGTGCATATGGATAATGTTATTATATCTGTATCATCAAGTATGTTACGGTTAGAGTTTGCTCGTAATGACGTCAAGACCTTGAATCCAACAAGATCAAAATATAAAATATTAAGTGTTAGATCTCATAAAGAGCTCAATAGATGTTATCTTGAGCAATAGGATATTTGTAAAGGAGAACTCATACTCATTCCATTCAGTTTGTACCGATTAGTACATATAGTGTGGTCTGAAGAAATTGAGCTAATTTAGTTCATAGAAACTAATTATAATTTGTAACCAATCTAAATGATGTGTTGAGTTTTCCTTTATATATATATATATATATATATATATATATATATATATATATATATATATTGAAATCAACTATAGATCAAATGTGGATTGTAATGCAAAGTAAAGATTATTCCTTATCCTCTTATATATATATATATATATATATATATATATATATATATATATACTATAGTCATCCGCAGACAGATCTGTTTCGCTGTATTACAGCTCATCAGTAAGGCTTAGACTCCGGTCGCTTCCTAACCCACGATTGAAACCCGACCGATATATATATATATATATATATATATATATATATATATATATATATGAGAGGGTAACGAAAAATTTCTTTTGGATTACAATCCACATTTATTTGATCTATATTTGATTTCAATTCATATATACATATATATATATATATATATATATATATATATATATATATATATGAATTGAAATCAAATATATATATATATATATATTGTTTTAAACATTACTTTTAATGGATATTCGTATTAAGTAGCTACCTAAATATGAGTAAAACAAATAAATTATATATATTATATTTTAGAACATGTACATAATTTTTCTATATATACTCGCTACGAATGTACGTTCGTTTCAACATTGAAGCCTCAATGCATCATCAGGCGAACGTTGTGAGGATTCTTCGTATTCACTCGGATATATATATATATATATATATATATATATATATATATATATATATATATATATATGAGTTATAATGCTACCTAGGTTTCTACCATGACTGGTGTCTTCCGGAGATTTTTAATAAAAACTTGAAAAGTCGCTTAAGACACCACTCATGGTAGAAACCTAGGTAGCGTTATAACTCGTTTAAAAATGGAAAATATTCAAAAGTTCTACAATATAATTGAATTGAACACTTTTTAATACAAATGTGCACTGGTCTCACACTATTATGACCAAAAATTAAGTATTAAACAATCAATATATATTGATTCCGACGAAGAATGGAGAAGTGGAAATCGTCCGAGAACTTTTAATCTTTCTCTAAAATGTGATATTCTTTCTCGCCAACAATTTTATGGGCGCTTAAACCTACACATGACAACAACAGTTACTTACCTTTAAACACGCCTAAAATAAATCAAGGAAACTGTAAGTCTAAGAGAGATAACTCTTTTCTGCATAGCTTCCCTTGCATAGTCGTATGTTTTTTTTTAGACACTATATTTAACGTTAGTATTTTTAAATATTTTAAAATTCCATAAAATTAAAAAGACAGAATTTATAAATTTTACAATTACCTTAATATTTTTTGTATATGTTTTTACAATCTCTAATTTTTGTAAGTTTTGATTTTTCAGGCAATTTTTTTCTTAATCGAATTGTTTTAAATATAAAGTTCGTAAACTCGTTTTCCAAATCTAAATTAGTAACATTGTCATGAATTATTAAATGAAACATTATAATTTATCTACCTCAACAGAAACGCGACACCTAAGGTTTAAAATTAAAAAAATTTAAATGATGAATCTTGAAGCTTTTATTTTTTATTTTTATTTTTTTTTTACTTTAAAGCTAATAGATTAAATTTAATATTTCCAGCAAACAAAAAATTTGTTGTATTTTAAAACTAATTTAAATTGATTCGAAAGAATTTTCCTTTTTAAATTTCTAAAATAGCAGATTGTAGCACCATTTTAGCTATCTTTCATCACAATGTTTAAAATCTTTAAAAATATCTTTCAAAAAAATAAAATATACTTTTCTGGATCTTTATTTGAGAAATATTACCTTATTTAAAGTTTAATTAATCGTACTTAAACGTTTAAAATATCGCAAAAGCTGCATTTATAGCTGTTTAAATTTTTTGTTTAAGCTTTATTTAACGGGGGTAAATATTTATTTAAGATATTGACATATTGACAGCTTGACTGACAAGCGAAGGTTTATCTCATTTTTTTTCTACGGTAGATATATCTGTAAAAATGACTTAAGGTATATAACGTGTGTGCTTTTTTTATATAATTCCTAACTCTCTGATAATCGTTAAAATCAAGGGAAAATATTCCTCGTAATATAATGTTTCATTGAATTTTAGTTACTTTGGCTTTAAATTTAAAATAATTATCGCTCTTATTTAAGGATAAAATCGTGCATGAACGACCTTTATAAAAATCCGCATGTTCATACACAAAAAAAAATTAAATTTTTTTTAAAATATTGGGTTCGATAGTGAACATTTACATGTATGATTAGTAAATATAGTTTTGTACTTCATAACAATCTCACCTAATCGCAACAAAACAATGCAGAATGTTAAAAGATATAACACTTTACAAATTATTACAATTAAATGTTTTTTTTTTATGTAAACATTTGTTGTAAATATTCATTATTCGTCGAAAAAATATTTCAGACAATAGTGTCCATAATATATCTTATTCATAAAAGCTTTTTTTAATCAATCGAAGTCTTAGTTTTATTGGATTTTTTTTTTTTTTTTTTTTTTACAATTCAGAGCATATTTTTGGTAACTGGGGGTCCTGTTTTGCAAAAGAATTGATGATTTAAATTCTCCAAAGACTCCTGCGTATAACTAACATAAACATTAAGAACTACAACATTTAACTTCTCGAAATTTCATAAAATCAAATAAATCGGGGAAAAACAGATATTAAAGAGGGATGCTTTTAACCAGACTTTCTAAAATAAGAAACATTTCTAAAATAATTTAATTAATTTGTGAATAAGGCCTGAAAGTTTCATTAAAATCCAAGTTATTCAATTTTTGCAAGAATTTCCAGATCAATTAGTGATAATATTGTTATTAGTAAATATAGATAAAAATTTAAAATAATAATTTAAAATAAATGAAAATTAATAACGTTAAAACTTTGTTTAAATAAATAAAATCAAAATAATAAAAGTTCTCCCAAAATGCAATAGAATTTTTTCCTACATAAAAACGGACTACGCGCCAAAAATATTGAACTTATTCACTTCGCTACCTATCGTTTGAGGATAAAGATTTCCATCTCCTTTTCTCAGGACATTGCATGTTATAAGACCAAATGACTTCCTGCCTTTTACCCCATGTATAGGAAACAAATCCTATATCATCAATCAACTAACTAAAACACACAAAGTAAAATTGCACACCAGCAAAAGCGGATCCAAACGACTAAAAGCATTTTGAAAAAACAAAAAACAACTAAGGCAAATTTCACAAGTCAGTGTGAAAAGCAATATTCTGGATCCTAATTGGATAAGAAATAGAAAATTCATATTACCACGTCAGTCAAACATTTTTTTCACTCCTAAAGAAAAAAAATGCCTCTGGGAGCCGGTCGCATGACCAGATTTAACTACTTAAGGACATTCCGTGACCGGTCAAGACATTCCGACATGGCAACGGTTAGCTGACGGACCCTGTGGCAATGCCGAAGTAGCCAAACCGGACGTAGGGCACGTCATAGATTCATTCGACCTCTTCTTCCAATTTTACTTTTTTCATTTTCACACCACGCTGCCAAAGAGAGCAACAACAACAACAACGACAACAGGACGCGCTAAGTACAATTTCTTTATTTGTTTTATCTTCTCTCTGCTACTACACAACCATGAACTCTAAACTCCTGTGGACATTTCAAATACCTACAATTCTCTTTGAATAATTTTGATTACAAAACTACATGCATTTTCTCAATGAACATTTTTCTTCTCCCAAATGGGTTATAGTGCTCTGTTAACGAAATTTCACCTATATTTTTCTTCTTACTATTATGTAATTCTGTGAATAAATCTTTCCTTTAATGTACACACGAAATAGTTTATCCTTCCACATTTCAACATCCAACCTTCAACCTTCTGATATTTAAATTCTGGGGACTTCGGAAGAGTTTGGCACAAGGCCAATGTACTAAGCATTACCGAGGCCCCAGCACATGCAACCATAAAAAACGTTCATGTGACTAAAAAAAATAACCGCCATAAAACCACACCGATGTACAAAAAAAAAACACCTAATTTTGGAAACCCCGACATATACAATCCACTCCCAAAATCCTATTCACCACACCTTCAGAAAAAAAAAAGAGGATAAAAGAAAACGATATTCAAAAATTATCAACCACACATTTGTTAATGACGATGAAGAAAAAAAAATTATCTCTGGAATTTCTGAAGTACAAAACAAAAGCATCCTCAACTATACCATGTGGCGATCACAAAAACTATGACTATCGTCCAAGTCAGTGATAATTCAATGAGTGTGGGGGTAGATTCACATGTCATCTTCGTCTAAAAAACTAATTTGTCTTCCTTCCATGACTTTCTCTCAGTCTGAGCCTCTTACTCTGTACTTTGAAGTTGACTTCACTTACTGATGATCATTAGTCGAAAAGTAAATGTTCCGTATCGAATTGTGCAATAGGTTCAGGTGTTCCTTTTTTTTTTTTTTTTCTTTTGTTTTTGTTTTTGTTTTTGCTTGTTTTTGTTTTGTTTTTTGTTTTTTTGTTGTTTTTTTTTGTTTTGTTTTGTTTTTTTTGTTTTGTTTTTTCACTTTAACAAGAACACAGCTGACACATAATGCCACACCGACAGATCAGCTTTTAAGGATGATACCTTGCAACACCTCATTGCCTATAATTTATTCACGGGTTGTAACCTATTATTATAAGCGAGTGAAGTAGAGATGAGGCGTGGGTGAAAGGGCGTGTCACAATTTAGTGGCCATCTTTCCAATATTTACCCTTCTCCCCCACTTGAGAGAGATGTGACACACGGTCTTTTTTAACGTGGGGAACCTGAGCGCGTACGCCCAGGTACTGGTCAAAACATTACCTATCCACCGCGGTAGATAGGTTCAAAACCGGTCTTATTCGGCCTTAATTTGGTGTCACCACCCCGAAGGCCGGGGGCGAATATCTTTCCTATCCATTCTCTGTGATCCGCTTCGTTTCTCTGCGTAACTTTTAATGCGGCGGTCAGTTTTCTCGAGAAACAATTGTATTTTGTCTTGTCATCTTTGTCTACAAAACGTAATTTATCTTCCCTCCTTGACATTCTCATTGTCTGAGACTCTTGTTGAGTTCACTTACTGATAACCATCGAATCCATATCAAGTAGTGCGACAAGTCCATCTGTTTTTTGTTGTTTTTTTTTATTTAATAAGACTTTTTTATTTAACAAGACTTCAGCTGACTCGCATCAGCCGTAAATACAAATCAATTGTTTTTATTCAGTCAGTCAGATAAGTGCCATCATGGGCGATCATGTCTCGAAAGAGACATGACTGACTGGGCAGAAGATTATCTCGCAGTAGGTTGCCATTGCTTTCTGCGGTAGACTGGTTGCCGACCAAGGCTACAGAACCCAATCTGTCCTGTTATTTAACCCATAACTGGAAGGAAGAGACGGATTAATACCTTTCCCAAGGGTATTTGCGCGTAAGTGAATGCAAGGAATTCAACTGGAATTCGAACTCGGTTCCCCGATTTCTCGTTCCGAGACGATATTCACTGCGCCACAACGCACATCCTTGTTTTTATTAATTGCTTTAAATTATATCTTAAATCTTTATTTTCCAATGTCTGTTTGAGTTTCGCGTTCAGACTTAGTCAACTGAAAAGACGCTAAAGAACATCTTTACAAATTACCATCCGCCCAGGCATTGAATACTGCTGCCATAGCTAAATCCGTTGCTAAGAAGGTCGGTTTTCTGTGTAGGACCAGGAAGTTTTTCCCGCCTGAAACCATCTTGCACATATATAAATCTACCATCCGCCAATGCATTGAATACTGCTGCCATATCTGGTCGGGTGCTCCTGCTATCCACCTAGGGGTCCTTGACAAAATCCAACGGAGAATCTGTAATGTAATCGATCCCGACTTGGCAACTACAGTCCCTTTTTCACCGGTACAATGTGGCTTCCCTGTGTCTCTTCTACAAATATTTTCACGGCTTCTGCCCAGATGAACTTAGCTCACCGGTGTCCCTTATATATGAATTTACTCGAGCCACAAGATTAGCAACTAAGTCCCACCCTTTTACTGTGAAACCAATAAAATGTAAATTAAAATTCTACTCCAACAGCTTCTTTTCTCGCACTTCCCGCCTGTGGAATTCACTTCCGTTTACTTGCTTCCCCGACAGCTACAATCTCCAAGAAAATAAATTTAAAGTCAATAGTCCTTTCCTATCTCACTAACCTGCATCCTCTCTCTCATGCTTCTTTCTCCATCCACTACACTCTCATCAGTATTCTCATTCTTCTCTTACCCTCTTCCTGACACCCCCTATAACCTGTCACTCTTTCTCATAGCTTTCTTCCTATGTAACCCTGCAAAACAGTGGCAGTAAAATGCCTTGCTTGGGGTGATATGATTATAAAAAAAAATTCTAATTTCCACATTACAAAAAAAAAGAATAGTTTAAAATTTCCGTCGACTGAAGAAGTGTAGTGACCTCGATTATGTTTATCAAATTGACCTTGTGCTAAACACATTCGCAGTCCTTACAATTTAGAATTATCAAAGAGTTGAAAAGATAAAACTGTCTAAAATTTATTTATCGACCCAGCATAACATCCAATTTTTATGTATGAAATTATTAAGCTGTGAAAATGTTCTAAGAAAAATTTAGAGTAGTAAAGAGTTTAAAGAATTCAGAGTTCATTTGTTTTAGCGAAATGTGATTTGTGCAGAAAAAGATAAGTCTATGTTTCTCTGTGTGTATCAACAAATAGTAGTAACATCTTTATTCCTCTCTCTCTCTCTCTCTCTCTCTCTCTCTCTCTCTGTGTGTGGAGGGTGTAATTACCATTGCCACATGAAACATGCATGAGAGAACTGACAACTGCTGGTATATATTGTAGAAGGTTTTATTTCCTTTACAGTGCTTGTGCAGCTGTGAAAACTGCAAATAAGACAAACAAATAACATGGGCACATGGAGGAAGAATGTACACAAGGATAGATAATTACAAAATCCGAAAAAATGAGGAAATACACAATGAAATTTACATAAATAATTATAACACAACAAGGGAACTTATAACAAGTGTTTAAATCAACAGGAATCGTTTGCGTCGCCAAAGCAATACATTTTCGCAAATTAAGAAAGGGTCTAAAAGGCAATAAAACTTTAGAAGAATTAAATTCCATTAACTATAAAATTTGTCTAGGGTTTGCTGGAAAGTGAATGGAAAAAATGTTAATTACCTCATTGGCACCTTGTGTGGTCTATGACAATATAGTTACTCCCTAACAGTACCGAAAACGAATGTGCTGCCACTGGAGATAACGAATTTACGTCTGACCTCTTAGACGGTATCAGTCCAAACGACTTTTAAGGGAGTTTGTATTTCTTACGCAGAGGCCAAACTCCTAGGCTCTAGAAAGTCAGTCAGTTAAGTGCCATACGTGATACACGCTTGGGCGATCACGTCTCGAAAAAGATATGACTGACTGGGCAGAAGATTATCCCGCAGTAGGTTGCCATTGCTTTCTGCGGTAGACTGGTTGCCGACCAAGGCTATAGAACCCAATCTGTCCTGCTATTTAACCCATAACTGGAAGGAATAGACGGATTAATACCTTTCCCAAGGGTATTTGCGCGTAAGTGAATGCAATGGATTCAACTGGAATTCGAACTCGGCGCCCCGGTTTCTCGTTCCGAGCCGATATCCACGGTACCACAACGCAGATCCAGGCTCTAGAAAAGGTTGCCCTAAAAACAGCTTACTTGTTATATTTTTACTTACTTATTTTAACTCTACTATTTCTGTTTCATACTTTCCATTTAGAACTCATAATTGTTTTACGTTGTCCTAAAACATAAGGAACTATTTTTTTTGGCAACATTGTCCTAAGGCCGCCGGTCAAGATTACAAGGCTGGCTTCGGCGAGAAAACGAACCTGCTGATTTTACATTAGGGTTTGGTTGCAACGAGAAACTGAATATTTCCCTATAGTGGCTGGGAGGCAGCTACAGAGGGTGAGTAGATGAAGAGGAAGAAGGAGAGATAAAAAAAAAGCAGCAAAAGAGAGAAAGTGAGAGGGGTCGCCGGGGCAGTTGTGTCTGATCAGCGGCCTAAAATTTTCTTGCTACATTGTGACTGGTGCTGTCTCTCTATTCCCTGTCCCTTTCTTTCTGTATGAATCAACTTTCTTTCTCTAATTAAATCAAAAAGCGATTTAACATCGGCTTTTCACTTTTTCTCAGTTTTTAAATCGCTCCCTCTTTCTAATGGTCAGAATACATTTCACACAGGCTCGCGAAACTTTGCCTCGGTCTTTTCTTCAGCTTGGAGTCTCACATTTTTCTACTGGTCAAAAATAGATTTTCGCACTGGCTCGCGAATTTGAAAACAGTGAAGAAAAGTGAGTTATTTTTATTCTATATTCACCATAAGGCCTATAACATTTAGTGAACTTGAAAAGTGTTTTATCTTAAAACATTTATTGCTTCAAGTTGTCCAGTACAATGAGTTCGATAACGGTTTAACGTTTACAGTTAGACAACAATAATAACAGGTACTTATGTACGGTTCAAGACCTTTATTTCAGCTTAAAACTATAGCAAAACAAGAAAATAGCCAAAAAGGGACATGACTTGGGTCCTGGAAGTGTTTCGTCATAATTACTATTAACCTGTTGCGAGTATCAACACTTTTGATGTAATTTTCATGCTCCCGTTACATTTGGTGGATTCGTGTGTGTCCACTGGAAAATAAATCATGAAATTTAAACACATTTTTAATCGATTCACCCCAAGCAAGGCTGTAATGCCACAAGTGCGAATTGGAATTACAAGAGAGAAAAGCGAAAACAAAGAGAAAATCGATACAGTAGGTGTTGGGATGAGAAAGTAAGAGAAAGATGTGAATCAAGTGGATAAAAGATGGGAATTGACGTTGCACTTAAACTCTTAGAGATTATAGCTATCAGAGAATCAAGTGTATGGAAGGAAATTCCAAAGTTGGGAAGTGTGAGAAAAGACACTGTTAGAGTAGAAGAAGAGGTTACATTTCACTGTTTTCACTGTAAAACGGTGGGATCTAGTTGCGTCTTGTAGCACGAGTAAATTCGTGTGGAGGCGTCACCAGGGTGATAAGCTTGTCAGAGTAGAAGACGTGAAATTATTTCTAGTAATGAAAATATCTGTAGAAAATATTAGCAAATATATTGATAGGGCGTTTTATAAAAAGGAAAAATGAGCAACACAATTAAATATGAAGAGCTCAAAAAGTATGTAGCTAAGGTACTTAAATGTCGACGGGAGCGAAAAGTATACATCTTTTTGTTATAAAAAAATTCGTTGAGAAAGAGATGGATTCTTTCAAATCTCACGCCGTCTGTGATTGTCGTCAGGGGACGGCAATCCAACAAGACATTATTTATTTTATCCAGGAAGTCTAATTTCTTCAAAAGCTTTTTTTATTCATTCGTTTTTTGCAGTTTATCAACCCTTTGCAGGTTATTTAAAGCCAGGAAATATTTTTAGATTATATGGATGTGTTGTTATTGTTTTTTTAAATAATAATGCTTTAATGTTACAAATCTTACTAATTGACTCGAAGAATTAAGATTCAAACCTTTCTGAAGGATATTTGAGCCTAAGTGAATATAGTAAACCTATCTGGAATTGGAACTCAGGTCTCTGATTAACAATTCCAAGCAAGTATTCAATACACCATCCGCACATCTAAGCTTACAGCACCTGGTATTTCCTGACGGTTTCAAAAGTTGTTTTAATATGTACCGCTAAAAAATGTTAAACACATTTTAAATAATTTAAATGTCTTTTAAATTAAATTTTGACTTTATTTTAAAGATAATAGTCGATACCTATTTATCTCGCGAGATAATGGTATCGCCTTCGTTTGTCAAAGATTCAGTCCTTTTGAAAGTAGCGTCTGAAATGGTTTAAAATAAATTTTTCATGGCATTCTCTTCCGGAGTTGTGACTGATGAATCTAGAATGTGGAATAAAGTTCTGATATCGCTCTCTATATTTCCTTAGCTATCTTCTGATCTCTATCAGTTGGACTCGCCTTTTATCGGCCTTCATATGACTCCTACTTGACGCCATGGCGCCAAACGCTGCGGTCGTCTGCTAGCTGTTCCCGACTACCAGAGATAATTGAAAGATAATAGCCTAAAGATAATCTGTATTGAAAGAAAAATTAATTTCCGTATGTAATTAAAGGTTTTAGGCATTTATAAAATATTGGCACGTTCACTCGTCACTCATCGACTTTTCGAAGCGCCATTATAGACAAAAGATTTAACAACGAAGTTATAAACCTCGTAACAATCCAATATTTGTCCTTGAGGTATGTTTCAAAGTCATTTAGTAAATTTAAGAATTAATTAATTGGATATTGTAAATGTGGTGCTTAATTTTGACTTGAATCTTAATTAAAATAACGTTTATTTATATATGGTAGCCTGTGCGGACATAGGATAAAACAAAAAATATATAATTGTACCCCTGACTTAAAAAGCGTTTTTTTTTATATTAAGGAAATACGAAACACCAGCAGTGCAATAATCAAGAAATTGTTTTTTTAATAAATTACTTTTAACCTTATATATATATATATATATATATATATATATATATATATATATATATATATATAATTGTTTAAGAATATATTTTTTATTCTATACGATTTTAAGAAACTTAGTAGCAGTAATACGTTTATTTTATGCTACATTAAAATTATTTTTTTCTTTTTACTTAAATGATACATTTGAGTTTAATCTATTGCTTTTTTAAAAAGAAATTTTACTTGTTACATATCAGAACATTTAATTGTACTCAGTGTGGTCTTTTTTTCAAATTATTCTAAATTTTAAAAAAAAGTAGTGATTGAATTATCATATTACTCTTCCGATAGGGAAGAATATTCAATCAAACAGAGGTAATTCAGAATTATTTCCTTTTTGAACATCCATACCAAATATATGCTAATTGTTGCTAAAATAGAATAAAAAATTAAAATGAATAATTTTATTTTTTATACAATTTTATTTTAGTAAAAAGATACAATACATTTTAATTCATTGCTTTTATTTTTTTTATTATTATTTTCTTACATATTTCGTCTTATTGCACCCAATGTGATTTTTTTTTTTCATTTGCTGTTCATCACAGGATTCTCGACACAATCCAAACGAGGACGTGGTCCCGATTTGACTACATGACTTCAGCCATTTTTTCACCGACTGAATGTGGCTTCCCTCTGTCTTTTCTACAAATATTTTCACGGCTTCTTCTCTGACGAGCTTTAATCCCTCGTGCCCCGCCCTCATTAATTTACCCGTGCAACTGGATTGGCAACTAGGTCCCACCGTTTTCCCTTCAAAATAGACAAATGTAACCACCAACTTTGCTCTATCATTTTATTTCCTTGCGCATCCGGCCTGTGGACCTCCCTCGCCCCTGCTTGCTTCCCTGATAGCTACAATCTCTAAAAGTTTAAATGCAACGTTAATTGTCATCTTCTATCTCCGTGACACCCACCTCTCCCTTACCCTTTCTACAACATCACCTATACTGTTTTCTTCTATCATCTGTCTACCCTCATTGTAGCCCCCTTGCGCACCACTCGCAATATTGCCTTGCTTGTGTTGAAATGATTATAAAAAATATATGGACAAAATTGATAAGCGTCTGTGGAATAATAATGTTGATTGCTTTCACTGTGAATTCTTTCTTGGCATTCATTGGCATCTAATTGATGCTCATAATTTTATTTTTTCGTAAAATTCTTATAATCCTGTAAATCAAGTGGAATGACTATATAAAATCCATAGCTAAATCCGCTGCAAAGAAGGTCGGTTCTCTGTGCAGGACCAGGAAGTTTTTCCCGTCTGAAACCATCCTTGCACATTTATAAATCTACCATGCGCCCGTGCCATCATGGGCGATCATGTCTCGAAAGAGACATGACTGACTGGGCAGAAGATTATCCCGCAGTAGGTTGCCATTGCTTTCTGCGGTAGACTGGTTGCCGACCAAGGCTACAGAACCCAATCTGTCCTGTTATTTAACCCATAACTGGAAGGAAGAGACGGATTAATACCTTTCCCAAGGGTATTTGCGCGTAAGTGAATGCAAGGAATTCAACTGGAATTCGAACTCGGTTCCCCGATTTCTCGTTCCGAGACGATATTCACTGCGCCACAACGCACATCCTTGTTTTTATTAATTGCTTTAAATTATATCTTAAATATTTATTTTCCAATGTCTGTTTGAGTTTCGCGTTCAGACTTAGTCAACTGAAAAGACGCTAAAGAACATCTTTACAAATTACCATCCGCCCAGGCATTGAATACTGCTGCCATAGCTAAATCCGTTGCTAAGAAGGTCGGTTCTCTGTGTAGGACCAGGAAGTTTTTCCCGCCTGAAACCATCTTGCACATATATAAATCTACCATCCGCCAATGCATTGAATACTGCTGCCATATCTGGTCGGGTGCTCCTGCTATCCACCTAGGAGTCCTTGACAAAATCCAACGGAGAATCTGTAACGTGATCGATGCCGATTTGGCAGCTCAGATACAGTCACTTTCTCACCGGTGAAATGTGGCTTCCCTGTGTCTCTTCTACAAATAATTTCACGGCTTCTGCTCCGATGAACTTAATTCACTGTTACCCCCTATATATGAATTTACTAGAGCCATAAGATGAGCAATTAGGTCCCACCCTTTTAGTGTGAAACCAATAAAATGTAAACGCAAATTCTACTCCACCAGCTTCTTTTCTCGCACTTCCAGCTGTGGAATTCCCTTCCGTTTACTTGCTTCCCCGACAGCTACAATCTCCAAGAATATAAATTTAAAGTCAATAGTCATCTCCTATCTCACTAACCTGCATCCCCTCTCTCTCTCTCTCTCTCTCTCTCTCTCTCTCTCTCTCTCTCTCTCTCTCTCTCATGCTCCTTTCTCCATCCACTCCACTCTCATCAGTATTTTCACCCTTCTCTTACCCACTTCCTGACACCCCCTATAACCTGTCACTCTTTCTTCCTATGTAACCTCCTGCACTCCAGTGGCAGTAAACCGCCTTGCTTGGGGCGATATTAAAAAAGTGTATACCCCTGAGTTTTTATGCATGAATTGTAATAAATCTAGAAACAAAATGACCTGTGTATAATGTAACCGGTCACTGAAAATGCATGAATTTTAAGCTCTTCAAAAGATTACAAGTGTAAAGTTCAACTGGTCACAGGAAAAGCAATGGTTTTTCAACTCTTCCAATAATTTACCTTCACCATCCACCGGAAGGGCATAATTTTTAACCTCTAACCCTAACCTCTTAAAAACTTACCTATTTATAATGCAACCCGTCTCCGTAAATTCATGATTCTTAACATCTTGTAAAAAAAAAAATTAAAAATTAAAAAAAACTGCTAGTTTTCGTACACCGAAAATGCAAGAATTTTATCTTCCTCCAAAAAAATTACCTGCGTAAAGTGCACCCGGTCACCGAAAATGCATTATTTTACTACAAAACTGTATTTTTTTTTTTTTTCAAGACAACACTTTTCAACGATTACTAAAAAGACTGTCCTTCGCACTACAACGCGCTTCTCACCCTCTACATTAGTGTTTATCAACCTTTGTAAGCAACGGCACACCTACGAACAAATCAAAATATAACGGCACGCTTAGCAAAATCTTCAAACGGTATACATTTGTTGTATTGCTTCGTTTTGGTATAATTAGAAGATAACACAAATTTGAATTAATGATGTTTATTTTGGTATAAAAATTTAGGTTTTTACATCAAGTTACAACCTTCAAATTTTGTGTGGATACAAGAGCATTTTCTCTTCACTGTGGGATGCTAGTAGTAAATGAGCCTATCCCTTCTGGACTCTAGTGGTCAACTGACTAGCGTCTTCCTCTTTTCAAATCTCCTACACAAAACTACTGTCCTTAACTCCTACTAATTACTCCTACTCTTACTCCTACTCCTACCAAAAGAAACAGTTCCTTATTTTGCCGCCCAATTTTGAATTCTCGGCGTCAGTGTGTCTATCTTTTTCTATTTTTAGAACACTCGCCGTTTTATAAACCATAACACATTTAAATGTTATGAAATACAAACCATAGATTTAAAAGAAATACACACCCAAATATGAACTTACTTTCTTTTAACGTTTCTATTCAACTATTTGTGCAGATTTAGTGTGAATCCTGTGTCTGGTGTTTTTGCGATTTCTTCAATGTCTGTACGAATGTGTGATAAGTAAATCCTCATTTCTTCTTCAATTGAGCGTAGTCTTTCTCACTTATTTTTTACTAGAAATATAGCCCGGCGTTGCTCGGGTGTAATGAAAGCTTTAAAACTAATCCATAGTCCTGAAGCTCAGACTCAGCCTAAAGAATATTTGAAATAATAAAGTAATTGCGACAATTTACCAATCGCACCTAGTATATATATATATATATATATATATATATATATATATATATATATATATATATACTAGCAATATAGCCCGGCGTTGCTCGGGTGTAATGAAAGCTTTAAAACTAATCCATGATCCTGGAGCTCAGACTCTTTGGACGTTGGCAGGAAAGACTAAAAAGCAATAGTTGTTTCCAGTTAAAGCAAAACCGTAGACTGAAAGAAAAATGAATGGATGTAAGTCAAATTTTGATTTCCTGCTATCGATATCAAATAAGTTTTTTTTGTCGTAAACTGAATTTTGAAGGCTAAATAAGTCATCTGAGTAAATGGTATCATGGCTGAGACTAAGAACTGCACTTATATTTACTTAGAGCCGAACCCAAAGCAAAAACTAAAATAAAAGGGCTGAAAAAATACAGACATACAGGCAGATAAACAGACACACACAAACATCTTGCCTTTTATATATATATATATATATATATATATATATATATATATATATATATATATATATATAATCGATTCTCTGCACTATTGTAAGAACTGCAACCTTGAAACTTCTGAATATCGTTTCTTATGTCTTTGTCTATGGGTGTATCAAATTTTATTAAAATCGGATCACTCCTTCTATAACCCGATTTTTTTCGATTATCGATTTTCGATATTTATCGGGGGTACCTCGACACAAAACCTAGCTAAGAACACTCTCAGACGCTTATAGTACAAATGTGTAAATTTTCAAGAAAATCGGTTCAGCCGTTTCGGAGTTTATAGGTAACAGACACACACACAGACACACACACACACAGATACAAAGTTCCATTTATAAATAAATTTAGATGTTGTTTAGGGCTGAGAATCCCAATTCACATAAATAAGTAGAAAATTGCAATAAAACTGATAATGCCTCTTCAACTAATGTGGGATATTCTTTCTTTCTCACTTGCGTCTTCTTTCTTCTTCTATATCTTCTTTCTTCATCTTCTGAATCTTCTTCTTTCTTCTCCTACGTCACCCTCTTTCTTTTTCTCGTACGACCTCTTCTTTCTTCTTCTTCTTCTTCTTCTACGTCTTTTTCTTTCTTCTTTATCTACATATTCTTTTCTCTACGTCTCTTTCTTTCTTCTTTTCTTACGTCTTCTTCTTCTTCTCCTGCGTTTTCTTCTTTCTTCTATTGTGACATCATTTCTTTCTTCTTCTATCTTTTCGTCTTTCTACTTCTCCTGCGTGCTCTTCCTTCTTCTTCTACGTCTTTTACTTTCTTTTTCTCTTACGTCTTCTTCTATCTTCTTCTCCTACATCGTCGTCTTTCTTTTTCTCCTACGTCTTTTTTTTTCTTCTGCGTTTTGTTCCTCTCTTCTTCTTCTACGTCTTCTTCTTTCTTCTTCTTCTACGTCTTCTTCTATCATCTTCTCCTACGTCGTCGTCTTCCTTTTTTTCTTACGTCTTCTTCTATCTTTTTCCACTACGTCGTCTTCTTTCTTCTTCTCTTGTTATTTTCTTTCTTCTTCTATGTCTTTTTCATTCTTAATTTCCAACGTCTTTTTCTTTCTTTTTCTCTTGCGTCTTCTATTTTCTTCTCCTATGTAGTCTTCTTTCTTTTTCTCCTACGTCTTTTTCTTTCTTTTCCCACATCGCCTTCTTTTTTTTTTCTCCTACGTCTTTTTCTTCCTTCTTCTACGTCTTTTTCTTTCTTAATTTCCGACGTCTTTTTCTTTCTTTTTCTCTTACGTCTTCTTCTATTTTCTTCTCCTACATCGTCTTCTTTCTTTTTCTCCTACGTCTTTTTCTTTCTTCTTCTACGTCTTTTTCTTTCTTTTCCTACATCGTCTTCTTTCTTTTTCTCCTACGTCTTTTTCTTTCTTCTTCTACGTCTTTTTCTTTCTTAATTTCCGACGTCTTTTTCTTTCTTTTTCTCTTACGTCTTCTTCTATTTTCTTCTCCTACGTAGTCTTCTTCTTTTTCTCCTCCTACGTCTTTTTCTTTCTTTTCCTACATCGTCTTCTTTCTTTTTCTCCTATGTCTTTTTCTTTCTTCTTCTACGTCTTTTTCTTTCTTTTCCTACATCGCCTCCCTCTTTTCTCCTACGTCTTTTTCTTTCTTTGTTTTTTTTTCTACAACTTTTTTCTCCGCCTCGTTCTTTCTTCTTCTCTTGCGTCTTCTTTCTTCTTCTGCTAAATCTTTTCTTTCGTCCCCAACGTCTTCTTTTTCTTCTTTTACTAAGTTCTTCTTCTTCTTCTTCTTCTTCTTCTTCTTCTTCTTCTTCTTCTTCTTCTTCTTCTTTCACGCCATTTTCTTTCTTTTTCTCTTACGTCATCTTTCTTTTTCTCGTACGTCTTCTTCTTTCTTCTTCTCCTACGTCTTTTTCCTTCTTCTACGTCTTTTTCTTTCTTTTTTTCCCACGTCATCTTCTATCTTCTTCTCCTACGTCTTCTTCTTCTTCTTCTTCTTCAACGTCTTGGCTATTCCGTTTGCAGCAATAACAACAGATCACGTGTCACATAAAAAAAAAGCTTTATTCCAACTATGAGAATATGACAAAAGATCATGACGAATTTCTCCGTTGTAACCAACGTTCGCTCAGCATAGTTGCAATATAAACTACACATGCACTCAATGGTTGTTGAACAAACATAAATGTGCCAGAGCATACGTCTGCAACAAGGATTTGTTTTCCGGATTATCAGACGGTCGTGTTCGGAAAATGAGAGCGTTATATATGTACACTATAAGAGACATGTGTATGGAAGTGGTTAAAAGCACATCTGTCCAGCGAACCGTACGAGCTCATTCAGCCATAAGATTGGTAATAATTCGATGACGTATAATCCTGGCCCATTTAATTGGAGTATGTAGACTAAACTATCGCCCGGTTCACACTCCACCCACGTCTATTGAACAGGTGAAGAGGCTCATCCCTTGTTCCTTGTTTAGGATGTGGTTTCCGGCTTTCTCTTTTCCAATCTTTTCACTCTTTTCTTTTTTTTTTTTCAATTGGAGTAGATAGACTAAACTATCGCCCGGTTCACACTCCACCCACGTCTATTGAACAGGTGAAGAGGCTCATCCCTTGTTCCTTGTTTGGGATGTGGTTTCCGGCTTCCTCTTTTCCAATCTTTTCATTCTTGCGTGGCCCCCTGCGCTTCAGTGGCGTTACCGCCTTGCTCGGGGTGATATGATTAAAAAAAAAATCAAGAACAATTTAGATGGATATTTACTTATCCAGGATATTTTTCTGATATTTTTTCATATTTATATTCTCTACTGATTTGATTTTTTACGGCTTATCTACCTTTGGCGGATTATTTAGAGCCTGATTTTTTTTAATATTGTAAGAACTTTTTAGGGGAAATAATGAATAGCTGATGCAAGACATAGTAATTAACCGATAACTGGGTGGGGGAATGAGGTGAATTCATACTTTTTCCCAAAATATTTGCTCGTAAATGAATATAATGAACCCGACTGGAATTGGAACTTAGCTAATCGAGATTAAATTTTGAGCTGTTAGCTATTAGACCACCAGCGCGCCCAAACTTACGGCATCTGGTATTCCCGAGCGGTCACCCATCTAGGTCTTCACCAGACTTGACGTTGCTTAAGTTCGATGACCGGACAAAAATCAGCGTAACAACGTGATATATTCGTAAACCATACCAGCCGCATATCCAAGATTACATCACCTGATATTCTAAAACTGTCACCCATTTAGGTTCTCACCAGACACGATGTTGCTTAACTTCGATAATCAGCTGAAAATGTGATATTTGTAAGCTAAATTGTAAACGCAAATTCTACTCCACCAGCTTCTTTTCTCGCACTTCCCGCCCGTGGAATTCCCTTCTATTTACTTGCTTCCCCGACAGCTAGAATCTCCAAGAATTTAAATGTAAAGTCAATAGTCATCTCCTATCTCACTTAACTGCATCCTCTCTCTCATGCTCCTTTCTCCATCCACTCCACTCTCATCAGTATTCTCATCCTTCTTTTACCCACTTCCTGACACCCCCTATAACCTGTCACTCTTTCTCATAACTTTCCTCCTATGTAATACTTGCAAAACAGTGGCAGTAAAATGCCTTGCTTGGAGTGATATGATTATAAAAAAAAATTATACTATTATAATGTGGATATAAAGTGGGAGATCAATTGTACATTATAATCAATTTATAAACTGATCCTTCACTTTATGGCCACAGTCATCCTTCTCTTACCCACTTTCTGACACCCCCTATAACCTGTCACACTTTCACATAACTTTTCTTCTATGCAACCCCCTGCACAACAGTCGCAATAAACTGCCTTGCTTGGGGTGATATGATTATAAAAAAAAATACCAACTGCATATCCAAATTTACAACATGATATTCCAAAGTTGTCACCCATCTTATGGACTGACGAGGATCGACGTTGCTTAACTTTGAGAATCGGGCAAAAATGTTTTAATGTAATACGTAGAAGAAATGCCAAATGTGCCGATTATTTT
The DNA here is from genome assembly GCA_037127315.1 of Ascarosepion bandense. NCBI lineage: Eukaryota > Metazoa > Mollusca > Cephalopoda > Sepiida > Sepiidae > Ascarosepion > Ascarosepion bandense. Next base: position 321,003 of record JBBBDQ010001875.1, read on the forward strand.
TGCAATCGTGCATTCAACAATATTCATCATGATGCATCAAATTTTCTGTTCTACAGTCAACCCGACATGGGCTGCAACTTCCCGATACGTTCGTTTCCGAACCCTTTCCCTTCGTTCAGTAGGCCAATCACAAATTGATCTCACATTATCTTCGCCCACTTTCCTGACAGAACCTCTGACGTCATTCTATCAATTTCTCTTTTCAACATCGGCAGCTGGTTCTCTCAAACCTATTTCTGGATCCTCAACATGTTTTTGGATTCGATTGAAATATTTTATCGAAAAATTCAAGAAAGTCAAGTTTACGCATGCGCAACAAGAACGCTGCCTTTCATTTCAGCCATGTTGCTTTTCTCACATCCTACGCTTTCTTCTTTCTTCTTCTTTCTTCTTCTTCTACGTCTTCTTCTTTCTTCTCATACATCTTCTTTATGATGTATGAGATTCATACTGTTTTCCCTGTCCCTCTTCTTCTCTATTCGCCCTGTGAGATCCAAAGGAATGCAGAGCATTACATACGGGAACGGCTTGGCTGCTAGAGTTGCCAGAAAGTTGTCAGTGTCGACAATTCACCGTCTTCGGTGCTCCGCTACAGATTTTCTACATGGATTTACTTCCATAGCCTTTTCCATGTTTTGGATAAGACCGCAATGCAGCGGAGGTTTAATATCAGGGTTTCCTTCCAACAGATGGACTGTCTTCGTGGGCTGTCGAGCTTTATCTGCCCCTAGATAAAGCTCGCCAGCCCACTTTAATACTTTGCTTAACTTTTGAAGGCAACTTTCGCTATCCTAATGCGTCTGCTGACTTCCATGTCGCACTTTCCACCCTGTGTTAATTCGCTATCCAGGTATCTAAATTATTGCACCTGCTTGATTTCAGTATCCCCTGTTTCTTAATTTGGACTGTTCCTTTTGCTAACAACCATGTATTCAACCTTCTCATAAGTGATATTTATTTATTTCTTCTCTCTTTCCCTTTCTACTTTCTGTAGGCGTTCATGTAATTTCCTTTTTATGTCTGCTATCAATAGTGTGTCATCTTCTATATGGAAATGAGGTAAATTTTTTATTTGTTTCCCGAAGGCCTTTACCCCGTCAAATCTTTCCTAAACTTCCTTAATTACGTGCAAATGTATATGCTGAACTCAAACCGATAATTGCTTATTGAAGAAACCTATCTTTTTCCTGTTATCGACCAGAAAAAATCGGACTATATCTCATCCCTTACCACCGTTCTCATATCTTATTCACCGCTGAATGACTTGAAGCGTAGGATACTTATTTTGGCCTATTTACTTCCTTTGAGAAAATACTACGCGATTTGTTTGGTTTCGGAACTCAATTTCCGCGTAGTAATTGCAAAAAAGAAGTAAATTAGTCGAAAAATCGGCAAACTAAGCGTGAAGTCATTTTGCAGTGAATAACATTTTTAAAGCGTGGTTACGGGGTGAGATAAACAGCGAAAAGAAGTTCGATATTTTTCTGGTTGTAAACTTGAAAAAAGGTAGGTTTCGTCAATAAACAATTATCGGTTTGAGTTCAGCATTTACATTTTTGCACGGAAATAAGGATGTTTTGGAAAGATTTGAAGGGGTAAAGTCCTTCGGGTAACAAATCAAAAATTTACCGGAAATGAATGCTGCCAATCTGCTGACAGATGAAGAAGAGGTGAAAAAGTAACAGAAATGTGGTTCTACAGAAGGATGCTGAGAATACCGTTGACCGAGCATGAGAGCAACAAAGAAGTTCTGAAGATAATAGAAACAAAAAGGACACTTAATGTTAAAATATCGGAAGAAAATTGAAATTTAGGGGTCACATGATAAGGAAAGAGAACTTGGAAAATTTGATACTCACATGACATATTGAAAGTAGGAGAGCAGAGGAAAGCTATGCATAACCTACCTGATTAGTGTGAATGAATAGCTGGCGGAGCAGGGTTTGGGAGGGATGGTAAAAACACAAAAGATATTAAGAGCTACAAAGGAAATTGTGGAGAGTCATGGTCATAGAAGAATCAGTTGTAACCATTAATTTTAGAAATTTATTCTACATTTTCTTTACCAACATTTCCATTATGCTTGTAGGAAATTCAGTTGTTCATGATTTTGTTGTTAAAATTCCGAACGTCCAAATTTCAAAAATATATGGAAACATGGATTTGCTTGTTAAATAAATCATTTGCATTTCCAAACATGCGTACAAGAAGGAGCTTAAAAGGGGTACAAGTCTTTAATGAGTTAATGTATTTCGGTAGTTGGTGCACAGAAAAATCTACGATATATAAAAGACCTGTAAATAGTTCATTCATAGAAAATAAAAACAGTAGTTGAAAAAAGTCTTCTATCGCGCAAATACCCTTGGGAAAGGTATTAATCCGCCTATTCCTTCCAGTTATGGGTTAAATAACAGGACAGATTGGGTTCTATAGCCTTGGTCGGCAACCAGTCTACCGCAGAAAGTAATTTCAACCTACTGCGGGATAATCTTCTGCCCAGTCAGTCATGTCTCTTTCGAGACATGATCGCCCAAATCGTGTATCACGTATGGCACTTAACTGACTGACTGAATTTAATAGTTGGAATCATGATTAAGGCTTCTACTGGTCATAAAATGGGGGATCGGTTTTCTATTGTTATGAAGTAATAAACTGACCCCCCACTAATTACTACCTAATAATATAATACATCTCTTATACTCCTAGCTATGAGTCAAGTAACAGGACAGATTGGGTTCTATAGCCTTGGTCGGCAACCAGTCTACCGCTGAAAGCAATGGCAACGTACTGCGGGATAATCTTCTGCCCAGTCAGTCATATCTCTTTCGAGACATGATCGCCCAAAGCGTGTATCACGTATGGCACTTAACTGACTGACTGATCGTTGGCGAATATTCACTGACCGTTATTGTTGCTGCTGTTGGAGATTATTCGTTTTCAGTCACCGACTGGCCGTTTGTACTGCTGTTAGAGGTGATTAAATATTTCACATGGTGATGTTAATTCATATCTGTAGACACTTTGGTTTAAACAGTGTGTTGTATTGTTAAATCTTTTTGGTGCGTTTTTAAATAGTGGGTAACTGGGTAGAAAATAAAATTTGGACGTGTTTTAATATGTCGGCATGTAAACGTGTTAAAAATAGAATTTGCACCCTTGTGAAAATTAATTGAAACAAAACGAATAATGTCTTCCTAGAATCTTTCACGCTTTCCCTGATCACGTATACGTCGTCTCTTGGGGTTGTTTCTCTCTTCCGATCGCATTTTCCTTTGCGTTTAAAACTGAGATAGATAGATAGATAGATAGATAGATAGATAGATAGATAGATAGATAGATATTAAGATAGATAGATAGATATTAACGGACTAAGATAGATAGATATTAACGGACTAAGATAGATAGATAGATAGATAGATAGATAGATAGATAGATAGATAGATAGATAGATAGACATTAACGGACTAAGATAGATAGATAGATAGATAGATAGATAGATAGATAGATAGATAGATAAGATAGAATAGGATAGATAGATAGATAGATAGATAGATAGATAGATAGATAGATAGATAGATAGATAGATAGATAGATATTAACGGACAGATAGATAGATAAGATAGATAGATAGATAGATAGATAGATAGATAGATAGATAGATAGATATTAACGGATTAATATAGATAGATAGATAGATAGATAGATAGATAGATAGATAGATAGATAGATAGATAGATAGATATTAACGGACTGAGATAGATAGATAGATATTAACGGACTGAGATAGATAGATAGACAGATAGATAGAATCTTGTGCAAATTGACTGAAACAAAGCAAATAATGTCTTCCTAGGATCTTTCACGCTTTTCCTGATCACGTATACGTTTTCTCTTGGGGTTGTTTTTCTTTCCCGATTGCATTTTCCTTTAGAGCTTTAGACAGATGTATCCAGTTTATTTCTTCGCATTGATTATACGAGTGAAAGTTGAAAAGTTGACGACAACGATATCCACTATCTTTATCTAAGGCTTGCCAGTGTGTTCGTGCAGCGTTACAATTTTCGTACGCTTCCTTGGAGTAACGTCCATCGCAGACAATGGCCGTAGGACAACTAATCAACAGTAGAACAAAATGCCTGGGCGTGATTATAATTTATGGAATGTTATGGCTATTACTGCTGGGTTGGTTCTTTCGCCTAAACAACCAAAACTTGTAGCAATATTTAGCATGGCAGGAACGAAAACATGTTGTTTTAAGGATAGGTCTAACTTTGTCTTAAGACTCCAAGAATTTTTCATGTTATGAATGTTTGAATTTAATCGAATCTCATATTTAACCCTTTACTCTTAGATGATCGGTTTTGGGGAGGGGTGTTTTTTCTGATTCCTTTTACTAGAAATCATCGAAATTTTGTTGAAAATAATTTTATAGGCGACGTTCAGTTTTAACCTTTAAAAAGGTTACCAATATCAAGTGGATTTGGGGTCCTACAGCACAAGATTCAATCAAATTAACACATGGGTTTGTTTCTTCATACCTGTTGTTTCTTCATACCTGTTGTTTCTTCATGCCTGTTGTTTTCGTCTTAAATTTTAATAACGCTAACAAACTGTTTTTGTCCCTTTTAGTTCCCAAATATTAGAACAATTTAAGTTCGCAAAATGTAAGAACTGTTTGTTTTTTTAAGATATTTAAAATTTACTTGGTTGCTTTCGCTCGTTAAATTGAAAATTACCCGATTTAGATATCCTATGTTAGACAGTAAATATCAGCTTTCCACATGGTGTTCTTCGTATTTGTCAGAAAATTATGAACTAAGCCTCTATTCCTATGCTATTTTGGATGTAAAATCTATTTTTGCTACTAAAAATTACCACAAAAACGAAAATTAAATGAGTTAAATGTAAACTTTTGAGTGTTTTTGCTCTTTACTGCAGACCAGAGTTTCTATTTTTTTTTATTAGAAATGTAAAAGTTTCGTTCTAACTGTCCTGTTAAGTATGTAACGTCAACATGAAGTGGTAACAATATTTAGCATGGCAGGAACGAAGAAATTATGTTAGTTTTATTATTATTAATTAGTACATATCGAAAAGAACCAACTAGAAAAAATTTATTCTGTTCCAATATGAACAGAGGGAAAAAAAGACGATTTTTTTTTTTTTTTTTGTTGAGAAAAGAGTCACTTTTTCCAAGAAAAATTGCGAAGGGGCTAAAAATAATATGATCCAGAATTTAACACGTGAAATTACTCATTAAAATTGAAACAGCGAAGCTAAATGAGGTTACGGGGTTGGGCGGCAATTGTTGACAGAAATGGCTCTCCTGAGAGAGTTTTTTTTTTGGTGGTGGTGGTGGTGGTAGTGGTGGTGGTGGTGGCGGCGGCGGCGGCGGCGACTGTTGTTGTTGTTGTTGTTGTTGTTGTTGTTGTTGTTGTTGTTGTTTTGGTTTAATCCTCGACGACACAGCTGATAAACGAAAGAGACGGAAAAGTGATAATGAAATTTTGTATTTTTTTTTTCAAAAGAAAGAAAACTTCCCGGCTGAATTTCGGCATATGCTAGCTGGCACGAATAAAAAGTCAAAAGTATCAATGAACAGTGATGAGTGAAACTCCACAGAACGCTACTGGAATCAGTGTCTGTGAATCAGAGAAAGCAAATTCAATTTTTTTATCCCAGCGAAATACAAACCCAAAACACACCTATGGAAGGTCAAAGAGTTTTCTGCAAACTATAGACAAAGTTAAAAGAGAGAAATTTTGTGTATTGGGGAATTCAACTAAGTGAAAAGGTTAAGTTGATTTATTGACGGAGAGAAAAGGAAAATTATGAGAATGACTAAACTGGGATTTCCCTAAGAAAGGGATTTCTGGTCAAAACGGGTAAAGAGAAAAAAAATCTCATTGGCTGAATTAAAGGGAAAAATAAAGAAAAAGCTGACTACGTATAGTGACTCCGCCCAAAGATGGGAGAGAGATTGATTTTATTGGCTGCAAGAGCGAGAGACTAGATTTGCATAAACAGCCCTGGTAACCGTCAGCCCCACACCAGAAAGACATGGACAAGCTTAAATACAGAGCCCCGAGGGACCAAAGTTAGTTCCAGCTTGGGTCCGAGAGTCAGTTCAAAGTTCCAACACCGCACGGAAATGAAGTCGATTACCGCCGCTGCCGGCCTTACCCACCATACTCAAAGACAGTTCTTCGGCAGTTCTTCGGCAGTTTCGGTGAACCTTCGGTGTGAAGTGAAACGAAGTTCGTTCGAGTCGCCACAAACTTAAAATTCCGACCAGGGGTGAAGCGATATTGCCAACCTGTTGTGGCGGACCTACCCATTAACATAGTAATGGACTAACTCAACCTGCATAAATACCATGTGACTAGTAGTTACCGAGAGAGCACTAGTCTGTTGTGAGTCAGACACCCGTAGAGTGACTTACCGAACAGAGACATTGATATCCAACACCGCTTGCTCGTCAGCTAGACGAACAAGCTGGCATATTGTACCTTTACCTGTTATTTTAATACAATTGTTTACACTAATCCCGTGCTCCTGCATTTATTTGTGACCCCTTAAACAGGATTACAACGCAACCAAAAACTTGAATTAATAATAGGAAGAAAAACGCTTTGCAAACTACTACTTAGAGAAATTGGTCTAAACTTCCGTTCTGTTGCCAGATTGATAGGATCAGGGTTTGGAAAGTAGTCGATTGGGGATTGTTTTATCCTTTTGTACATAAAGACTTTCTACAACTTATTCAGGCGTCATTCAATTTAATTTTTGGTGCCGTTTTTATTTACTCAATTGTGCGCGCGCATCCAGCTTGGTTTGATTGGAGGAGAGACATCTAGCAAGAATTCAATGTGACTTCTTTCAGATCAATTTCACAACGTAAGCAAAGATCACCGTTGGAAAGGTCAATCCAAGGACTAGCTGCTGTATCAACGCCATCAACGACCGACGGGCCGAGCGTCACAAAGTAAAGAAACTCACAACTAACCTCGTGGTCATCAAACTATTGTAACTAGGTTAGGGATATTGTATGGGTGAGTGGTCGTGTATTTAAAAAAAATAAGTGTTGAGACGATAAACCAACAAAAGGGTGACACAAACCAAGATAGAAATATTTAGTATTTGTCTATATTTTTAAGATGAGGTAGTATTTACAGTATTACATTATTCGGACTATTGTCCTCATCTTTGTTGCCATTTGTACGACGTTTTGACCGTTGTACGCTCCGGCTTTCTAGGAATTTCGAACCGAATCAATCACTAGGGGATATGAACTCTACTCCATACCTCTTTTGGAATAGCCTGCAACCTGGTATTGAACTCACAACTCTTTGGGTTAAGTCACAGGAATTAACCAACGTCTATATCCACTGGGCCATGTGTCCCTAAGAACAACTGAATTTTTGGGACTTGTAACACTTTTTTTTTGCCAGAGCTCATATTGCAATTTTTGATGTTAATGGTTTCCTCTAGTATTTTTTACCAAAGCTCATATTGCAATTCTTTTGACACTAATGATTTTCTCTGACACTCTGTATTACTGGTTTCCATAATGTGTTCATTTATATACTTGGTCGGCTTAGGAGATTTTTGAAGCCGAGCATATGTGCTGATTCCTTCAGTTTGTTTAGTTTCCAGTGGCGTTCTCTATCTATTATTTCAACTTCATCCCATAGGGGGGTGGTAATCACCTTCCTCCATCCATATGTGGTCAGCTACTGGTTCATGCTAATGGGGGCGGGGGTGTAAGAGTGATTGTCACTCTTACACACCCAGCAGCTTCGTTTTGAAAGCATTAAAATTCACGAGCCATTTCTTACCCCAGTCCACCACACATTGGAGGTCCTTTTCAAGCTCAACAGCGAGGTTTGCTTTGTCAGCCTCGGCGGATTTCTGATTGAGGCGAGAGTAAATGGTGGTGTTGTCAGAATAGATGCCTATTTAGGATCTGATTGCATCGGAGAGATCGTTGATGAAGATCAGAAAATGCGTACGCCCTAAATTAGAGCCTTGAGGAACACTAGCGTTCGTATGATAGTATTAGGAGGCATGTCCGTTCAATACAACATTCATTACGCGATTTGAAAGGAATGACTGAATTAGATCAAACAATCGTCCAGTTATACTATAGCCCCTTAGCTTGCGTAGAAGGTCAGCATGACAGACTCTGTCAAACGCTTTGGAGATATCCAGGGCAACAGCTCGAGTTTCGACATTCTCATCGAGAACGTGGTATATTTACTCAGTGATGGTCGTTAACATATCAGCAGTAGACCTAGTGAAGCGGAAACCATACTCTTTGTCAAAGAAGAGACTGTGAGCTGTGAGATGTCGAACTACCTCGGCGTTGACAATGGTCTCGATCACTTTGCCTAAAATCGAGAGGAGGATGATAGGGCGATAATTAGAGGGGTCCGAGGGTTCTCCAGAATTCTTAATTTGAAGAACCACTGAGGAGGATTTCAGGAGGCAGGAAAGCAAGAAGCAGAGTAGTTATAGAATTTGGAGAGGACAGAGAAGAGTTCAGGAACATATTTCTTCAGAACAATGATTGGGATTAAGTCACCTTCGCTCGTTTTATGGGGGTCAAACTTTGAAATTATGTTAGAGACCAGCGAGAGGGTAATGTGGACGTCACTCAGTTGAGCCTCAGTTCTAGATGGAAAGTCGGGTACGGATACCCCAGACGAATCCAGTGTCAAGTTGGTGGGGAATCTGCGAGCAAAGCACTCGGCTTTGTTCGCTGAGGATGTGAGGACCTCAAATTCATTGATTTGAGTGGGGTGAGGGCTGACTGTTATTCAGCACACATTTACAGAGCCGCCAGTAGTCTTTTGAGCTGAACTTACGAGATGCTATGCGCTGCTTCTTTCTGTCAGCAAACAGCAACTTGGCGTCATTACGTAAAAAAGACGCCTGTTATGGTCCGATGCGTGGCTCCGATTAATCCGGAAGAAATGATTCCGGTAGTCAAGCAGGAAAGAACCAGGGGGCGAATGGGGTTTAAGTCGCAACTTCCTGGCTAAGATGAAAGCATCGACGCCAGCCTCAACGCAAGAGAGACCTCGGACGCACAGTCTTCAACGGAAAGACTAAAAACTTTGTTCCAAGAGACGTCACACAGGAAATCGCGGATCGAGTCCCAGTCTGCTCTTTGGTAGCAGTAAGATATTCTGCTGGTCTGAGGTTCCTGGGTGGAGGAGAAATGGAAGTAGATGTTAACGGAAACCATGGTCAGAGTTTCAAAGAGGACAAAGCTGCTTGACATTGCAAGAGTCAGAAATTGAAGGGAAGCAGAGATTTTTTTTTTTAATCATATCACCCCAAGCAAGGCAATAACGCCACTGATGCGCAGGGGGCTACGTCAGGATAAAAAGAATGGAAAAGAGAAAGCCGGAAACCACATCCTAAACGGGAAACAAGGGATGAGCCTCTTCAGATGTTTAATAGACATGGGTGGAGTGTGAACCGGGCGATAGTTTAGTTTATCTACTCCAATTGAAAATTTATCAGTGAGTCAGGTCCTTTAGGGTTATTAGAGAAACGCGTTGGGAAATCCACTACTTGCATAAGGAACTGAGTGATTGAAATGTTCATGGTATGGAAACCAGCAATATCTATGACAGAGATTTCTAGCCACTTGGCGTGGTGGGCATTAAAGTCTCCAAACACAAATATATGAGCGAACGGATTAAAAGAACCGGCCTTATCAATAATATTCGAGATGCTGTAAAATACGAACAGTTAGGAAATGAGGGGGAGCAGTAGAGAAAGAAAAGATAGCTAACCGAGCTTAGTAAAGAACGAGACAGAGACACATGTAAGAATGATCTAGAGATTCAAGAGAGATCACCCTAGCCAGAGGGAGATGATCACTGACATAAACACCAAGCCCATGCATATGGACATTGGAGTCCTTCTTGAAGAGGGAAAGATGACCAGGGACGTAGAACTCAAATGAGGGGATAGAAGGGAGGGTCAAAGTTAGTTTCACAGAGGGCTAAGATGTCAGGCGAATTTACTTGTAAGAAGGATTCGACGCTGCAAAAGTTGGTACGGATACCTCGTATGTTCGCGAAGGAGATGCTGACAGGTTTTATGTATTTTCTGTTTAGCTGGTTTAGTTTGTTTATTGTATGTCACCATGGTTAGAGAATTTTATTAAAAGAGAGGCCTAGAGTACTAGTATCAGTCGGTCGCTATTTGCAAAATGTGTAGGAAGGAAACTGGCGCAGACTGCAGCATAATGTGGCCTCAGGGTTGCCCACCGGAGGTTCTTGCAGGGACACCCATCCATGCGCGACATGGTACTACGATATTATTCAACTGTTCATCAGAGCAAACCCTCAAGACGTTACGCAAGAGTTCGGGCTCCTAACTACCAGTCGGAAGCAAAAAACAGGAAACTGCCAACTCGGTACCCTTAGAATGAAGAGATTTTGTCACTGTCCACAAACATTGCAAAAAAGATTGCGACAGCACTGCCACTAGGGTCAGAGGAGAGGAAAGAAACCAGGAACTCCTTCCTAAACAAGAAACAAGACATGCACCTCTGCTCCTGTTCAAAAGAAGTGGGAGGAGTATGAACCAGGCGATAGTAGGTTCTATATACTCCAATTAAAAAACAAATTATTAAGTTTTAAGTCAGGAGACGTCTTCAAAACCAATATAAGCGTTTTCAAGTACCTTCCCTTACAAAATTAGATAATTATTTGATTTTTGCAAGAATTTCCAAATTAATGTGTTTGTCACCGGAAAAAAAACTGAAATATGTAATATTATGTTTTTCATTGAAAACTTTCGTAACGATTTGGTTAACCGCTAACTAAAACCAAAACAATATTTTTATCAAAATTTAGAACGTGTTAGAAGGGATACGTTTTTTTTTTTTTTTTTTTTTTTTTTTTTTATAATTTAAAAATACTTTTTTTTCCTCTTAATAACAATATAAACATTTTGATGGGAAAAGTTCGTTTTTATTAAGTGTGGAGCCTTTTTTTATTCATACCATGCTGTTATTTTTTTTTTTTTTCGGCAATTTAATGGCGGTACCTAATTCAAAGAGTTCAGAAACCATTTAACTCTATTGTGCGATCTCGCGACGGTAGAAGCGGGTAGTTATCCGCGTCCAATAGAGTGGCTAGAGAGGGTGGGCTAAGAAGCGATATCAATGAGTAATGTTACGAAGAAAGTTTTCTTTTGATTTCACTCTTCAAGACGAAATGCTTGCTCAGCATTAAAGATTCAACCAGATTTCTCAGACAGCAGAGAACGAAATCAAAAGACTTCGAACATTGAAAAAATTATTAATAACGGCAGACGACAACATTAGAAAATTGAATTCTATGACCTCCTTTTCAAAGAAAATCGGCTATTGAAAAAATTATGCAAGCATCAATATCAAAAGCACCACAAACAAGCAAAAAGAAAGAAAAAAAGAAAGATAGAGAGGCAGGAAAATAGGTAGATGTTAACAAATTTAGATAGATAGATAGATAGATAGATAGATAGATAGATAGATAGATAGATAGATAGATAGATAGATAGATATTGACGGATTTATACAGATATTAACAAAATTAGATAGCTATATAATATTGATAAATAGATATAAACTGATTTAGATAGATTTTGAACGATTTAGATAGATAGATAGATAGATAGATAGATAGATAGATAGATAGATAGATTAAAATTATAAATATAATATTGATAGATAGGTATAAACAGATTTAGATAGATAGATTTTGACCGATTTAGATATATATTACCAGATAGATAGATAGATAGATAGGTAGATAGATAGATAGATAGATAGATAGATAGATAGATAGATAGGTAGATAGATAGATAGATAGATAGATAGATAGATAGATAGATAGATAGATAGATAGATATTGACGGATTTATACAGATATTAACAAAATTAGATAGCTATATAATATTGATAAATAGATATAAACTGATTTAGATAGATTTTGAACGATTTAGATAGATAGATAGATAGATAGATAGATAGATAGATAGATAGATAGATAGATTGAAATTATAAATATAATATTGATAGATAGGTATAAACAGATTTAGATAGATTTTGACCGATTTAGATATATATTACCAGATAGATAGATAGATAGATAGATAGATAGATAGATAGATAGATAGATAGATAGATAGATATTAACAGATTGTTACATACATTAACAAAATTAGATATTGATAGATAGATATAAACTGATTTAGATAGATTCTGACCGATTTAGATAGATATTACTAGATAGATGGATAGATAGTCTATTGAACAAGTGAAGATACTTATCCCTTGTTCCCTGTTTAGGATGTGGTTTCCGGTTTTCTCTTTTCCAATCTTTTCACTCTTACGTAGGCCCCTGCATATCAGTGTTACAGCCTTGCTCGGGGTGAAATAATAAAAAAAAAAAAAGATAGATAGTGTTAGTAGTCAGCAACAACTGTCTCCTGCCTCAACCGGTTGACGATGATGAGTAAGGGAGAGATATGTTTCACTAAACTAACCCTGCTACCCCGTATCTCCTAATTACTTGCTTCATTCTTTCTGTTACTTGCTTTATTCTCTCTTTCACCTGCCCAACCCTTTCTTCCCTCCACCGCAGGACATGCGCGAGTCACGTGACACCATTTTTTTAAAAAATGTGGGAAAACGATTTTTGGGGGTTCAGTCAGTCAAGTGCCATACGTGATACACGCTTGGGCGATCATGTCTCGAAAGAGACATGACTGACTGGGCAGAAGATTATCCCGCAGTAGGTTGCCATTGCTTTCTGCGGTAGACTAGTTGCCGACCAAGGCTATAGAACCCAATCTGTCCTGTTATTTAACCCATAACTGGAAGGAAGAGACGGATTAATACCTTTCCCAAGGGTATTTGCGCGTAAGTGGATACAATGGATTCAACTGGAATTCGAACTCGGTTCCCTGGTTTCTCGTTCCGAGCCGATATCCACTGTACCACAACGCACATCCGCTTTTGGGGGTTACGTGTCACAATTAGAGTTGAGCCTTCGAGAGGTTGCAACTAAAAAAAAAAGTCGATGCTCCCGGAATAAACTGAAAAATCAGCGTGAGTTTCTCCTTAAAGCAGTTAGTCCTCCTGCGGCGAAAGAAAATACCTGTACGCTCGAGCGGAGGGAACTTTGTCAAGGGTTAGGGTTAGGGTTAGGGTTAGTTTTTGCTTCGGGTTTGGCTCTAAGTAGGTATAATTGTAGTTCTTAGTCTAAGCCATGATACCATTTACTCAGAGGACTTATTTAGCCTTCAAAATTCAGTTTAAGACGAAAAAAACTTATTTGTATCGATACCAGGAAATCAAAATTTGACTTACATCCATTCATTTTTCTTTCAGTCTACGGTTTCGCTTTAACTGGAAACAACTATTGTTTTTTAGTCTTTCGTGCCAACATCCAAAGAGTCTGAGCTCCAGGACCATGGATTAGTTTTAAAGCTTTCATTACACCCGAGCAACTCCGGGCTATACTGCTAGTACTTATTAATGGACGATGACCAGCTTGCAATATAAATTTTCTTTCTAATATCATCCCGTGAAATTTCTTTACAGCAAGAGCTTCCTTTTCAATGTGATGGCAGCATTTTTCTGGTTTCACTCTGAAGTCAATAATTTTTTTAATTTCTTCAAAATCTTTTTGACATTCTACCGACCAATCTCATTTCGTACCCTTGTTAAGTAAATTACTTAGATGTGCTCGGAATTTGTATATATCTGACATATTAATGTGGAATTTTCACGGAAGGATAATTATGATTTCCTGGAAAAATTTTACTTTGTCATGCTACAAATGATAGTAACGTTTTCAAACATAAAGATATTGGATAATAAAATAACGATAACACAGAGTGTAATTTTATTAAAATATCTATAAAAGTAATGTTCATAGAAGCTATTTTACTGTGATCTTATATTAAATTAAGCGGCGTATGCACAGACCATGACCAAAATACTGTACGCTATTTTGTGAGAAATTTTGAAAGAAAAAATGTTTTTTATTACTGAAAAAGCATGGCTCCTATTTTCATTGTAAACAGAAAAGACCAACTGAGTAATGGCCAAGAGGCCAGAAATTTTGTTATTAGGTCGCGGGATACGACAACAAGCTTACCTATTTTTAGTATATTATACAGTACACACACATATACACACACACACAATTACAACCACCAGCTTAAGCTGCTACTGATACGGTAATGCTATAAGCTCCTACTCTCTCACTCTATACTACCCTTCCGTTTGGTAAAGGTGAGAGAAAGGCTGAGGAGAGTAACAAGATAGAGGGGAAGGAAAAGCTCGTGTAGAGAGTATGTGTGTAACGGACGGAGGAACTAACTAACTAAGGAAGGAACAAGCAGAATTGTTATATAGATTATTCCGAGGGTCTTGCCACTGCCTCCTTTATTTTTTTTATCTTATTTTATTTTATTTTATTTTTTTTTTTTTTTTGCATTTGCTTTTGATTGCATCTTCTGCTGCCCATTCCTCTGCAGTGTATAATTATTTCATTCCTTCGTCTGGTTTGTGAGAATAAAGCAGCTCTGTTAAAAATCTTTAAAAGTGTTTCTGTTGTTTGTCCCCAATACTGGTGCGATTTTGTCCTGAGAAGACATTTTGAGTGTGTGAGCCTGATGTGATGTCGGTTCTTCAATACGGCAGTGAATGTTGGACAATATCATCGAAGATTAAGGAAAAACTTGAAGCAACTGAAATGTGGTTCTACAGAAGGATGCTGAGAATATCATAGACCGAGCATGTGAGCAATGATGAGGTTTTGGAAAGAATAGAAACGAAAAGGAAATTAATACTGAGCATCGGAAAGAGACAGCTAAAGTTCCTCAGACATTCAATGAGGGAGAAGGGCTTGGAGAACCTGATACTCACAGGTTAGATAGAGGGAAAAAGAGACAGGTGAAAACAGCGGATAACATATTTGAAAGATCTAATCAGGTGGATGATGGAATTATCATGTGGATATAAAGTTGGGGATCAAATCTATATTATAATCAATATATAAACTGGTCCCTCATTTTGTGGCCATGCTAGTTTCTATACATTTATATTCTAGATTTATGGGCTTGAGTAGGTGGATGACAGCACGGGGGTTGCATGGAGTAACAAGAGAAGGCGTGCGAAGAGCCACTAGGGATAGGGAGACGTGGAAGGCCATGTTCGCCTACGTCCTGAAAGGATAGGATACTTAGAAGAAGAATATATATGCTAACTGTTTTTATGAAATTATAATGTGCATTTAAAGTTGGGGATCAAATCTATATTATAATCAATATATAAAATGATCACTCATTTTGTGGCCATGCTAGTTTCTATACATTTATATTCTAGATTTATGGGCTTGAGCAGGTGGATGACAGTACGGGGGTTGTGTGGTGTAACAGGAGAAAGCGTGCTAAGAGTCACCAGGGATAGGGAGACGTGGAAAGCCATGATCGCATACGTCCTGACAGGGCACAGAGAAGAAGAAGAAGAAGAAGAAGAAGAAGAAGAAGAAGAAGAAGAAGAAGAAGAAGAAGAAGAGTGCAGTCCCGGTTTGAAGATAAATGGGATTTTTTCCCAGGTAACATAGGGTTGCATCCCTGACTCGTAAGAATAGATAGAAAGAGATAGGGTGGGGGAGAATTTAAGGGAGAGATAGCTATGGGTATACAGATATATTTATTTACACCTACCGGCCTGGTTATTCTTGTTAGAAAAATATGCGCCGTCCGGCATATTTTGCAACAAGATTTCTTGAATGGAAATAAAATTAAATTTACTGTTTAATCATAAAAACAAAGCATCTAATCAGATATGGGCATCAATTAAAGATAACATTTAGAGAAATAAATTAAAAGTATGTCGGATTTAATCCATTTCCTAAAATAGATAGATAGATAGATAGATAGATAGATAGATAGAATAAGAAATAGATATGATAGATAGATAGATAGATAGATAGATAGATAGATAGATAGATAGATAGATAGATAATGAACAGAAAGAGATAGATAGATAGATAGATAGATAGATAGATAGATAGATAGATAATGAACGAGAGAGATAGATAGATAGATAGATAGATAGATAGATAGATAGATAGATAGATAGATAAAAAAAAATATTTTATTAGGCTACCAGGAATCCCTTCAATGAGTCTCTCGGACCCTTTTCCAATCAATCTGACAGCTCCATCTACATGTCTTTATGTGCCACACTTTTTTAAATTTCCACTTCAAGATCATCGTATTTTGATAGCTTTTGAAGAGCTTTAATGATTTGCATTTCTTTAAGACATGAGCTACCAGGAATCCGTTCAATGAGTCTATCGGACCTTTTTCTAATGAATCTGAGGGCTCCAACTACGACTAGGATTATTAATGTCCTTATGTGCTACATTTTTGAGATTTCCACTTCAAGATCCTTGTATCTTGGTAGTTTTTTTTTTTTAAGATATTTAAAAATACATTACAATCACCAGGGAATGGCATGTCAATAAGAAAACACATTCTGTTTTTGTGGTCTTTGATCCGCGATGTCTGGGCGATTAGCTTCGATTGTTCTGTATGTGCTTATTGTAAAGTCCCATATAAAATAGTTACAGATCCTATTTCTGTAACTGGGTTTGGGTGATATTCATATCAGTTTTTTGATGCTTCCTTACCATAAAAGTTGCATATTTTCCAGCGCTCTTTAATAACGAATTTTGGTGCTAACATCATGCAACCTGACACAAGATTGTCAATTGTTTCTGTATATTTATCACAAAATCTGCGTTTCATTTTGACACACTTTTTCAGTATGCGTGCTTGGTAATGTCTAATTTTAGCAAGCATTGGTCATGTGCAGCAAGAATGAGACCTTCGGTTTCAGCTTTTAACCCTTCACCTGGTAACCACTGATGGGCACGTGGTTTGTATGTGTTGTGGTGGAATATCCTGTCCTACCCAGCAATGGGAATGGCCCGGGTTATAAAAGACCTAGATGGGAACGGACTACGGAGAGAGACAAAGCACTCGAAAGAGATCGAGTGTGTTCGTGACTATACGAGAGTCTTCGTCATTACACGGGAGTGATCGAGATTATCCGTCATTATACGAGAGTCGACAGCCATCGGCCTTAGACGAGTTAAACGTCACTAGACGGAAGCCTACTTCTCAAGACGGATGCATACGTCCTATACAGAGACATTGCCTTCTTAATTGTTATTCGCGTTAACTGTTCGTTGGTGTACTTGTATTTGGTTTATTGTCCTGAGGTATAATAAATCTCTATTTATATATCCTCAGTGTTAAGAGTTATTTCTTGCACTATTCTTTCTCTGTTTATCCCCCCCCCCCCCCGGGATACAACAGTCTGAATCAAATATTTTGGTAGGAGCAGATAACTGACCTTGAAGAGTTTTGCCATCATTTCTGCATTTAGTAGAGTGGATTTGATTTCTTATTTAGGTTTTTTCTTTGTAGTGAGTGTATAATGGTTTATTTTAGTTTCTCTGACTTTTTCTTTCAAATCTCTCACGTGCTGTGTGCAACTAGAAATTAATTTTTCTATTAAAAAAAAAGACTTTCAATACTCCATTTCCACTATTAAATAATGGAAAGTTGATGGCAAGAGAGAATATAGTACCTTTCTTATATATATATATATATATATATATATATATATATATATATATATATATATATATCCAAGTGAATAAGAAATGAAGAAAATATTAACAACGTTCAAAACATTAATTTAAAACAGTGTTCAATATATAAATAGAGCTATGAATAATATAATTATATATATTATTATTATACATGTATTATATATATATATATGTGTGTGTGTGTGTGAGTAAATTTTAAAAAATGCAATGGTTGCATAAATCTAAGATTAAAGTTTTATACTGACAAGACACTATATTAGATGATAATGTAAACTGCTTATCCATCTTTCACCCATAGCTTACACAGCACACCCAACCCAGTTACTTTTCAGACAGACCTCACACACACACACACACACACACACACACACACACACACACACACACACACACACACACACACACACACTTTAGAACAGGTACAAATTTACTACAAAAGTGTACATTGTATTTCGACTCCGAAAAAACAATATCTCATCAGGGTACCATCATTATCAACTACCCAGTCAGTCATGTCTCTTTCGAGACACGATCACCAAAAGCGTGTATCACGTATGGCACTTAACTGACTGACCGATTGTATAAAAAGCACAATACAATGGCATTTACTGCAATAAACTGGTTTTATTAAGTATAGTGTAGTATAACGTCGAGTATTTTTACCTTGGAGATCAGACGACTTGAAGATTATGACGGAGGTGAAGGAAAAAAAGCCAAACTGAATGACTGAAACTCATTCGATGATTTTTACCCTTTCCATGCTTTCATCAGCAGGTGTTTTCGATAAAAACCTGTCCAATTTTCCTGGAGATATTTCTTAACGACAAAACCAAAGACCAAATTTACCCACCCCAAAACATGACGACAAATAACAAAACACCTGAAAAAGTGTTGTGATCCCGGCAATGAGAACCGCACAAAATAAATGAATAACAACCAGAATGGGAGATAGAAAAATAAGTATAACGAAACTTGGTTATAAACAACAGACAATTTGAAATGGTGTGTTTGATGTTCAAACAAATCATTTCAAATTGTCGGTTGTTAATAACCAAGTTTCGTTAATCTTCGTTAATTTCCGTAACATGTTTACATTTGTTGACATTACGATACATTTTAGAGTAGATATGGTTATTGCGATGAATCGAAAATTGTGTTATATAGGTTTGATTCCCCTGCTTCTACGAGGCTCATTCAATAAGGCGAAGTCCTTATACCGAAAAATTCACCTTATTTATTGAATGACCCTCGTAGAAGTTCGAAAATCTGCTCCCAATAACATAAAAATTGCAATAAAACTATGGGGTTATTTAATTATATAAACTTTTATAAATTATATAAATTAAAGATATTATAGTCTAAAGAAAAGAAATTCAATTATTAATGAAATTTTAAAAGAATTGTTTTCATTTTTATCAATTATAATAATTTATAAAGTTTCAAAAATATTGAAAAAATATTTCAATATTTATACGTGTAGACGTTAGGTTGTTAAGTTATAAAGTAAATGCTATATTTACTAATCGATAATTAAAAATTTGCATACAAATCATCCAGCCATCGTCTTTCTAAAATAATTTTAAATTTTTTTCGTGTATTTTATCTTTTTTGTTTTGTTTTGTTTTGTTTTGTTTTTTTATGGTAATTTCTGTGCACATATTAAAAGGTCATGTGTTTCACGGTTTCTTCAACTTACAGGGAAAAAGTGGACAATTTTATCAATTCCGGTCGCCATACACTTATCTTATCTCGCATCTGTCGAGCTGCCATCAAATTTATGTGCGTGTTCCGCTTCACTAATCAGAGTAAAAATTGTGTTGCCGCCAATTTTTTATTTCATATGAAAATGTATTGCCGTCAAATTTTTATTTCTATGAAAATGTATTGCCGTCATTTTTTTTATTACTATGAAAATGTATTGCATCAATCTTTTCTTGTGAAAATATATTGCCACAAATTTTTCATTATTATGAAAATGTATTGCCGTCATTTTAGTATTACTATGAAAATGTATTGCGACCAATTTTTTATTACTATGAAAATAGATTGCCGCCAATTTTTTATTACTATGAAAATAGATTGCCGCCAATTTTTTATTACTATGAAAATAGATTGCCGCCAATTTTTTATTACTATGAAAATAGATTACCGCCAATTTTTTATTACTATGAAAATAGATTGCCGCCAATTTTTCATTTTTATGAAAATGTATTGCCACCAATTATTTATTACTGTGAAAATGCATTCCGCCAATTTTTTATTTCTATGAAAATGTATTCCGCCAATTTTTTATTTCTATGAAAATGTATTCCGCCAATGTTTTATTACTGTGAAAATGTATTGCCTCCAATTTTTTATTACTATGAAAATGTATTGCCGCCAATTTTTTATTACTGTGAAAATGTATTGCCTCCAATTTTTTATTACTATGAAAATGTAATCCGCCAATTTTTTATTACTATGAAAATGTATTGCCGTCATTTTAGTATTACTATGAAAATGTATTGCGACCAATTTTTTATTACTATGAAAATGTGTTGCCGCCAATTTTTTATTACTATGAAAATAGATTGCCGCCAATTTTTTATTACTATGAAAATAGATTGCCGCCAATTTTTCATTTTTATGAAAATGTATTGCCACCAATTATTTATTACTGTGAAAATGCATTCCGCCATTTTTTATTTCTATATGAAAATGTATTCCGCCAATGTTTTATTACTGTGAAAATGTATTGCCTCCAATTTTTTATTACTATGAAAATGTATTGCCGCCAATTTTTTTATTACTGTGAAAATGTATTGCCTCCAATTTTTTATTACTATGAAAATGTAATCCGCCAATTTTTTATTACTATGAAAATGTATTGCCGCCAATTTTTTATTACTATGAAAATGTATTCCGCCAATTTTTTATTACTATGAAAATGTGTTGCCGCCAATTTTTTATTTCTATGAAAATGTATTGCCGCCAATTTTTTATTTCTATGAAAATGTATTCCGCCAATTTTTTATTACTGTGAAAATGTATTGCCTCCAATTTTTTATTTCTATGAAAATGTATTCCGCCAATTTTTTATTACTGTGAAAATGTATTGCCTCCAATTTTTTATTACTATGAAAATGTATTGCCGCCAATTTTTTATTTCTATGAAAATGTATTGCCTCCAATTTTTTATTTCTATGAAAATGTATTCCGTCAATTTTTTATTACTGTGAAAATGTATTGCCGCCAATTTTTTATTACTGTGAAAATATATTGCCTCCAATTTTTTATTACTATGAAAATGTATTGCCGCCAATTTTTTATTACTGTGAAAATGTATTGCCTCCAATTTTTTATTACTATGAAAATGTAATCCGCCAATTTTTTATTACTATGAAAATGTATTGCCGCCAATTTTTTATTACTATGAAAATGTGTCGCCGGCAATTTTTTATTTCTATGAAAATGTATTCCGCCAATTTTTTATTACTGTGAAAATGTATTGCCTCCAATTTTTTATTTCTATGAAAATGTATTCCGCCAATTTTTTATTACTGTGAAAATGTATTGCCTCCAATTTTTTATTTCTATGAAAATGTATTCCGCCAATTTTTTATTACTGTGAAAATGTATTGCTTCCAATTTATTATTTCTATGATAATGTATTGCCGCCAATTTTTTATTACTGTGAAAATGTATTGCCTCCAATTTTTTATTACTATGAAAATGTATTGCCGCCAATTTTTTATTACTGTGAAAATGTATTGCCTCCAATTTTTTATTACTGTGAAAATGTATTGCCGCCAATTTTTTATTACTGTGAAAATGTATTGCCGCCAATTTTTTATTACTGTGAAAATGTATTGCCTCCAATTTTTTATTACTATGAAAATGTATTGCCGCCAATTTTTTATTACTATGAAAATGTATTGCCGCCAATTTTTTATTTCTATGAAAATGTATTGCCGCCAATTTTTTATTAATATGAAAATGTATTGCCTCCAATTTTTTATTTCTATGAAAATGTATTGCCGCCAATTTTTTATTAATGTGAAAATGTATTGCCGCCAATTTTTTATTTCTATGAAAATGTATTGCCTCCAATTTTTTATTTCTATGAAAATGTATTGCCGACAATTTTTTATTACCATGAAGATGTATTCCGCCAATTTTTTATTCATATGAAAATGTATTGCCGCCAATTTTTTATTAATATGAAAATGTATTGCCTCCAATTTTTTATTAATATGAAAATGTATTGCCGCCAATTTTTTATTTCTATGAAAATGTATTCCGCCAATTTTTTATTACTATGAAAATGTATTGCCGCCAATTTTTTATTACTATGATAATGTATTGCCACCAATTTTTTATTGATATGGAAATGGATTGCCTCCATTTTTTTATTACTGTGAAAATGTATTGCCGCCAATTTTTTATTACTGTGAAAATGTATTGCCTCCAATTTTTTATTACTGTGAAAATGTATTGCCTCCAATTTTTTATTACTATGAAAATGTATTGCCGCCAATTTTTTATTACTGTGAAAATGTATTGCCGCCAATTTTTTATTCATATGAAAATGTATTGCCGCCAATTTTTTATTCATATGAAAATGTATTGCCTCCAATTTTTTATTACTGTGAAAATGTATTGCCTCCAATTTTTTATTACTATGAAAATGTATTGCCGCCAATTTTTTATTACCATGAAAATGTATTGCCGCCAATTTTTTATTCATATGAAAATGTATTGCCGCCAATTTTTTATTCATATGAAAATGTATTGCCTCCAATTTTTTATTAATATGAAAATGTATTGCCGCCAATTTTTTATTTCTATGAAAATGTATTCCGCCAATTTTTTATTACTATGAAAATGTATTGCCGCCAATTTTTTATTACTATGATAATGTATTGCCACCAATTTTTTATTGATATGGAAATGGATTGCCTCCATTTTTTTATTACTGTGAAAATGTATTGCCGCCAATTTTTTATTACTGTGAAAATGTATTTCCGCCAATTTTTTATTACTGTGAAAATGTATTGCCTCCAATTTTTTATTACTGTGAAAATGTATTGCCTTCCAATTTTTTATTACTATGATAAAATGTATTGCCGATTTTTTAATTTTTTATTTCTATGAAAATCTATTGCCGAACAATTTTTTTATTTCTATGTAAAATGTATTCCGCCAATTTTTTATTTCTATGAAAATCTATTGCCGACAATTTTTTTATTTCTATGAAAATGTATTGCTTCCAATTTTTTATTACTATGAAAATGTATTGCCTACAATTTTTTATTTCTATGAAAATGTATTGCCTTCCAATTTTTTTATTACTGTGAAAATGTATTGCCTCCAATTTTTTATTTACTATGAAAATGTATTGCCGCCAATTTTTTATTACTGTGAAAATGTATTGCCTTCCAATTTTTTATTATTTCTATGATAAAATGTATTGCCGAATTTTTTAATTTTTTATTTCTGTGAAAATCTATTGCCTTCAATTTTTTTATTTCTATGAAAATGTATTCCGCCAATTTTTTATTTCTATGAAAATCTATTGCCGACAATTTTTTATTTCTATGAAAATGTATTGCCTTCCAATTTTTTATTACTATGAAAATGTATTGCCTACAATTTTTTATTTATATGAAAATGGTATTCCGCCAATTTTTTATTACTGTGAAAATGTATTGCCGCCAATTTTTTATTGATATGGAAATGGATTGCCTCCATTTTTTTATTACTGTGAAAATGTATTGCCGCCAATTTTTTATTACTATGAAAATGTATTCCGCCAATTTTTTATTACTATGAAAATGTATTGCCGCCAATTTTTTATTACTATGATAATGTATTGCCACCAATTTTTTATTGATATGGAAATGGATTGCCTCCATTTTTTTATTACTGTGAAAATGTATTGCCGCCAATTTTTTATTACTGTGAAAATGTATTGCCTCCAATTTTTTATTACTGTGAAAATGTATTGCCTCCAATTTTTTATTACTATGAAAATGTATTGCCGCCAATTTTTTATTACTGTGAAAATGTATTGCTTCCAATTTATTATTTCTATGATAATGTATTGCCGATAATTTTTTATTTCTATGAAAATCTATTGCCGACAATTTTTTTATTTCTATGAAAATGTATTCCGCCAATTTTTTATTTCTATGAAAATCTATTGCCGACAATTTTTTATTTCTATGAAAATGTATTGCTTCCAATTTTTTATTACTATGAAAATGTATTGCCTACAATTTTTTATTTCTATGAAAATGTATTCCGCCAATTTTTTATTACTGTGAAAATGTATTGCCTCCAATTTTTTATTACTATGAAAATGTATTGCCGCCAATTTTTTATTACTGTGAAAATGTATTGCCTTCAATTTTTTATTTCTATGAAAATGTATTCCGCCAATTTTTTATTACTGTGAAAATGTATTGCCTCCAATTTTTTATTACTATGAAAATGTATTGCCGCCAATTTTTTATTACTGTGAAAATGTATTGCCTACAATTTTTTATTTCTATGAAAATGTATTCCGCCAATTTTTTATTACTGTGAAAATGTATTGCCTCCAATTTTTTATTGATATGGAAATGGATTGCCTCCATTTTTTTATTACTATGAAAAATGTATTGCCGCCAATTTTTTATTACTATTAAAATGTATTGCCTCCAATTTTTTATTACTATGAAAATGTATTGCCGCTAATTTTATTACTATGAAAATGTATTGCTGCCAATTTTTTATTATTGATATGGAAATGGATTGCCTCCATTTTTTTATTACTGTGAAAATGTATTGCCGCCAATTTTTTATTGATATGGAAATGATTGCCTCCATTTTTTATTACTGTGAAAATGTATTGCCTCCAATTTTTTATTGATATGGAAATGGATTGCCTCCATTTTTTTATTACTGTGAAAAATGTATTGCCTCCAATTTTTTATTGATATGGAAATGGATTGCCTCCATTTTTTTTATTACTGTGAAAATGTATTGCCGCCAATTTTTATTGATATGGAAATGGATTGCCTCCATTTTTATTACTGTGAAATGTATTGCCTCCAATTTTTTTATTGATATGGAAATGGATTGCCTCCATTTTTTTATTACTGTGAAAATGTATTGCCTCCAATTTTTATTATGAAATGTATTGCCGCCAATTTTTTATTACTATGAAAATGTATTGCCGCCAATTTTTATTGATATGGAAATGGATTGCCTCCATTTTTTTATTACTGTGAAAATGTATTGCCGCCAATTTTTATTGATATGGAAAATGGATTGCCTCCATTTTTTTATTACTGTGAAAAATGTATTGCCTCCACTTTTTATTAAAATGTATTGCCTCCAATTTTTTATTACTATGAAAATGTATTGCCTCCAATTTTTTATTACCATGAAAATGTATTGCCGCCAATTTTTTTATTATTTATGAAAATGTATTGCCTCCAATTTTTATTACTATGAAAATGTATTGCCGCCAATTTTTTATTGATATGGAAATGGATTGCCTCCATTTTTTTATTACTGTGAAAATGTATTGCCGCCAATTTTTTATTATTGATATGGAAATGGATTGCCTCCATTTTTTTATTACTGTGAAAATGTATTGCCTCCAATTTTTTTATTACTATGAAAATGTATTGCCGCCAATTTTTATTACTGGTGAAATGTATTGCCGCCAATTTTTTATTAATATGGAAATGGATTGCTTCCATTTTTTTATTACTATGCAAATGTATTGCCGCCAATTTTTATTACTATTAAAATGTATTGCCTAATTTTTTATTACTATGAAAATGTATTGCCGCCAATTTTTTATTACTATGAAAATGTATTGCCTCCAATTTTTTATTAATATGAAAATGTATAGCCGCCAATTTTTTATTACTATTAAAATGTATTGCCTAATTTTTTATTACTATGAAAATGTATTGCCACCAATTTTTTATTACTATGAAAATGTATTGCCGCCAATTTTTTATTATGAAAAATGTATTGCCGCCAATTTTTTTATTACTATGAAAATGTATTGCATCAATCTTCTTGTGAAAATATATTGCCACAAATTTTTCATTATTATGAAAATGTATTGCCGTCATTTTAGTATTACTATGAAAATGTATTGCGACAAATTTTTTATTACTATGAAAATAGATTGCCGCCAATTTTTTATTACTATGAAAAATAGATTGCCGCCAATTTTTTATTACTATGAAAATAGATTGCAGCCAATTTTTTATTACTATGAAAATAGATTGCCGCCAATTTTTTATTACTATGAAAACAGATTGCCGCCAATTTTTCATTTTTATGAAAATGTATTGCCACCAATTATTTATTACTGTGAAAATGCATTCCGCCAATTTTTTATTTCTATGAAAATGTATTCCGCCAATGTTTTATTACTGTGAAAATGTAATCCGCCAATTTTTTATTACTATGAAAATGTATTGCCGCCAATTTTTTAGTACTATGAAAATGTATTCCGCCAATTTTTTATTACTATGAAAATGTGTTGCCGCCAATTTTTTATTTCTATGAAAATGTATTGCCGCCAATTTTTTATTACTATGAAAATGTATTCCGCCAATTTTTTATTACTGTGAAAATGTATTGCCTCCAATTTTTTATTTCTATGAAAATGTATTCCGCCAATTTTTTATTACTGTGAAAATGTATTGCCGCCAATTTTTTATTACTGTGAAAATGTATTGCCGCCAATTTTTTATTACTATGAAAATGTATTCCGCCAATGTTTTATTACTGTGAAAATGTAATCCGCCAATTTTTTATTACTATGAAAATGTATTCCGCCAATGTTTTATTACTGTGAAAATGTAATCCGCCAATTTTTTATTACTATGAAAATGTATTGCCGCCAATTTTTTAGTACTATGAAAATGTATTCCGCCAATGTTTTATTACTATGAAAATGTGTTGCCGCCAATTTTTTATTTCTATGAAAATGTATTCCGCCAATGTTTTATTACTGTGAAAATGTAATCCGCCAATTTTTTATTACTATGAAAATGTATTGCCGCCAATTTTTTAGTACTATGAAAATGTATTCCGCCAATTTTTTATTACTATGAAAATGTGTTGCCGCCAATTTTTTATTTCTATGAAAATGTATTGCCGCCAATTTTTTATTACTATGAAAATGTATTCCGCCAATTTTTTATTACTGTGAAAATGTATTGCCTCCAATTTTTTATTTCTATGAAAATGTATTCCGCCAATTTTTTATTACTGTGAAAATGTATTGCCTCCAATGTTTTATTACTATGAAAATGTGTTGCCGCCAATTTTTGTTACTATGAAAATGTATTGCCGCCAATTTTTTATTACTATGAAAATGTATTGCCTCCAATTTTTTATTACCATGAAAATGTATTGCCGCCAATTTTTTATTACTGCGAAAATGTATTGCTACCAATTTTTTATTTCTAAAAATGTATTGCCGCCAATTTTTATTACTATGAAAATGTATTGCCTCCAATTTTTTATTACTGTGAAAATGTATTCCGCCAATTTTTTATTACTGTGAAAATGTATTGCCTCCAATTTTTTATTACTATGAAAATGTATTGCCGCCAATTTTTTATTACTGTGAAAATATATTGCCTCCAATTTTTTATTACTATGAAAATGTATTGCCGCCAATTTTTTATTAATATGAAAAAATGTATTGCCGCCAATTTTTATTACTATGAAAAAATGTATTGCCTCCAATTTTTATTATGAAAATGTATTGCCGCCAATTTTTTGCTTTACTGTGAAAATGTATTGCCACCAATTTTTTTATTACTATGAAAATGTCATCCGCCAATTTTATTACTATGAAATGTATTGCCGCCAATTTTTTATTACTATGAAAATGGTCTGCCAATTTTTTATTACTATGAAAATGTGTTGCCGGTAATTTTTTATTTCTATGAAAATGTATTGCCGCCAATTTTTTATTTCTATGAAAATGTATTCCGCCAATTTTTTATTACTGTGAAAATGTATTGCCTCCAATTTTTTATTTCTATGAAAATGTATTGCCACCAATTTTTTATTACTGTGAAAATGTATTGCCGCCAATTTTTTATTACTGTGAAAAATGTATTGCCTCCAATTTTTTATTGTGAAAATGTATTGCTCCAATTTTTTATTACTATGAAAAATGTATTGCCGCCAATTTTTTAATACTGTGAAAATGTATTGCCTTCAATTTTTTTTTATTTCTATGAAAAAATGTGTATTCCGCCAATTTTTTGACATTGTGAAAATGTATGCTTCCAATTTTTTATTACTATGAAAATGTATTGCCGCCAATTTTTTATTATCAGAAATGTATTGCCTACAATTTTTATTTCTATGAAAATGTATTCCGCCAATTTTTATTACTGTGAAAATGTATTGCCTCCAATTTTTATTGATATAAAACGGATTGCCTCCATTTTTTTATTACTACAGAAAAACAATGTCGCCAATTTTTTATTATTATTAAAAAATGGCTGCCTCCAATTTTTTATTGCGAAAATGTATTGCCGCCAATTTTTTATTACTATGAAAATGGCTGTCGCCAATTTTTTATTGATATGGAAATGGATTGCCCTTCTCCATTTTTTTATTATCAGGAAATGCATTGCCGTGCCAATTTTTTATTGATATGGAAATGGATTGCCTCCATTTTTTTATTAGTGAAAATGTATTGCCTCCAATTATTGACATGGAAATGGATTTGCTCTATTTTTTATTACTGTGAAAATGTACTGCCTCCAATTTTTATTGATATGGAAATGGATTGCCTCCATTTTTTATTACTGGGAACAAAATGCGCCAATTTTTTATTGATAAGGGAAATGGATTGCCTCCATTTTTTTATTACTGTGAAAATGTATTGCCCCACCTTTTTTATTGATATGGAAATGATCACCCATTTTTTTGTTACTGTGAAAAAATGTATTGCCTCCAATTTTTTACTATGAAATGTATTGCCGCCAATCTTTATTACCATGAAATGTATTGCCGCCAATTTTTATTGGATATGGAAATGGATTGCCTCCATTTTTTATTACTGTGAAAATGTATTGCCGCCAATTTTTTATTGATATGGAAATGGGATCGTCTCCATTTTTTTATTACTTTGAAAATGTATTGCTCTAATTTTTTATTACTATTAAATGTATTGCCTCCAATTTTTTATTACTATGAAATGTATTGCCTCCAATTTTTTATTACTATGAAATGTATTGCCGCCAATTTTTTATTACTATGAAAATGTATTGCCTCCAATTTTTATTACTATGAAAATGTATTGCCGCCAATTTTTTATTGATATGGAAATGGATTGCCTCCATTTTTTTATTACTGTGAAATGTCATTGCCAATTTTTATTGATATGGAAATGGATTGCCCATTTTTTTATTACTGTGAAAATGTATTACCTCAATTTTTTATTACTATGAAATGTATTGCCGCCAATTTTTTATTACTATGAAAATGTATTGCCGCCAATTTTTTATTAATATGGAAATGGATTGCTCTATTTTTTTTATTACTATGAAAATGCATTGCCGCCAATTTTTTATTACTATTAAAATGTATTGCCTCCAATTTTTATTACTAAGAAAAATGTATTGCCGCCAATTTTTTATTACTACAGGTATTACCCAATTTTTATTAATATGAAAATGTATAGCCGCCAATTTTTTATTACTATTAAAATGTATTGCCTCCAATTTTTTATTACTATGAAAATGTATTGCCACCAATTTTTTATTACTATGAAAATGTATTGCCGCCAATTTTTTTATTACTATGAAAATGTATTGCCGCCAATTTTTTATTACTATGAAAATGTATTGCATCAATCTTTTCTTGTGAAAATATATTGCCACAAATTTTTCATTATTATGAAAATGTATTGCCGTCATTTTAGTATTACTATGAAAATGTATTGCGACAAATTTTTTATTACTATGAAAATAGATTGCCGCCAATTTTTTATTACTATGAAAATAGATTGCCGCCAATTTTTTATTACTATGAAAATAGATTGCAGCCAATTTTTTATTACTATGAAAATAGATTGCTGCCAATTTTTTATTACTATGAAAATAGATTGCCGCCAATTTTTCATTTTTATGAAAATGTATTGCCACCAATTATTTATTACTGTGAAAATGCATTCCGCCAATTTTTTTATTTCTATGAAAATGTATTCCGCCAATGTTTTATTACCGTGAAAATGTAATCCGCCAATTTTTTATTACTATGAAAATGTATTGCCGCCAATTTTTTAGTACTATGAAAATGTATTCTGCCAATTTTTATTACTATGAAAATGCTGCCGCCAATTTTTTATTTCTATGAAAATGTATTGCCGCCAATTTTTTATTACTATGAAAATGTATTCCGCCAATTTTTTATTACTGTGAAAATGTATTGCCTCCAATTTTTATTTCTATGAAAATGTATTCCGCCAATTTTTTATTACTGTGAAATGTATTGCCGCCAATTTTTTATTACTGTGAAAATGTATTGCCGCCAATTTTTTATTACTATGAAAATGTATTCCGCCAATGTTTTATTACTGTGAAAATGTAATCCGCCAATTTTTTATTACTATGAAAATGTATTCCGCCAATGTTTTATTACTGTGAAAATGTAATCCGCCAATTTTTTATTACTATGAAAAATGTATTGCCGCCAATTTTTTAGTACTATGAAAATGTATTCCGCCAATGTTTTATTACTATGAAAATGTGTTGCCGCCAATTTTTTATTTCTATGAAAATGTATTCCGCCAATGTTTTATTACTGTGAAAATGTAATCCGCCAATTTTTTTATTACTATGAAAATGTATTGCCTCCAATTTTTTATTACTATGAAAATGTATTGCCGCCAATTTTTTATTACTGTGAAAATGTATTGCCACCAATTTTTTATTTCTATGAAAATGTATTGCCGCCAATTTTTTATTACTATGAAAATGTATTGCCTCCAATTTTTTATTACTGTGAAAATGTATTCCGCCAATTTTTTATTACTGTGAAAAAATGTATTGCCTCCAATTTTTTATTACTTTTTTTTTATGAAAATGTATTGCCGCCAATTTTTTATTACTGTGAAAATATATTGCCTCCAATTTTTTATTACTATGAAAATGTATTGCCGCCAATTTTTTATTACTAAGAAAATGTATTGCCGCCAATTTTTTATTACTATGAAAATGTATTGCCTCCAATTTTTTATTATCAGAGAAAATGTATTGCCGCCAATTTTTTATTACTGTGAAAATGTATTGCCACCAATTTTTTTATTACTATGAAAATGTCATCCGCCAATTTTTTAATAATATGAAAATGTATTGCCGCCAATTTTTATTACTATGAAAATGTATTCCGCCAATTTTTTATTACTATGAAAATGTGTTGCCGGCAATTTTTTATTTTCATGAAAATGTATTGCCGCCAATTTTTTATTTCTATGAAATGTATTCCGCCAATTTTTTATTACTGTGAAAATGTATTGCCTCCAATTTTTTTTTATTTCTATGAAAATGTATTGCCACCAATTTTTTTATTACTGGGGAAAGTGTATTGCCGCCAATTTTTTATTACTGTGAAAATGTATTGCCTCCAATTTTTATTACTATGAAAATGTATTGCCTCCAATTTTTTATTACTGTGAAAAATGTATTGCCGCCAATTTTTTATTACTGTGAAAATGTATTGCCGCCAATTTTTTATTACTATGAAAATGTATTGCCGCCAATTTTTTATTACTATGAAAATGTATTGCCGCCAATTTTTTATTACTATATGAAAATGTATTGCCGCCAATTTTTTATTACTGTGAAAATGTATTGCCTCCAATTTTTTATTAATATGAAAATGTATTGCCGCCAATTTTTTATTACTATGAAAATGTATTGCTGTCAATTTTTTATTACTATGAAAATGTATTGCCTCCAATTTTTTATTACTGTGAAAATGTATTGCCTCCAATTTTATTACTATGAAAATGTATTGCCGCCAATTTTTTATTGTGAAAATGTATTGCCTCCAATTTTTTATTACTATGAAAATGTAATACGCTTAATTTTTTATTACTATGAAAATGTATTGCCGCCAATTTTTTATTACTATGAAAATGTATTGCCGCCAATTTTTTATTACTGGGGAAAATGTATTGCCTCCAATTTTATTACTATGAAAATGTATTGCCTCCAATTTTTTATTACTATGAAAAAATGTATTGCCGCCAATTTTTTATTACTGTGAAAATGTATTGCCTCCAATTTTTTATTTCTACGAAAATGTATTGCCGCCAATTTTTTATTTCTATGAAAATGTATTCCGCCAATTTTTTATTACTGTGAAAATGTATTGCCTCCAATTTTTTATTAATATGAAAATGTATTCCGCCAATTTTTTATTACTGTGAAAATGTATTGCCTCCAATTTTTTTTTATTTCTATGAAAATGTATTCCGCCAATTTTTTATTACTGTGAAAATGTATTGCCGCCAATTTTATATTACTGTGAAAATATATTGCCTCCAATTTTTTATTACTATGAAAATGTATTGCCGCCAATTTTTTATTACTGTGAAAATGTATTGCCTCCAATTTTTTATTTCTATGAAAATGTATTGCCGCCAATTTTTTATTTCTATGAAAATGTATTCCGCCAATTTTTTATTACTGTGAAAATATATTGCATCCAATTTTTTATTACTATGAAAATGTATTGCCGCCAATTTTTTATTACTATGAAAATGTATTGCCGCCAATTTTTTATTACTATGAAAATGTATTGCCGCCAATTTTTTATTAATGTGAAAATGTATTGCCGCCAATTTTTTATTTCTATGAAAATGTATTGCCTCCAATTTTTTATTTCTATGAAAATGTATTGCCGACAATTTTTTATTACCATGAAGATGTATTCCGCCAATTTTTTATTCATATGAAAATGTATTGCCGCCAATTTTTTATTACTATGAAAATGTATTGCCTCCAATTTTTATTACTATGAAAATGTATTGCCTCCAATTTTTTATTACTATGAAAATGTATTCCGCCAATTTTTTATTACTGTGAAAACGTATTGCCGCCAATTTTTTATTACTGTGAAAATGTATTGCCGCCAATTTTTTATTACTGTGAAAATGTATTGCCGCCAATTTTTTATTACTGTGAAAATGTATTGCCGCCAATTTTTTATTACTATGAAAATGTATTGCCGCCAATTTTTTATTACTATGAAAATGTATTGCCTCCAATTTTTTATTACTATGAAAATGTATTGCCGCCAATTTTTTATTACTATGAAAATGTATTGCCGCCAATTTTTTATTACTATGAAAATGTATTGCCGCCAATTTTTTATTACTATGAAAATGTATTGCCTCCAATTTTTTATTACTATGAAAATGTATTGCCGCCAATTTTTTATTACTGTGAAAATGTATTGCCGCCAATTTTTTATTACTGTGAAAATGTATTGCCGCCAATTTTTTATTACTGTGAAAATGTATTGCCTCCAATTTTTTATTACTGTGAAAATGTATTGCCGCCAATTTTTTATTACTATGAAAATGTATTCCACCAATTTTTTATTACTGTGAAAACGTATTGCCGCCAATTTTTTATTAATATGAAAATGTATTGCCTCCAATTGTTTATTACTGTGAAAATGTATTGCCTCCAATTTTTTATTACTGTGAAAATGTATTGCCTCCAATTTTTTATTACTATGAAAATGTATTCCGCCAATTTTTTATTACTGTGAAAACGTATTGCCGCCAATTTTTTATTAATATGAAAATGTATTGCCTCCAATTTTTTGTTACTGTGAAAATGTATTGCCTCCAATTTTTTATTACTGTGAAAATGTATTGCCTCCAATTTTTTATTACTATGAAAATGTATTCCGCCAATTTTTTATTACTGTGAAAACGTATTGCCGCCAATTTTTTATTAATATGAAAATGTATTGCCTCCAATTGTTTATTACTGTGAAAATGTATTGCCTCCAATTTTTTATTACTGTGAAAATGTATTGCCGCCAATTTTTTATTACGGTGAAAATGTATTGCCTCCAATTTTTTATTACTGTGAAAATGTATTGCCGCCAATTTTTTATTACTGTGAAAATGTATTGCCGCCAATTTTTTATTACTGTGAAAATGTATTGCCGCCAATTTTTTATTACTGTGAAAATGTATTGCCTCCAATTTTTTATTACTGTGAAAATGTATTGCCTCCAATTTTTTATTACTGTGAAAATGTATTGCCTCCAATTTTTTATTACTGTGAAAATGTATTGCCGCCAATTTTTTATTACTGTGAAAATGTATTGCCGCCAATTTTTTATTACTGTGAAAATGTATTGCCTCCAATTTTTTATTACTGTGAAAATGTATTGCCTCCAATTTTTTATTACTGTGAAAATGTATTGCCTCCAATTTTTTATTACTGTGAAAATGTATTGCCGCCAATTTTTTATTACTGTGAAAATGTATTGCCTCCAATTTTTTATTACTGTGAAAATGTATTGCCTCCAATTTTTTATTACTGTGAAAATGTATTGCCGCCAATTTTTTATTACTGTGAAAATGTATTGCCGCCAATTTTTTATTACTGTGAAAATGTATTGCCTCCAATTTTTTATTACTGTGAAAATGTATTGCCTCCAATTTTTTATTACTGTGAAAATGTATTGCCTCCAATTTTTTATTACTGTGAAAATGTATTGCCTCCAATTTTTTATTACTGTGAAAATGTATTGCCGCCAATTTTTTATTACTGTGAAAATGTATTGCCTCCAATTTTTTATTACTATGAAAATGTATTCCGCCAATTTTTTATTACTGTGAAAATGTATTGCCGCCAATTTTTTATTACTATGAAAATGTATTGCCTCCAATTTTTTATTACTGTGAAAATGTATTCCGCCAATTTTTTATTACTATGAAAATGTATTCCGCCAATTTTTTGTTACTGTGAAAATGTATTGCCTCCAATTTTTTATTACTGTGAAAATGTATTGCCTCCAATTTTTTATTACTATGAAAATGTATTCCGCCAATTTTTTATTACTGTGAAAACGTATTGCCGCCAATTTTTTATTAATATGAAAATGTATTGCCTCCAATTGTTTATTACTGTGAAAATGTATTGCCTCCAATTTTTTATTACTGTGAAAATGTATTGCCGCCAATTTTTTATTACTGTGAAAATGTATTGCCTCCAATTTTTTATTACTGTGAAAATGTATTGCCGCCAATTTTTTATTACTGTGAAAATGTATTGCCGCCAATTTTTTATTACTGTGAAAATGTATTGCCGCCAATTTTTTATTACTGTGAAAATGTATTGCCTCCAATTTTTTATTACTGTGAAAATGTATTGCCTCCAATTTTTTATTACTGTGAAAATGTATTGCCTCCAATTTTTTATTACTGTGAAAATGTATTGCCGCCAATTTTTTATTACTGTGAAAATGTATTGCCGCCAATTTTTTATTACTGTGAAAATGTATTGCCTCCAATTTTTTATTACTGTGAAAATGT
This sequence comes from Ascarosepion bandense, assembly GCA_037127315.1. Taxonomy (NCBI): domain Eukaryota; kingdom Metazoa; phylum Mollusca; class Cephalopoda; order Sepiida; family Sepiidae; genus Ascarosepion; species Ascarosepion bandense. The sequence goes on from JBBBDQ010001875.1 coordinate 356,298, forward strand.
ATTGCCTCCAATTTTTTATTACTGTGAAAATGTATTGCCTCCAATTTTTTATTACTGTGAAAATGTATTGCCGCCAATTTTTTATTACTGTGAAAATGTATTGCCTCCAATTTTTTATTACTGTGAAAATGTATTGCCTCCAATTTTTTATTACTGTGAAAATGTATTGCCGCCAATTTTTTATTACTGTGAAAATGTATTGCCGCCAATTTTTTATTACTGTGAAAATGTATTGCCTCCAATTTTTTATTACTGTGAAAATGTATTGCCTCCAATTTTTTATTACTGTGAAAATGTATTGCCTCCAATTTTTTATTACTGTGAAAATGTATTGCCTCCAATTTTTTATTACTGTGAAAATGTATTGCCGCCAATTTTTTATTACTGTGAAAATGTATTGCCTCCAATTTTTTATTACTATGAAAATGTATTCCGCCAATTTTTTATTACTGTGAAAATGTATTGCCGCCAATTTTTTATTACTATGAAAATGTATTGCCTCCAATTTTTTATTACTGTGAAAATGTATTCCGCCAATTTTTTATTACTATGAAAATGTATTCCGCCAATTTTTTATTACTGTGAAAATGTATTGCCTCCAATTTTTTATTACTGTGAAAATGTATTGCCTCCAATTTTTTATTACTATGAAAATGTATTCCGCCAATTTTTTATTACTGTGAAAATGTATTGCCGCCAATTTTTTATTAATATGAAAATGTATTGCCTCCAATTTTTTATTACTGTGAAAATGTATTGCCGCCAATTTTTTATTACTGTGAAAATGTATTGCCGCCAATTTTTTATTACTGTGAAAATGTATTGCCGCCAATTTTTTATTACTGTGAAAATGTATTGCCTCCAATTTTTTATTACTGTGAAAATGTATTGCCGCCAATTTTTTATTACTGTGAAAATGTATTGCCTCCAATTTTTTATTACTGTGAAAATGTATTGCCGCCAATTTTTTATTACTGTGAAAATGTATTGCCGCCAATTTTTTATTACTGTGAAAATGTATTGCCGCCAATTTTTTATTACTGTGAAAATGTATTGCCTCCAATTTTTTATTACTGTGAAAATGTATTGCCTCCAATTTTTTATTACGATGAAAATGTATTGCCCCAATTTTTTATTACTGTGAAAATGTATTGCTTCCAATTTATTATTTCTATGATAATGTATTGCCGATAATTTTTTATTTCTATGAAAATCTATTGCCGACAATTTTTTAGTTCTATGAAAATATATTCCGCCAATTTTTTATTTCTATGAAAATCTATTGCCGACAATTTTTTATTTCTATGAAAATGTATTGCTTCCAAATTTTTATTACTATGAAAATGTATTGCCGCCAATTTTTTATTACTATGAAAATGTATTGCCGCATATTTTTTATTACTATGAAAATGTATTGCCGCCAATTTTTTATTACTGTGAAAATGTATTGCCGCCAATTTTTTATTACTATGAAAATGTATTGCCGCCAATTTTTTATTAATATGGAAATGGATTGCCTCCATTTTTTTATTACTATGAAAATGTATTGCCGCCAATTTTTTATTACTATGAAAATGTATTGCCGCCAATTTTTTATTACTATGAAAATGTATTGCCGCCAATTTTTTATTACTATGAAAATGTATTGCCGCCAATTTTTTATTACTATGAAAATGTATTGCCGCCAATTTTTTATTACTATGAAAATGTATTGCCTCCAATTTTTTATTACTATGAAAATGTATTGCCGCCAATTTTTTATTACTATGAAAATGTATTGCCTCCAATTTTTTATTAATATGAAAATGTATTGCCGCCAATTTTTTATTACTATTAAAATGTATTGCCTCCAATTTTTTATTACTATGAAAATGTATTGCCACCAATTTTTTATTAATATGAAAATGTATTGCCACCAATTTTTTATTAATATGAAAATGTATTGCCACCAATTTTTTATTAATATGAAAATGTATTGCCACCAATTTTTTATTAATATGAAAATGTATTGCCGCCAATTTTTTATTACTATGAAAATGTATTTCCACCAATTTTTTATTAATATGAAAATGTATTGCCACCAATTTTTTATTACTATGAAAATGTATTTCCACCAATTTTTTATTAATATGAAAATGTATTGCCGCCAATTTTTTATTACTATGAAAATGTATTGCCGCCAATTTTTTATTACTATGAAAATGTATTGCCGCCAATTTTTTATTACTATGAAAATGTATTGCCACCAATTTTTTATTACTATGAAAATGTATTGCCGCCAATTTTTTATTACTATGAAAATGTATTGCCGCCAATTTTTTATTACTATGAAAATGTATTGCCGCCAATTTTTTATTACTATGAAAATGTATTGCCGCCAATTTTTTATTACTATGAAAATGTATTGCCGCCAATTTTTTATTACTATGAAAATGTATTGCCGCCAATTTTTTATTACTATGAAAATGTATTTCCGCCAATTTTTTATTACTATGAAAATGTATTGCCGCCAATTTTTTATTACTATGAAAATGTATTGCCGCCAATTTTTTATTACTATGAAAATGTATTGCCGCCAATTTTTTATTACTATGAAAATGTATTGCCGCCAATTTTTTATTACTATGAAAATGTATTGCCGCCAATTTTTTATTACTATGAAAATGTATTGCCTCCAATTTTTTATTACTATGAAAATGTATTTCCACCAATTTTTTATTAATATGAAAATGTATTGCCGCCAATTTTTTATTACTATGAAAATGTATTGCCGCCAATTTTTTATTAATATGGAAATGGATTGCCTCCATTTTTTTATTACTATGAAAATGTATTGCCGCCAATTTTTTATTAATATGAAAATGTATTGCCACCAATTTTTTATTACTATGAAAATGTATTGCCGCCAATTTTTTATTAATATGAAAATGTATTTCCACCAATTTTTTATTCATATGAAAATGTATTTCCACCAATTTTTTATTAATATGAAAATGTATTGCCGACAATTTTTTATTAATATGAAAATGTATTGCCACCAATTTTTTATTTCTATGAAAATGTATTGCCACCAATTTTTTATTACTATGAAAATGTATTGCCACCAATTTTTTATTACTATGAAAATGTATTGCCACCAATTTTTTATTACTATGAAAATGTATTGCCACCAATTTTTTATTACTATGAAAATGTATTTCCACCAATTTTTTATTAATATGAAAATGTATTGCCGACAATTTTTTATTAATATGAAAATGTATTGCCGCCAATTTTTTATTACTATGAAAATGTATTGCCACCAATTTTTTATTAATATGAAAATGTATTGCCGCCAATTTTTTATTACTATGAAAATGTATTGCCGCCAATTTTTTATTACTATGAAAATGTATTTCCACCAATTTTTTATTAATATGAAAATGTATTGCCGCCAATTTTTTATTTCTATGAAAATGTATTGCCGCCATTTTTTTATTACTATGAAAATGTATTGCCACCAATTTTTTATTAATATGAAAATGTATTGCCACCAATTTTTTATTACTATGAAAATGTATTGCCACCAATTTTTTATTAATATGAAAATGTATTGCCTACAATTTTTTATTACTATGAAAATGTATTGCCACCAATTTTTTATTAATATGAAAATGTATTGCCACCAATTTTTTATTAATATGAAAATGTATTGCCACCAATTTTTTATTAATATGAAAATGTATTGCCACCAATTTTTTATTACTATGAAAATGTATTGCCCCCAATTTTTTATTAATATGAAAATGTCTTGCCACCAATTTTTTATTAATATGAAAATGTATTTCCACCAATTTTTTATTAATATGAAAATGTATTGCCACCAATTTTTTATTACTATGAAAATGTATTGCCGCCAATTTTTTATTACTATGAAAATGTATTGCCACCAATTTTTTATTAATATGAAAATGTATTGCCGCCAATTTTTTATTACTATGAAAATGTATTGCCACCAATTTTTTATTAATATGAAAATGTATTGCCGCCAATTTTTTATTACTATGAAAATGTATTGCCACCAATTTTTTATTAATATGAAAATGTATTGCCACCAATTTTTTATTACTATGAAAATGTATTGCCACCAATTTTTTATTAATATGAAAATGTATTGCTGCCAATTTTTTATTACTATGAAAATGTATTTCCACCAATTTTTTATTCATATGAAAATGTATTGCCACCAATTTTTTATTAATATGAAAATGTATTGCCACCAATTTTTTATTAATATGAAAATGTATTGCCACCAATTTTTTATTAATATGAAAATGTATTTCCACCAATTTTTTATTAATATGAAAATGTATTGCCACCAATTTTTTATTACTATGAAAATGTATTTCCACCAATTTTTTATTAATATGAAAATGTATTGCCACCAATTTTTTATTACTATGAAAATGTATTGCCACCAATTTTTTATTAATATGAAAATGTATTGCCACCAATTTTTTATTTCTATGAAAATGTATTGCCACCAATTTTTTATTAATATGAAAATGTATTTCCGCCAATTTTTTATTAATATGAAAATGTATTGCCGCCAATTTTTTATTACTATGAAAATGTATTGCCACCAATTTTTTATTAATATGAAAATGTATTGCCACCAATTTTTTATTTCTATGAAAATGTATTGCCACCAATTTTTTATTAATATGAAAATGTATTTCCGCCAATTTTTTATTTCTATGAAAATGTGTTACCACTAATTTTTTGTTAATATGAAAATGTATTGTCAATTTTTGTTACTATGAAAAATTATTACCAATAAATATTTATTTATATGAAAATGTACTGCTTTTTTATTTTTTAATTTTATGAAAATATATTAGCAGAAATTTTTTTATTACTATGAAAATGTATTGCTAGTAAGTATTTTTATTAAAATTTATAGCTGGTAATTTTCTTTTTATTTGTTTAAAAATCTATTTCTGGTAAATTTTATTTATAGAAAGAAAAATTCTATCCAGACAAGAACTTGGACTGCGAAAACTTTTTCAATTCTTTTCAAAGGGAACAACTACAGAAGATATCCAGGGTCCCCCATTTTGTACGCGGACGCAGCGCGGGCACATGTAAATACTTTAGTGCAAATGGCCGAACAAATAAAGAGTTTATACAACAGCCAAATTCGCGTCCATCTTCGCCAGTCCGATGTGAAACGGGAAACTAATTGGGCGGAGCGGATGTGCGTTGTGTCGCAGTGGATATCAGCTCGGAACGAGAAATCGGAGAGCCGAGTTCAAATTCCAGTTGAATTCATTGCTTTCCTTTACGCGCAAATACCCTTGGGAAAGGTATTAATCCGTCTCTTCCCCCCAGTTATGGGTTAAATAATAGGACAGATTGGGTTTTATGCCTTGGTCAGCAACCAGTCTACCGCAGAAAGCAATGGCAACCTACTGCAGGATAATCTTCTGCCCAGTTAGTCATGTCTCTTTCGAGACATGATCGCCCAAGCGTGCATCACGTATGGCACTTAACTGACTGAATTGGGCGGACGACGACTTCCCCCACCACCGCCATCCCCGATTCTTCCATTATTACAGATGCCAACATTGCTGGTATCAAACAAATTTTCACTGATTATACATACTGGTGCCAGCCTATCAGTCATTCCACAAGGACATAGAAATGGTATTATTGCAACTTCTGACAGTGAATGGTCCAGTCCTCTGTAAGATGGGAGCTTTAGATGCTAATAGATAGCTACCAGTCACTCTGGCGACGGCACAGTCAGTTAAATGCCATACGTGATACACGCTTGGACGATCGTGTCTAGAAAGAGACATGACTGACTGGGCAGAAGATTATCTAGCAGTAGGTTGCCATTACTTTCGGCGGTAGACTGGTTGCCAGCCAAGGCTATAGAACCCAGTCTGTTCTATTATTTAACCCATAACTGGAGAGAAGAGAAGGATTAATAACTTTCCTAATGATATTTGTGCGTAAGGGGATGCAAGATATTCACTCTGACGACGGCTACTGGATTTTAAATGAGTTGCTACGAGTAACTGAAAAACGAAATAAGCTGACCGGCCCTTCGTTGATCTTTTCTTTGGACGTCTATAGTAGCGGTCATTCAATACCCACCACTAGGATACGCCTTCTTAAATAATTTCGGATTACTAATATATTGCAAACAGAAAACAATCGTCGACCACATAAAGCAACTGAAAATATTTAATGACTTAGTCAACTTGATCATAAACGATAGTATACCAGAATTAATTAAAGGCTTGAGAAAAAAATTATCCCAACATTATATTCCCACATACCAACCCAGCTAGCACGTATAGCACAGAATCGATACGGGTAGACATGCTTCTACTTTTGCTAATGTCAGACGGCAATCAGAAGAGAAAATCCTGACCGTGAAGAAGGATATTTCTAAATGACATAGAAATGGTATTATTGCAACTTCTGACAGTGAATGGTCCAGTCCTCTGTAAGATGGGAGCTTTAGATGCTGTGGTAACTGTCAGTCAGTTAAGTGCCATACGTGATACACGCTTGGACGATCATGTCTCGAAAGAGACATGACTGACTGGGCAGAAGATCATCCCGCAGTAGGTTGCCATTGCTTTCTGCGGTAGACTGGTTGCCGACCAAGGCTATAGAACCCAGTCTGTCCTGTTATTTAACCCATCACTGGAAGGAAGAGACGGATTAATACTTTCCCAAGGGTATTTGCGCGTAAGTGAATGCAATGGATTCAACTGGAATTCGAACTCGGCTCCCCGGGTTCTCGGTCCGAGCCGATAGCCACTGTACCACAACGCACATCCTTTTAACTTGCTAATTTTCCAAAAATAACGTGTCACAGATGTATATTTTATTTTTGCAAGATTTTAAAACCGAAAATTAACTTTTGTTTACAAACCTCTCAGTCTGTAAAAAAAGTAGACGAAAAAATAACTCAAAAAGTTGAGATCCCAACCAATATAATTTTTATTTGAAATTCAGAGTATTTTTCTTGCTGGAAATACTAAATTTAATCATTTAGCGTTCAATTAAAGCTAAAATATGTAGTAGGAGGAGTAGAAATGTTTCTTAAATCTTTGTTTATTTTTTTTTAAGCTTTAAAACTTAGTTATCGAAAATAAGTGGATGTACTTATCCTGTGCAAATTGCAACATGCATCAGCGAGTTGCAAAAACATTGTAGGAAAAAGAAAAATGCGTATCATTGACTTTTATTACTGAACGATAAAACAGACGGTCGCTATAAAAGCTGAATGCTGCAATTTGAATCAAAATTGGCAGGATGTAAAACAAATGGAGGGGGAAAAAATGCAGGAAATGACAACGGTAGCTGTCTTATAAATGCGATTTTAAATTTTGATCTTAAAAACATGTTTTCTTATTCGTTTTTAAAATATCTAAAATATGAGGCGAATTTACATATGAAGGGGAAATAACTTCTTTGTGAGTTACCTCCCTTAGATCAAAGCACTAACACAGAAGTTTACCAACAAGATGGTCAAATATCAAATCTAAAAAATATTACATTTATTAGAAATAAATTCAGTTTACGTACCACTAATTTATTTTTCAGAAATTAAAGCAAAGAAACAAAGCTACCGATTTAAAGAGAAATTGCAAAAAATCATGGAATTATCCGATTTAAACGAAATTTTCAGCAGTTATTCATTAATGAATAAATAAATTGTGTACATTATTTTACTAGAAAACTTTGTGCAGATACTTATTAAGGGGTCAGTGACACACACACACATATATATATATATATATATACCCACACACACATTAGTGAAATATGTGTGTACTTCTAAATTTGGTGGATGTCCGAGAATTTTTTTTTTTTTTGAATAGGGTATTTTGCAGGTCCCGGTACATAAACGTCAAGGCTATTTTGGCGGTCTCTGAAGATACAGTGGAACAAGAACCCATTCTGCAATACCAACGGCATGTCTAGATGGAAATGTGCCAATCCTGAAGATCTACTGATATTTTGATCCAGATAGTGGGAAAGCTGCGTAACAAGTTTATGTAGCCTTGAGATATTCAGCGCCGTCGTTTGCATGAACTCTGCAGATTTGAACAACATGGATTCTGTGGTCCATGACTTTTGTCTTCAGTGGTTGCAGCTTCTTTTATTAAATTGTCTCCTTTGTTGGGGATTTGAGTTGAAAAAGTGAAGTGTGTTTTCGGAAGGCTTTAAAAGTGTGATGGCTGCGTGATACGACCCAGATCCTCAAACAGTTCTTAATCAAGTTGAATACGAGCAAAAGATTTTAAATAACCAGAAGAAAAAACAGTGTAGGAACAAAATAAATATTTTATATGCAGAATACTAACAAAATATGGCTGATGTATGTACAAAGAGAATGTCGACCAAGTGTGTCGAAATGATTATTCAATGAGTTGGAAAGTCTGTTCAGCAAAGGTCTCTCGAACAATGTTCAATGAAAGTTAGTTTGATCTTTACGTAAATAAATTACGTGTTAACACAAAGTGTTAAATGAAAGAATGTTATAAATATTAATAAGAACAAATGAGTTACGTACCTTAGGTTGTTTTAATGTACATATTTTTTTTCTCTTAACTTTTGAAGTAAGTTATTTTAATTTTCCCTTTTCAGAATTCGTGTGAAGTGATTCGGTTTAGTTGTGAAATATTTAAAATCAAGCTTATATTGGTTAACAGTTGCAAGTCAACAAGTAAGAATTAAATGTGTGCAAGTTTTGTGAAATCGAGAATTTACGTGATGAATGTTGATGTAAGTAATTTACTTATTTAGTGAAATTGTGTTGAATTCTCGTTGAAATATCTTTTTTGCTTGTTGGTGTTTGAAGTGAGTGAATAAGAATCCTTGTATTTCTCTGATGAGATTTTGAAGTTTGGTGAGCGTGAAAAGTCAGTTGCTAATTGAAAAATATTCATGGAAATGACTAGCGTGGATTCTGTTAGCAGTTAAGCATTCACTGATTTCTGAATCGAAATCTGTTCCTTATATACTTTTTTAGAACCTAAAAGTGGCTCAGAGAGGCATATTGAAATTTTGCGCCAAAAGTATATATTATCCAATGAAACACTATTTATTTTGTAAAAATTACAAAATTATGGCACAAAGCCTAAAAGGGGAAGGGGAGAGGTTGGTTCTCGCTTAACTATCCTATACCTAGCTAAACACTGTATTTATTTTTTGTAATAATACAAAAAATTATGGCACAAGGCCTAAAAGGGGAGGGGGAGAGGTTGGTTCTCGCTTAACTATCCTATACCTAGCTAAACACAATTACGACCCATTCACTCGTTACAATTTGCACAATCACCAAAAGAACCCATCCATCTACACCACAATGCCAGAAACTAACAAGGGACACCGAAAAAGTGGGGAAATTAACCCATGACAATAAAAATGTATTTATATCCAATGAAACACTAAGAAACTGATTAACACACCGTGATTGGTCTGTTAATAGTGCTGGACTATTCCAAGAAAATTATTTACATAAGAAAGGGGTGGATAGCCTTATAGGCTGATCCAACACCCTTTATCTATTTTTATGCATGCACCCCCTTAGAAAGCAATGGCAACCTATTGCGGGATAATCTTCTGTCCAGTCAGTCATGTCTCTTTCGAGACATGATCGCCCAAAGCGTGTATCACGTATGGCACTTAACTGACTGACTTCCTTTAGAAAATGGTATCTGATATTGTAACCGGCTCATGAATAAAGATCTCGAATTCCTTTATAGACGCTCTTCTTGTTTGTAAGTATTTCATCTGACGTCAGAACACAACTCTGAACTAGGTACCTCCAAGTAATCGCTAAAAAAGAAACAGCATGAAACAGCATAGTATGAATAAAAAAGCTCATAAACTTAATAAAACAAACTTTTTCCATCAAAACATTGATATTATTATTAAGAGGAAAGATCAAAGCAATTTTTAATTATTTTTAAAAAAATTTTAATCCCTGCTAACATTTTCGAAATTTTGTTAGAAAATGTTGTTTTTATTTGAGTTAGCAGCTAAAAAAAGTTTACGACTGTTTTACAAAACCAACTTTTTTTTCCCGGTGACAAACACATTAATTTGGAAATTCTCGCAAAAATCAAATAATATTCAGATTTGAATAAAACTTTCAGTACTCATTCACAAATGAATTAAATTATTTTTGAAATTATTATTTTTTTAAATATCTTTGTGAAAATATTTTTTTAACTCTGTTACCCGCCTCTACGTAAATCCATGAAATTTTAATAAATTTTAATTAGCTGTAAAAATTTGATTAGTTAAATGCAGGACTCATTGGGGCATATAAATCATGTATGTTTTTTTTTATTTTAAAGTGGACAACCTGACCGAAAATCTGCTCCGAAGAGTAAGATAAAAATGCAATAAAACTCTGATATAATTTAATTTGATAAACTTTTAATTGCTGGAATAAATAACAATTATTAAGGACATTATAGTCTGAAGAAAAAAAAATTCGTTTACTAATAAAATTTTGAAATAATTGTTTTTATTTTTTTATTTTTATTATAATAATTCATAAAAGTGTTACAAATATTTTAAAAACCTTTTATAGAAACGTTGTTGAATTTATTTTTTACTTAAGAATTTATTATTATATTGCCTATCGAAAATTGAAAAGTTTAATAAAAATTGTTCACCAATTTTATTTTTAAAATAATTTTTAAAAAATAAATTTGTGTGTAAATATTGTAATTTTATTAAGTACGGCGTTCCATAGGGGTCATAACAAGTTTCCGTAGAGGTCGTATTGTTTTTAGAAGTTAACAAGTATTTGGGTGAATTCCCCTTACATCGAAAACAACACAAACCACACTTTGATTTTAATTTCATTCTTTTTTTTATTAAATTAAAATTATTCTAAAAGAAATTTAAATTTTTTAATTTTTCAGAAAGCATATTAATAAATAATTTCAGAAAAGTATGTAATATTTAAACATAAAAATATTTAATATTTCAGAAAAAATATTAATAAATAACATAATATAATTTAGTTCGGTTATTTTAATTTAATTCTTTCTTATTAAATTATTTTAAAAGAAATTTAAATTTTTATTTATTCAGAAAGCATATTTTTATTTATTCAGAAAGCATATTTTTTATTTATTCAGAAAGCATAGTCTGGCTATAAATCTAAACTAAAATTCTATAAAATATTATATACTTGCTGAAAATGTTATGTTAAATTTTTAATTTTACTATTTAGTTAAAAAACAACAAAAAATTTAAATTTCCAAATGTTACGTTTTAAGCTACATGAATTTTTTGCCACTTTCGGTCGCCATCCAAGCGTCATTGATACCTACTGCTTGTCAATAAATCATTTGTCACCTAAGATAACGCAGATAAGAGGGCTACCGTAGTTAAAGAGAGATTTATATCGTAAATTTCCAGGCAGTAAGCACTTACTACTTGTTTGAAATCAGATAAAGGTAAGTTTCAATTATAAAAATCGACTGAAATAACGTGTCAAGGAGGTTTTTTTTTTGGGGGGGGGGGTTTTGCAAGATTTTTAAAACAGAAATTTGGCTACTGTTTACATAATGTGTCGATCAATCAATAATGGCGGTAAATTTTTTAAAAATTTTTTTCAGCAGTTAAATTTTTGATTCCGATCAATATAATTTCGGTTTGAACTAAACCAGGGTATTTTGCTTACTGTAATTAGTAAATTTAATCTCTTGGCTTTCAATTAAAGCTAAAATTAAAGCTTCAAGAAAACATTTTTATTTTTAAAAATTACATTTAAATTGAGATATCGAAAATGAGCAGTGATTTAATTGGATGTACCTACTATCATGGCCTGAAAAGAGAAAGAAATTGTAATTTTCTTTGACTTGCGTGTTGATTGCCTATCCGATAGTCAGGGTGTCACGTGTTTTTAGAAAATTAAAATTCCACTTTTATAATTTTTTGTTTTTTATTTTTTACAAATCTGCCACAGAGTTATTCAATATTTGCGGGAGTAGACAGGTTCACCTTTCGTCCGGTTCACACACTTTCCTGGACTTTTGAAGAGTAGTAGAGATTTTTCCCTTGTTTCCAGTTTAGGATTGGGTTTCCGATTCCTTATGAAGGGAAAGTTCTCAACCGGGGTCCATGCAACATTACTGGACATCCAACAAAAAAAAAAAGTAAATTATACAATATTCTTGTAGTCCATAGAGCAAGTTCCCTTCGGAACGGTTATGAAGACGTAGGGAGCTAGTTAATGTTTCTTTGATTCGGCCTTGTGTCAGACTTAACCTAGAGCTTACAAGTTTTATACAGAAATATTAACAGAATGTTTTTCATCATCAGAAGATTGTTTGTCAGTTAGAATGTGTGGATTAGTGTAGAAGAGTGGAATAATAAAATATACATTTTGAATGTTAAAATAGAAATTTATTAAAAGGAGGAATAACATAAGTTGTAGAACTTAATGTGCAATTAGAAAGATTATTAAGAGTTTAAGGGTAGAGTTCGTACAAAATGTTCGCAGTAGTAATTGTTGAAAGAGATAAGGAGAAAGAGAAAGAGAACAATGTCCGAGTCGCTTGAAGTTGATGTTACATTTTTAGATGTTTCGTCTCGCGGCTCCCATCTGACACTCTGACTGACTGACGTTGATGAAGTCCTTTTATTGTAAGCTAGATTTTTCGTACTTACTCGCGAAGTCCTTTTTGATCTTGCAAGTCGCTTCCATTCGTCAAAAATCATTTTAACACCTACTTGTGAAATCTGTTTTCGACTTTTTCGTTAACACATGGTCAATTCTTTTTCTATTTGGGAAAAACAGGATTTCACACGTCATTGTGAATTTTTGTAAAAGTGAAGAAGAATGTTGATTCTTCTACAAGTACTTTCATGGCTTCTGCTCCGATGAACTTAGAGCACTGGTGCTGCCTAAGCACGAATTTACACGAGATACTAGATTAGCAACTAGGTCCCACCCTTTTACAGTTAAACAGATAAGATGTAACCATAAATTCTACTCCAACAGCTTCTTTTCTCGCGCTTCCCGCCTGTGGAACTCCCTTCCACAAGTCTGCTTTCCCGACAGCCACAATCTCCAGGTGTTTAAATGTAGGGTCAATAGACACCTCCTATCACACTAACTCCCAATTATTCTCAGAACACTCTCATCTACCCAACCCTCATTCTCGGTATCCTTACCCGCCTATCACCCACCCTCTGACATTTCCTATATTTAACCATTCTCGGTACCCCTACCCGCCTATCACCCACCCTCTGACATGTCCTATATTTAATCATCCTTTCTCCACTCTATGTAGCCCCCCTGCGCAGTAGTGGCAGTGACATGTCTTGCTCGGGGTGAAACGCTTATAAAAAAAAAAATAACTTCAACTGAGAATTGGAATTTCTACAGTCATCTACGCCATATTAAAATATTAAAAATAGAATAAACAGTTCTAAAAATAGCAGTAAACGAGATCAAACAATTTAAGTTAGAATCCTTTTTACGCTACTGGATGTTTTCATTGTAAAATTTGAACAAAGACTGAAAAGGATATATAAAGGAAAATTATATAAAGACTAGCAGTATAGCCTGGCGTTGCTCGGGTGTAATGAAAGATTTAAAACTAATACATGTTCCTGGTGTTCAGACACTTTGGACGTTGGCATGAAAGACTAAAAAGCAATAGTTGTTTCCAGTTAAAGCGAAACCGTAGACTGAAAGAAAAATGAATGGATGTAAGTCAAATTTTGATTTCCTAGTATCAGTATCAAATAAGTTTTTTTCATTGTAAACTGAATTTTGAAGGCTAAATAAGTTCTCTGAGTAAATGGTATCATGGCTGAGACTAAGAACTACAATTATACCTACTTAGAGAGAGCCAAACCCGAAGCAAAAATTAAAATAAAAGAGCTGAAAAAAATACAGACATACAGGCAGATAAACAAACACGCACACAAACATCTTGCCTTTTATATCTATATATATTATCGATTTTCTGTACTATTGTAAGAACTGTAACATTGAAACTTCTGAATATCGTTTCTTATGTCTTTGTCTATGAGTGTATCAAATTTGATTAAAATCGGACCACTCCTTCTATAACCCGATTTTGATATCCTCAGGTGAATTTTTTTGTTTCTTTTCCACTTTTGATCATCTATAGTAGTAGTTCTCAACCAGGAGGTTCATGTAACATTACTGGATGTACACAGAAGAAAAAAAATTGCAAATTGCGGTTTTACAGAATAGTATTAGTGGTCCATAGAGCAATTTCCCTCCAGAATGTTTGTTACAACTGAGAATTGGAATTTCTACAGTCATCTACGCCATATTAAAATATTAAATATAGAATAAACAGTTCTAAAAATAGCAATAAATGAGATCAAACAATGTAAGTTAACATCTTTTTTTACGCTACCAGATTTTTCCATGATAAAATTTAAATAAAGACTGAAGAGGATATATAAAGTAGAATTATATAAAGATTATAATTATATAAATTCATTTAATATATTAATAATAATAATAATATTAATTTTAAATATTAATAAAATGAAATACTGATATAAATTAATAAAGTTACTTTAATTTATTGGAGTATATAGACTAAACTATCGCCCGGTTCACACTCCACTCATGTCTATTGAACAGGTGAATTTGTATAAAGGACATACAGGCAGATAAACAGACACACACACAAACATCTTGCCTTTTATATATATATATATATATATATATATTATCGATTTTCTGCACTATTGTAAGAACTGCAACCTTGAAACTTCTGAATATCGTTTCTTATGTCTTTGTCTATGAATGTATCAAATTTGATTAAAATCGGACCACTCCTTCTATAACCCGATTTTTTCGATTATCGATTTTCGATATTTATTGGGGGTACCTCGACACAAAACCTAGCTAAGAACACTCGCAGACGTTCATAGTACAACTGTGTAAATTTTCAAGAAAATCGGTTCAGCCGTTTCGGAGTCTATAGGTAACAGACACACATATTTTATATATATATATATATATATATATATATATATATATATATATATATATATCCCTACTGTCAAGCTTATTCAATCTTAGATGCCTTCTGCGAACAACAAACTCTCTTACCTTCGTCTTGAACATTTTGTAACATTATTTTGTGTGAGATCTGTTGTAGGAACATTTCCTTTTCATGACAATCTGTTGAAACTACGGATTTTCTGGTTTATTTTTTTCTGAAACGAGCTACAGACAAAACTTCAAGAGTGTAAATCCGGAATTAAATTGCTTACTTTTTTTTTTTTTTTGTTTGTTGCTAAAATTACCCGTGTGCAAGAATCATACTAACACTTTTTTTTTTTGTTTTATGCTGTAGAGAAACAAATGCGAAATTTCCGTCCTTAATAGACATAATTCCGTTTTATAAGAGGGCTGATCAAAAACTATTGGAACTTAATGCTATAAAAATATCCCTTGTACCTTGTTTCTCTCATCGTAAACCCCCTGCGCACCAGTGGCTGTCCTGTCTTGCTTGGGGTGAAACTATTATAAACAAATTTGCAGGGAAGTATAACTGTATAATATTCGAAAAACTAATATTTATGTGTATATGTAAATATCGGCGTGCATACACAGATACACACACACACACACACACACACACACACATACAATATATATATATATATATATATATATATATATATATATATACATCAGCCCGAACAAGGCGGTAACGCCACCGATGCGCAGGGGTGAAAAGATTGGAAAAGAGAAAGTCGGAAACCACATTCTAAACAGGGAACAAGGGATGAGCCTCTTCACCTGTTCAATAGACGTGGGTTGAGTGTGTATATATATATATATATATATATATATATATATATATATATATATATATATACACACAAGCCTGAATATTTTTAAGAAATTGCGTTAGGAAAATATGTATCATTCGGCAGGATTCGAACCAGTAACCCCTAACATCACAGGGAAAGCCGTCAGTTGATCCGACGCATCTTAGACCGCACACCATCTCACCCATCACAATTCAGCACTTACTCACCTTCGAAGCACCACGCATTATCCAGCACCGATTCCTTTTTTTGAAGAATTTCTGGAACTGCACCATGGGAATAGCAAGCAGCTGCCTTATACCATGTTCTTTGACTTCGCCTAAATCTTGAAAAGTGGGATTTGATTTTTGAAAAAAAAAAAAAAAATGTCGCCAAGTGGCGGAACCTGGGGAATAATGTTTTGGCCAAAAACCGCTCTACAAGCCGTGGTCACTGATTAAAATCTCTGTGGTGTGGTCAGATGCCCACAGTCTACACAATTTCCTTTCAAGAACTGCTATAAATAACCTAAGTGAGCGAGGACGTTGTAACTTGTGTATGCGTGCCCGAGTTCAACGGTCTATCCGTGCCAAACCTAAGAAACAAAGGATAAATTTGATCGGGAAGCTGTGTTAGCAGAACGATAGGTGAACCTATCTAAACCTGTAACAACATAACATTCTGGAAGAAAAAAAAAAGGGAAGTTTTTCTCGTCAGAAACCATTTATAAATCTAACAGTCGTCCGTGCATTGAATAGTTGCCATATCTGGTCGGGGGTGTCCTGTTATTAATCTTGAGGCTCTCAACAAAATCCAGAGGGACTGTAGTATAATCGACTGTGACATGGCCGCCCATCACCAGTCACTTTCTTGCCGATGTGATGTGGCTTCCCTCTGTCTTTTCAGCGAATATTTTTATGGCTACTGATGATCTTCTTTACCGGGTGAACCCGACCACAATTATTTGCGCGGAGTACTAGACTGGCATCAAGATCTCACCATTTTACCGTCGAAATAGTTAAATGTAAACGCTTCTACTATAACAGTTTCTTTTCTCGCACTTCCCGTTTCATAGAACTTCCCTGACATGCTACAATCTCTAAAAGTTCAAATGCCACGTCAATTGTCATTTTCTATTTCCTTCATTCCGCTTGTTCTCTTATCCTTTCTTCGACATTCCTTGTACCTTGTTTCTCTCATCGTAAATCACCTGCGAACCAGTGGCTGTCCTGTCTTGCTTGGGGTGAAACTATTATAAACAAATTTGCAGGGAAGTATAACTGTACAATATTCGAAAAGCTAATATTTATGTGTGTATATGTAAATGTCGGCGTGCATACACAGATACATATATATATCATGGATTAACAACAGATATATTTTATTTGTCTGAACAAAATTTTTAATAAATACTCGTATTTGAGTTGACATACTGTTTTTAATTAAACAGTATATATATATATATACACACACACACACACACACGCACACCAGTCTGAATATTTTTGAGAAATTGCGTTAGGAAAATATGTATCATTCGGGAGGACTCGAACCAGTAACCCCTAACATCACAATTGATCCGACGCATCTTAGACCGCTCACCCACGAATGATTTTGGTCGAAACTGAGCCGAATTTAAATGTATAAGGCTTGATTCGGTTTCGTTTAGACTGAAATCATTCGTAGTCGAGCGGTCTAAGACGTGTCAGATCAATTGACAGCTTTTTGTGCTGTTTGGGGTGGCATCTTAAAATTTCTCAAAAATATTTAGGCCGGTAAATATATCATGCTTAATTAAAAAAATTATCTGCTCAAATACGAATAACTATTAAAAAATATATATATATAATATAATATATATATATGCACACATACACTATGTAAGGTGGCGCAGTGCATTGTCAGGTTATTGAAATAAGATAACTTCTCTCAAATGATTTATAAGGAATATTTTCAATATAGACATGTTTTAATTTCAAAAAATAACCAAGGGAGATAATTCTAGATTACAAGGGTAAAAAAAGTTAGCTCCCCTTATGTCTATAGCTTACATGTGTAGTTCCAGAGGAAGCGAATTCAATGATTCTCCCCACCACTACCAGTCGATCTCTCTCGAGCGTTGTCTAATTTTATTTTTTTTTTAATTCTGAGATATATAATCCTAACATCCATATATCCCTAAATCGAGAGGTGTGCTACATGATTACTAAATTTAACAGAAAAGTCAGAAACTGAAATTTTGGAATCAAATTGAGACCAGGTGTGGCAGTGGATAGTTACTCCAAACTATATTTCTAGACGTCATTTTTGTTTGCTGCAACGATTCTAATCTCAAGGAAAATTTGTATATATTTAGTTTGTAGTGTGGGCCTATATTACAAGCCCAAATACATCTAATGTTAACATGACAAGAACGACAGTTACGGTCTCATTACAACTGAACACATCAAATTATCAAAGCTGATTTCATTGGGTTTTTTAAATACTTCTTGCTCATAACTACAGTATTTAATCTAAGATTGCCATTAATTTGAGAATGTTGAGTTACTAGTGTCAGTCATCTAAAGAGGGAGGGATCATCAATAGTCAAGAAAGTAATGGTGTGATCAAAACTTATCAATTCAGAAGTGAACAAATAATCTTATTCCGAGGCAGGAGGAAAGAAGTGGTCAGAAAACAGGCTGTCTAATTGCAAGCTAGTCAGGATATGCTTCCATTGCCAAAAATCTTTGAGTAGACAAGCATTTAACCTGGATTTTGTTTCAGAACCACATATCTAAATTAATGGTCTTGACCAATTTGGTCTCCGAGTTATTTTTACTTTTTTTTTTTTTCTCTTCTACGCATTGTATTGACCCCTCATTGCACTGTTTTTGTTTGATAGGCAAACCTGTTGTCCCGTTTGTTCTTTCTCACTCTTTTGAGCAGGAGGACAGGTTTATTTGTGGCTCCCTGTTCAGAATTGGGTTGCTGGTTTCTTTCTAAAGTTTACTTTTAACATCTTCCCCTTAATACTGAATTTCTTTTCACTAAAAAGTAGATGTTTACCTATCATCTGGTTCACATTGTTCCTGGGTCTTTTGGTCACCTTGACGTGTTGTGTATTGCTAAGCCAGCTTGTCTCACTAGAATCGTTACAACTGAGTAGTGAGTTCAATTCTCACTGGGTGCTCTATACTTTAGGGTCTGTGCCACATCTAAAGCTTGGGCACCCCGACATGGTGTAATGGTTAGCAAGCTGGTCTTGCTAGAACCTCTTACAACTAAATTTGATGCTCATTGGGTACCACATACCTTCAGCCTTGTGCTACATCTAAACAGCACTTAGTAAACCTGGATTTTTTGAATGGGATTTTTTTTTGAGCAATCGACATATTTATAAACAAAAGTGTATTTGTTTATAAAAATCTTGCAAAATAAAATTAGATTAAAGTAACGAAAAATCTTAATTACATTAGTATTATTTATAGCGTGAACTTTTTGACCTGTCTGCGCCCTAAATCAAGAACTTGTCAGATAAAGTGTATGGTGTTTATAAGTGACAAAATTGTATAGATTTTTTTTTTGGGGTAAGGGAGGAAAATACCATTTTAATTTGCACTTAGAAATTAGCATACAAAAAGAAAAAATCCCCAAATACACAAAAAAAAATTATTTAAAAAAAATAGAGGCAGAATGATTTTCATTAAACTTCAATTTTTGATAGTTAAGAATTGATTATATATATATATATATATATATATATATATATATATTATAATATTGCCTTAAAAAAAAAAAAAAAAAAAAAAAAAAAAAACTAACCGCAAGTTCTTTGAAGATTTTAAAAACGTTTTTGAAACTTTATAAATTAAGTAATTATTATAATAATAATAAAAAAAAAATTCTTTAAAAATTTCATTAGTAATCAAGTTATTTTCTTCTGACTTTAATGTCCTTAATTTTTATTTATTCAAGCAATTAAAAGCTTATCAAATTAAATAATATTAGACTTTTATTGCATTTTTATTTTACTGATTAAATTTTCGAATACAGAGGCAAAATTTAAAAAAAAAAAAAAAAAATTTATATTCGCCACTGAGTCCTGCATCAACTAATAAATTTTAATGTGTTGAGGTTTATAAAATTTCACAGATCCACGTAGAGGGGAGGGGATAACAGAAGAAAAAAAAAATTTTTTTTTCCAAGATTTTTAAAAAACGATAATTTCAAAATTAATTTAATCCATTTGTGAATATGTACTGAAAGTTTCATTAAAATCCAACATTCATTTGATTTTTGCAAGAATTTCCAAATTAATGTTTGTCACTGGGGAAAAAAAGTGGGTGTTGTAATCATGTTTTCCATTGTAAACAGCTGTGACATTTTGGTTACCTGCTAACTCAAATCAAAACAAGATTTTCTGCCAAAATTTCAAACATGTTAGAATTAAAAAAAAAAAAATTTAATATGATCTTTCTCTTAATAATAATAAAAACATTTTGATTGAAAAAGTTTGTTTTTATTTAGTTTGGGACCTTTTTTATCCATATTATAATTTTTTTTTTTTTTTTTAAGTGATTTAGTAGTGGTACCTATATTAGTAAGGATGTACGTTGTGGGGCATTGGATATCTGCCCAGACCGAGAAATCGGGGAGTCGAGTTCGAATTCCAGCTGAATTCATTACATTCACTTACACGCAAATACCCTTGGGAAAGGTATTAATCTGTCTCTTCCTTCCAGTTATGGGTTAAATAGCAGGACAGATTGGGTTCTATAGCCTTGGTCAGCAACCAGTCTACCGCAGAAAGCAATGGCAACCTACTGCGGGATGATCTTCTGCCCAGTCAGTCATGTCTCGAAAGAGACATGATGGCCCAAGCGTGTATCAAGTATGGCACTTAACTGACCGACCTATACTAATAGGAAACAGAAAGTATAAAGGAGGCATCTTCAAAGAGTTTGTTATCCCACCTCCTCCTCCAACACTGCTTTACATCTGCAAAAAGTGAATTAGAAGATAAGTCTTTTCAATTGTCCTTCAGTCTGTCCTCTTGTGTGCATGTTATCACATTTCCAAATCACAACCCATGTACAGGTATACCTCAAGTTAAGCCATTTTCAATTATAGTTTATCAAGAACGTCTGTCATAAACATTGAAGTTGACATATCACTAGATAAGGATTCGAAGCACACATAAAATGTTACTGTACATAAATTAGTTCATTTTCTACTTTTGTAAAAATAATTTTAATAACTGTATTTGTTATTTAACCTTAAAAATCATTTTATTTTATGTCTTAGAGAAAACCACATTCACAAATCAAGTCCACAACGTACTGCAAAGAGTTAAATTGTAAACATTTTCATTTACATGTATGTACATTCATGTATTCATAAATTTAGATTAATATAGTACAGAAAAAAAAAAAAAAGGTAAGAACTAAAATTTATTTACTTGTAAGCTTAAAATAATTTCTTATGGACCATATATTATTAAAAATGCATTTATAAATGAAATACAGATCTAGGTACGGTTATTTATGGTTTAGCCTAGTGACAAGTAAATTCAAAGGTAAATGATCTCTCTTAGAACAAATTACCAACATAAGGTGAGATACCTGTACTACAGTAATGCATTAGATATAAAATACTGTGAAAAGTAAGAGGCTGTCAAGGTTGAAATTTGGAGAAAAACCAGAATCATATCCAATGCACTTGCAGTTAATTTCTTTGTTATTTAAATAAGTCTTCTCAGATTCCAGACTCTTAACATTTCAGAGTTTAATGAAAGTGGATGCCTTTATATATCGAGCCATTCAGGCTTTTAATACAAGTAAATTTTATTTTGGCTGCTACACCCCACTTTCAAGTGCAGGTCATTTTGAAATCAGATATTGCAAGCGAAGCAGTCATGGTGGTGGAGAGGAAGTGAAAACAAAAACGGTCAAATAGGTTCTCGTGAAAAATTTCTCAGAGATGAAGCTCAATTATGCATTACCGTTCAATCAAGGGAAAGTCAGACCAAGTTGTCTTCAAATGGTTAGTTCTACATTTTGTCCAAGTCACCCCTCATTATTTACTAAGCTAGATAAAAGAGAGAAAAAAAAAATACAAGACGACAAGCTGTGTAAAGAATTTTTTTTTTTTTTTTTTTTAAATGACTAAACTTCATCTATAGTTGGATGCACGTTGTGGTTTAATTGATATCAGCTCAGAATGAGAAATCAGAGAGCCCGGTTCAAATTCCAACTGAATTTGTTGCATTTACTCACATACCCATCTCTTTTTCCCTCTATGGGTTGATAGCAGGACAGATTGGGTTATTCTATAGCCTTGGTTGGCAACCAGTCTATTGCAGAAAGAAATAGCAACCTATTACGGGAAATATCTACCCAATCAGTCATGGTTTGAAAGATTGCCTAAGCAAGTATCAGGTATGGCACTTAATGTAACTAGTTATATCACTCAGTCAACTGGTCCACTTTTTGTGTGTGTGGGTGGGGGGGGGGTATTTTTTTTAGACCTTTTTTTTCTAGCTAAATTTGTCAGAATCAAAAAATTGGTTTTTTGATATTGAAGGGGATCCAGTTCATAACAATGTTAAATCAATCTGATTTGTTGAAGAGTTACCTGTAATCTTTTATGTGAAGCCTGAAATTGTGCTTATGTTAATAATGATAAATGCATATTATTTAGAAAATTGATTAATTCATTTTCTATGGCTAAATCCCTTGCAGGTTAGTTAACCCTCTAGGGCTATTCATATCATATTTGATACAGTATGAAAACAAGCCTTGAAAGAAATATTTTCCTGAAAATTTTTTTAAGAGAAATATTTTATAAATTTCAAATGAAAGCAGTACTGACTGCTCAGTCAATGAATACCAAATGTTTCCTTATAGGGAAATACTGTATCAAATATGATACGAATGGCCCTAGAGGGTTAAAATCTAAAAATATTCTCTGGTTTTATGATACAAATCTTGCTCATTAACCTATAGGTGGAGAAGCTATTAACACACTGGGAACTGTTCCCTGATTAACAATTCCAAGTTATTACATCTGACACGCAAGCTTACAGCATATAGTCTTCTCAAGTAATCACCCATCTAGGTTGTGGCCAAGCTCAGTGTTGTTTAACTTCAGTGATCATTAACCCTCTAGGGCCATTCGTATCATATTTGATACAGTATTTCCCTATAAGGAAACATTTGGTATTTCCCTATAAGGAAACATTTGGTATTCATTGACTGAGCAGTCAGTACTGCTTTCATTTGAAATTTATAAAATATTTCTCTTAAAAAATTTTTCAGGAAAATATTTCTTTCAAGGCTTGTTTTCATACTGTATCAAATATGATACGAATGGCCCTAGAGGGTTAACAAAAAATAAAAAAAAACTATTATCCAATTATGGCTTAAGATCCAAGGATATTAGGAAATTCTTAATTTCCTATTAGAAAAATGGACCATTATATTGATCTGGCAAATAAGAAGAGAAATCTGGATATCTATTGATCTTAAAAAAAAAAAAAAACTGATATCAAATCAATTTATACCTTATTTCAAGTTTATACAGTGTCAGTCAAGGCAAAAAAATAATCCAATAATTAGTCGAGGCAAAGAATTTTTTTTTTTTTTCACCATACTAAAATGATAATGTTTAAAATACTGGTCTATATAGATGGCTGACAAAGGATAGATGGTCAATCCCTCCAACCATAAGTTTATTTTCATCTTAATTATAGGAAGTAACTATAATACTTAACTTCATAGGTTAAATATCAAAATGTAAATCTAATACTGACTGGCCAACAACTTTGAATATATAATCAGTTATGAAAATATATTTGATATTAATTATGAGTAATTCTTTCATCTTAGTTTGGTTTTTCTATCAAAGCTTAATCAGGACTGTCAGTATCCCTGACAAGCCAACATCATGGAAATAAAATTCCAAGTATAATGACAAGTAACGTACCAAAGTAAAAGCTATTCTTTACTATTTACAATCCCCACTGTTTGCTGCTGTTAAATTGTTGGTTTTAGTAAAAAAAAACTAGTATATTAATTATAGTATATATATATATATATTTATATATATATATATATATATATATATATATATATATGTAGAAGAAAAAAAAAAGGCAAATTTACTAGAATCAAGACCACTTTTTCATGCTAGCAGAACTTCCGCCAAAAAGTACTCAATAAGTTAAAGCTATAATATTGAATGAAACAAGAAAAGAACAACTTATGTTTGACAGACACAAGTTTCATGTCAAAACACTCATTAGGGACAGATGTTTGAGAAATTTTATTCAAATTAGCAGATCTCATGTTCTCCTTGGAACAGATGCTAATCATAATAAAATCTTACTGTACTAGAGACACAATATTTCAATTTAGAATCTTTCAAAATGTCCTTTTCACTCTGATCAGAGGAATGTAAATACAAAATCTGACAATTTCCATAGATTCATCTAATAAATGATCCTGATGAGAGTTTTGATGTGAAACTATTGAATGAGTTATTCAAATTAATAGCAGTCAAAGAAAGATTTTCAAAATTGCTTTTTTTTTTCTTTTCCATTTTATGATTTGAATGAAACCTCATTTCCTGGATACAAATTCTGTTCACAGGACCATAAAATTTTAGCAATTGGCTTTACTTAAAAAAAAAACTTTACTAACTGGTATTTTAATTCATATGCATACCATTTGATGGGTTCATAAAAAAGAGGGTCTGGATGTATGCCTTGTGTGGAGAGAAAAAGGAGGGGGGGGCTAATAAAGTTAAAAAAAAAAAAAAAAAAAAAAAGGAGGTGAGACAAAAATCCAAGAGGTCAAAATTGACACAAACAAAGGAATGTGAAATGGTTTTGAATTATATTCAAAAAGAAACTACAGGAGTTAGTATAACATTTGCCTTGTGTATACATAAACATGTAAGTCACAGTTGAACTAAAGAGAATGGAGATTAACAAAATGTACTCTTTACTGGGTAGGTATAAAACAAAAACAAAATTGAATAAATTCAACATCAAAGTGAAAAGGGCATTAAAAGAATAAGGAAAACTGAAAAGGGAGGAGGAGGGGAAGTACTAGCATTACTTAATTCTAAGAACAGATTTACAGAAGAAAAAAACCAAAAGTAAAAAAATAAAAAAATATAACATGCCTTTGTCCAAAAAGGAAAGTAGTCATATTTTGAGAATTTTTCTCCGATACTATCAACGACTTTTTTCTTTTCTTTTAAAAATTAAGAACATTTCAACCATACTAACAAAAACTTATACATAGGCTGCACTTCATAAAAAAAAATTTCCATCCCAGAAGATTAGAACAAAAAAAAAAAAAAAAAAAAAAAGATTACCGAAAAGAAAAGTTTTGAGTAACAGCTGAAGAACTCACATTAGTTATCAAAAACATATATATATATATATATATATATATATATATAAAAGAAAGAAAGATAAAGGAGGTGGAAAAAAAAGGGGGAAAAAATATAATGCTACCATATATATTTTTTTTTGTTCAGGAGGGAGATTTCTTGTGATTCTTAAGTACCAGCTAGAATGATGAAAATAGCTTTTGTTTGATTTATATTAATCATCAATGAGAGTAAACCTGACTAAAATATAGAATATCTGAACTTTTAATCTTTCTGCCAGTGCTAACAGCTAGTTAACACCTTTCAATACCCCCATAGATGTCACCTTTTGTTGAGGAAAAGAAAAAAAAAATCTAGAGGAAGAATGTAATAAAGTTGGATGGATTTTTTTTTTTTACTTTTTTCTTTCTCACAAGTGAGTTACTGACCATTATTGTATTCCCCCTTCCACAAAGATTGATATACCCCCTCCCACAAACAAAGACTAAAAACTAGAAACATTGAGTATTGGACAAAAGTTCCCAGGAAAAGTGGGGGTGGGGTTTAGAGATTAAAAAAAATAAAAATAAAAAAATAAAAATTTAAAAAAAAACTGAAAACAACAAAATTTAATGAAACTGATTTGCGGACAGTGAAGTAAAAGAAAAGAATAAAAAAGACAAAGGATTTAATAGAAAGACAACAACAGCAAAGAGAACGAGAATGGCTATGATTTTACTGGCAATACATTTGATGATGAGGCTGGCTGGGTCCTGTCCGCAAAGCTTGTCACACAACTGTTGAGAAAGCAGAACGCAGCATTTTCACTGTATGGTTATGTAACAAGACAAACAGATGGAGGTATGGTAAAGCTCTGACAACAGTTTTGGCAAACCACTGGCTAAGATGGTTATGGCCATGACATAGAAAAGACAATGATAACGATGGTCACATGATTAGAGTTGACAGCATTGCTGGCCAAACAGTTATCAGGGAACCAGTTACTGATTATGTAATCCAGATTGATAGCTATGGCAGTAGGCCAAGATGATGAGCTGGGCCTTGTCAAGCAGATTATTTCAAGAAAGGAAGAAATCGTGGAGCAGATTAATTCAATTGATACTATAGTGTAAAGAGAGAGAAAGAATATCAATTTCCAGTTGAGAGTTAGGTGTGGAGGGGGGGGGGAGAAATAAAATGAAGGCTATATCTACAGCAGAGAAAAAGAAAAGGGAGTCAGAAAAACAAAATATGCCCATAATAAAATGAGGAAGAGGAGATAAGGGGGGAGGGCGAGATTTTTTTTTTTACTTATGAAGCTAATGAAAGAGCAAGAGAAATTGATGTACATCACTTAGTAATAATAGGAAAGATGTGTTTGTGTGTGTGTGTGTGTGTGTGTATTTTCCTTTGAAGAAAGCCCAGCCCAGAAAAATATACAATGAACTTACAATGAACTTTGTTTTTATTGAATGAATTGGCAAGGAGACAATTAACTAGCTGAGGGCAGAGGAGAGAAAAAAAAAAAAATACACATACTATCCGAGTATGTTCTAAGCAGAAATACATATAATTTTAACTGTACTTGTTGCATGTATGTGTTTAGTATAACTAAAAACAGACAGTTTTAAACATTTGGAAGCAGTTGAGGAATCTTGAAAACATTCTACATTTAAAAGGCCTTGAGGAGTTCACTGGTATTGTCTGACAGAGAATTCCATGAATAATGGTTGGCAGCGCCTTTTCATAATTTGTCTTTTTTGTTTTTTTTTGTAAAGATTTTTTTTTTTTCAATTTTTTTTTTTCAATTTTGTCATTTTGACCAGGTATCATAATATAAGCACAACAGTCAGATGGTAAGGTTAGAATTACAAGGGTGGTCTGAGCGGATTCATATGGAGGAACAAAAAAAAAAATTTTTTTTTGGTGGCTCCCTAGCTACCATCATTCCAACTGCAGCAGTAGCCATTGTATTTGTAAGTCCAGAATTTTCTTTTTTGTTTAATTTTTTTTTTTTGTTTACCATTTTTTTCTTATTTTTTTAAAATTTATTTTTATCGAGTTAAAGAGGGATCCTGGAAAAACCGTTTAATATCTCAGATCGACATGTATATCTTAATTACCTTTTGATTCTTATTGGCATTTTCTTTCTTTTAAACCTGGTCAGTATAGCCCAATATTATGAGTAATGTTCAAAAGATTTTTGAAGATTTCCATTGGAATTAATATTAAACAAAGTAAACAAAAACATTAAGAAAAATAAAACATCGTTCAAATTCGAGTTCAAGTGGACATCTGATCTGAACTCTTATCTGCAGCTGATAGTCAAAGGTGGTGGTGAAATGATGATGCATTGTTGGACATGAAATGTAAAATCGATAGTGCAGGGGGGGGGGATGTGATGGAGAAATGAATAGTCCAAGAGGATGTCCTTGCATGATTTTTTTTTTCTCTTTTAATAATCTTAATGGGTTGGTATGGCTGAACAAATACAGAGAGTTAAGTGGGCTAAGCAACATAAAAAGGAGTAGAGAAGGTGTAATTATTTATACAGGTGTATAAATTGATGTATGTATGTATGGCTATGTTTTAAAAAAAAAAAAAAAAAAGAGAAATTCCCTGATAAGGAAGAATAGATGTAAGATCTACACACACACACATATATATATATATATATATATATATGTAATTTCATACATCTATATATACATGTTAGAAGTACTTATTCAATTCCCCTTTACTGAAAAATGAAGGTGAGAGTAGGTTGTATTGAACAATAGTCAGCTAGTCCAACCTTGTACCAAAGCTGCAGTTGAAGGTACTGATATCCCCTCAGAAAGTGGCCAGCCCACCTATTTGGTAAAAAATAGCTAACAATCTGGATTCCGCCTGTCACTGCTACCATCCATGCCGTTGTTCTCTTGACTGGGTTTGTAGGTTGGTTGTTGGTAGTGTTTTTAATGTTGTTATTGATGATGATGATAACCAATTTTTTTTTTCCCCTCCCTTTTTTGGGAACACTTGTGTCATGTGGTAACTAATGAACTTCAGAACTTTCAGCCTTGGCCATGTGGTTTCCTGAATCTGGTAGGGTGCTGTGTGGTGTGCTGTGGGGAGTGTTGTGAGAGTGCTGCACCACTGCAGGATGAGTGTCCATTGTGGTGGAATGGACTCCCATAGCCACAGCAGCTGGGTTGAATGCATATGCTGGACCATTCACACTATCAGGGTAGACTGTAGCTGGGAATGGATATCGAATGTTGCCTGCCAAAAAATACAAAGATATTTTGAATAACACAAGCAGCAGACAAAAATTTTTGAAGCTTACAGCAATTAAAAAAAAAAATAATTTCATTCTTACCAAAAACCTAAGACTAGTTTTGCGATTTGACTTTCTTAATAATTGACCTTATTTCAAAGAGTTTTGGCTAACTGAAAAAATTAGGTTCAACTGATAAATGACAATATTACAATAAAAATACAAAAGGATTTAAACTGTCTCGTCATTTCAGTGTTACTTAGGAAGTTTATAAATCTTTGTTGCTATTGCAACATGTTATCCATTCTTCAGTTGCTTATAAATCCAACTTTCACAAAATTTTGAACTGAACTTTTTATTTAAAATCTCATTCCACTGTCCATATCTTGTTTAGAATTTGAACAATCTATCCCCCACTGATTAAAAAAAAAAAAAAAAAGAGTTCAGTCCAAAATTCAATGAAGGATTGACAAGCACCTAAAGAAGAATAGAGAACATGGCAGCCACAATGTGATGACCAAAATGAGGACAATAGACTGAATGGATAAAATATAAATAATCTTATAAGTGATAAATATTAAGCCACAGATAATGCGTTATACAGTGAAAATTTCAGAACATTAACCCAATAACTGAATGGACTTATTGCTTAGCTTATTTCTTGTTCTTAAAATGGAAATTGAAACTTGAACAGAAAGCTTTCCTATCTCTTTGTTTTGTTCCATGACAATGATAATTCTGGTCAGAGTAAAAGAACTGAAAGACCATAGAGCAGTATTCAAAGGGAATCAAAGAGTTATCCCTAAATTATCTTTCTTAAAAATGTTTCTATATCCCTCTCTCTCACATAAACAAAAAAGAAAAAAAGGAAACAAAAAAGAAAAAAAAGGAAACAAAAAAAGGAAACAAAAAAGAAAAAAAGGAAACAAAAAAGAAAAAAAAGGAAACAAAAAAGAAAAAAAAGGAAACAAAAAAGAAAAAAAAGGAAACAAAAAAGAAAAAAAAAGGAAACAAAAAAAGAAAAAAAAAGGAAAAAAAAAAAGAAAAAAAAAGGAAACAAAAAAGAAAAAAAAAGGAAACAAAAAAGAAAAAAAAGGAAACAAAAAAAGAAAAAAAGGAAACAAAAAAGAAAAAAAGAAACAAAAAAGAAAAAAGGAAACAAAAAGGAAACCAAAAAAGAACCAAAAAGGAACCAAAAAAGAACAAAAAAAGGAACCAAAAAAGAACAAAAAGGAACCAAAAAAGAAACAAAAAAAAAAAAAGGAACCAAAAAAGAACAAAAAAAGAAAAAAGGAAACAAAAAAGAAAAAAAGGAAACAAAAAAGAAAAAAAGAAACAAAAAAAGAAAAAAAGGAAACAAAAAAGAAAAAAAGGAAACAAAAAAGAAAAAAAGGAAACAAAAAAAGAAAAAAAGGAAACAAAAAAGAAAAAAAGGAAACAAAAAAGAAAAAAAGGAAACAAAAAAGAAAAAAAGGAAACAAAAAAGAAAAAAAGGAAACAAAAAAGAAAAAAAGGAAACAAAAAAAGAAAAAAGGAAACAAAAAAGAAAAAAAGGAAACAAAAAAGAAAAAAAGGAAACAAAAAAGAAAAAAAGGAAACAAAAAAAGAAAAAAAGGAAACAAAAAAGAAAAAAAGGAAACAAAAAAGAAAAAAAGGAAACAAAAAAGAAAAAACAGATGCAAACAAAGAATAAAAAATAAAAACAGACCTGAAAAACAAAAAAAGTGGTTGTGAGGAGGTAGTACAGAAGATCAGAGAGAAGAGGATAAAAAACAAGAGGGCGCAAAACAGCAAACAAAGGTGGGGAGGAAACACAAAGTAGAAAGAGTAAAAAAAAAAAAACAGTAAGAGAAAACCAAGAAAAAAAACAAAGAAATGAAAAAGAAAAAAAAAAACCAAAACAAAGAAAAGTAGAAAAAAAAAACCACAAAGTAGAAAAAAAAACCCACAAAGAAAAGTAGAAAAAAAAAACCAAAGAAAAGTAGAAAAAAAAAAAAAAAAAACCAAAGAAAAGTAGAAAAAAAAAAAAAAAAACCAAAGAAAAGTAGAAAAAAAAAAACCAAAGAAAAGTAGAAAAAAAAAAAACCAAAGAAAAGCAGAAAAAAAAAAACCAAAGAAAAGCAGAAAAAAAAAAACCAAAGAAAAGTAGAAAAAAAAAAAAAACAAAGAAAAGTAGAAAAAAAAAAAAAAACCAAAGTAGAAAGAAAAAAAAAACCAAAGAAAAGTAGAAAAAAAAAAAAAAAAAACCAAAGAAAAGTAAAAAAAAAAACCAAAGAAAAGTAGAAAAAAACCAAAGAAAAGTAGAAAAAACGCAAAAAGAAAAAAGAACAAAGAAATGAAAAAACGAAAAAGAAAAAACAAAGAAATGAAAAAGAAAAATCAAAGAAACAAAAAGAAAAATCAAAGAAACGAAAGAAAAATCAAAGAAACAAAAAAGAAAAATGAAAAAGAAAAAATCAAAGAAACGAAAAAGAAAAATCAAAGAAACGAAAAAGAAAAATCAAAGAAACGAAAAGAAAAATCAAAGAAACGAAAAAGAAAAATCAAAGAAACGAAAAAGAAAAATCAAAGAAACGAAAAAGAAAAAATCAAAGAAACGAAAAAGAAAAATCAAAGAAACGAAAAAGAAAAAACAAAGAAATGAAAAAGAAAAGAAATGAAAGAAAAAACAAAAAAAAAAACAGAAAAATGAAGAAAAACAAAAACAGAAAAAAGAAAAAATAAGAATAAGAAAAAAAAAAAACAGAAAAAAAACAGAAAAGAGCAGGAAAAGACAAAAAAAACACAGGAACAGAAAAAAATAGAAAAAAACAAACAAACAGAGAAACAAAAAAACAAACAAACAAAAAACAGAGAAACAAAACAAACAAAAAAACAGAGAAACAAAACAAACAAAAAAACAGAGAAACAAAACAAACAAAAAAACAGAGAAGCAAAAAAAAAAACAGAAACAAAAAAACAAAAAAAAACAGAGAAACAAAAAAAAAACAGAGAAACAAAAAAACACAAACAAAAAAAAACACAAACAAGAAACAGAGAAACAACAGAGAAACAGAGAAACAACAGAGAAAAAGAGAAACAACAGAGAAAAAAAGAGAAAAAAAGAGAAACAACAGAAAAAAAAAACAGAGAAAAAAAAAACAGAGAAAAAAAAAACAGAGAAAAAAAAAACAGAGAAAAAAAAAACAGAGAAAAAAAAAACAGAGAAAAAAAAAACAGAGAGAAAAAAAAACAGAGAAAAAAAAAAACAGAGAAAAAAAAAACAGAGAAAAAAAAAACAGAAAAAAAAAACAGAGAAAAAAAAAACAGAGAAAAAAAAACAGAGAAAAAAAAACAGAGAAAAAAAAAACAGAGAAAAAAAACAGAAACAAAAAAGAAACAGAAAAAAAAACAGAGAAACAGAAAAAAAAACAGAGAAACAGAAAAAAAAACAGAGAAACAGAAAAAAAACAGAGAAACAGAAAAAAAAACAGAGAAACAGAAAAAAAAAACAGAGAAACAGAAAAAAAAAACAGAGAAACAGAAAAAAAAAACAGAGAAACAGAAAAAAAACAACAGAGAAACAGAAAAAAAAACAACAGAGAAACAGAAAAAAAAACAACAGAGAAACAGAAAAAAAAACAACAGAGAAACAGAAAAAAAACCAACAGAGAAACAAAAAAAAAACAACAGAGAAACAGAAAAAAAACAGGGAAAGAAAAAAAAAACAGAAAAAAACCAGAAAACAAAAAAACAGAAAAAAAAAGCAGGAAAAACAGAAAAAAAAGCAGGAAAAACAGAAAAAAAAAGCAGGAAAAACAGAAAAAAAAAGCAGGAAAAACAGAAAAAAAGCAGGAAAAACAGAAAAAAAAACCAGGAAAAACAGAAAGAAAAAAAAGCAGGAAAAACAGAAAGAAAAAAAAGCAGGAAAAACAGAAAGAAAAAAAGCAGGAAAAACAGAAAGAAAAAAAGCAGGAAAAACAGAAAGAAAAAAAAGCAGGAAAAACAGAAAGAAAAAAAAGCAGGAAAAACAGAAAGAAAAAAGCAGGAAAAACAGAAAGAAAAAAAGCAGGAAAAACAGAAAGAAAAAAGCAGGAAAAACAGAAAAAGCAGGAAAAAAAACAGTAAGGAAAAATACAGAAAAAAAACAGAAAACAGAAAATAAGACAAAACTGAAAAAATGAGAAAAGAAAAACAGAAAAAGAAAGAGGGAAAAAAACAGAAAAAGAAAGGAAAAAAACAGAAAAAGAAAGAAGGAAAAAAATCAGAAAAAGAAAGAGGAAAAAAAACAGAAAAAGAAAAAGGAAAAAAAACAGAAAAAGAAAAAGGAAAAAAAACAGAAAAAGAAAGAAAAAAAGAGAAAAAAAACAAAAAGAAAAAGAAAGAGAAAAAAAACAGAAAAAGAAAGAGAAAAAAAAACAGAAAAAAAGAAAGGAAAAAAAAAACAGAAAAAAAACAGAAAAAGAAAGAGGAAAAAAACAGAAAAAGAATAAGGGGAAAAAAAACAAAAAGAATAAAAAGGGGAAAAAACAAAAAGAATAAGGGGAAAAAACAGAAAAAGAATAAGGGGGGAAAAAACAGAAAAAGAATAAGGGGGGAAAAACAGAAAAAGAATAAGGGGGGAAAAACAGAAAAAGAATAAGGGGGAAAAACAGAAAAGAATAAGGGGGGAACAGAAAAGGAATAAGGGGGGGGAAACAGAAAAGGAATAAGGGGGGGGGAAAAAAACAGAAAAGGAATAAGGGAAAAAAACAGAAAAGGAATAAGGGAAAAAAACAGAAAAGGAATAAGGGAAAAAAACAGAAAAGGAATAAGGGAAAAAAAGCAGAAAAGGAATAAGGGAAAAAAACAGAAAAGGAATAAGGGAAAAAAACAGAAAAGGAATAAGGGAAAAAAACAGAAAAGGAATAAGGGAAAAAACAGAAAAGGAATAAGGGGAAAAAACAGAAAAAGAATAAGGGGAAAAAACAGAAAAAGAATAAGGGGGAAAACAGAAAAAGAATAAGGGGGAAAAACAGAAAAAGGATAAGGGGGAAAACAGAAAAAGGATAAGGGGGAAAACAGAAAAAGAATAAGGGGGGGAAAACAGAAAAAGAATAAGGAGGGAAAACAGAAAAAGAATAAGGGGGGAAAACAGAAAAAGAATAAGGGGGGAAAACAGAAAAAGAATAAGGGGGGAAAAACAGAAAAAGAATAAGGGGGAAAAACAGAAAAGAATAAGGGGGGGAACAGAAAAGGAATAGGGGGGGACAGAAAAGGAATAAGGGAAAAAAACAGAAAAGGAATAAGGGAAAAAAACAGAAAAGGAATAAGGGAAAAAAACAGAAAAGGAATAAGGGAAAAAAACAGAAAAGGAATAAGGGAAAAAACAGAAAAGGAATAAGGGAAAAAACAGAAAAGGAATAAGGGAAAAAACAGAAAAGGAATAAGGGGGAAAAACAGAAAAAGAATAAGGGGGAAAAACAGAAAAAGAATAAGGGGGAAAAACAGAAAAAGGATAAGGGGGGGAAAACAGAAAAAGGATAAGGGGGAAAACAGAAAAAGAATAAGGGGGGGGAAACAGAAAAAGAATAAGGAGGGAAAACAGAAAAAGAATAAGGGGGGAAAACAGAAAAAGAATAAGGGGGGAAAACAGAAAAAGAATAAGGGGGGGGACAGAAAAAGAATAAGGAGGGAAAAAACAAAAAGAATAAGGGGAAAAATAGAAAAGGAATAAGGGGGGAAAAACAAACAGAATAAGGGGAAAAACAAACAGAAAAGAATAAGGGAAAGAAACAGAAAAAGAATAAGGGAAAGAAACAGAAAAAGAATAAGGGAAAGAAACAGAAAAAGAATAAGGGAAAGAAACAAAATAAGTGGGGGAGAAAAGAAAAGGAATAAAGAAAAGAAAAGGAATAAGAAAAACAGAAGAGGAAAGGAATGAGAAAAAACAAACAGAAGTGAGAAAAACAGAAAACAAGGGGGTAAACAATAAAAAACAGAAGTGAGATAAAAACACAAAAAAAAAACAGAAAACAAGGAAAAAAAACAGAAAACAAGGAAAAAAAACAGAAAACAAGGAAAAACAAACAGAAAACAAGGGGGGAAAAAACAAAATAAAAAACAGAAGTGAGAAAAATGGAAAAAACAGAAAACAAGGGGGAGCAGAAAACAAGGGGAAAAAATCACAGAAAATAAGTAAATAGTAGAAAGAATAAGATAAAAAACAAATAAGAATAAAACAAAGTATTAAAACACAAAGAATAGTAAGAGAAAAATGGTAGGGAACAAAACCAGAAGTAAGGAAAAAAAAAAACAGAGTAAGAAAAAAAAAAACAGAGTAAGAAAAAAAAAAACAGAGTAAGAAAAAAAAAAACAGAGTAAGAAAAAAAAAACAGAGTAAGAAAAAAAAAAACAGAGTAAGAAAAAAAAAAACAGAGTAAGAAAAAAAAAACAGGAGTAAGAAAAAAAAAACAGGAGTAAGAAAAAAAAAACAGGAGTAAGAAAAAAAAAACAGGAGTAAGAAAAAAAAAAACAGAGTAAGAAAAAAAAACAGGAGTAAGAAAAAAAAAAGGAGTAAGAAGCAAAAAGGAGCAAGAAGCAAAAAGTAGCACGAAAAAACAGAGAGCACGAAAAAAACAGAGAGCACGAAAAAACAGAGAGCACGAAAAAAACAGAGCACGAAAAAAACAGAGAGCACGAAAAAAACAGAGAGCACGAAAAAAACAGAGAGCACGAAAAAAACAGAGAGCACGAAAAAAACAGAGAGCACGAAAAAAACAGAGAGCACGAAAAAAACAGAGAGCACGAAAAAAACAGAGAGCAAGAAAAGAAAAAAGAGCAAGAAAAGAAAAAAAGAGCTAGAAAAGAAAAAAGAGCTAGAAAAGAAAAAAAGAGCTAGAAAAGAAAAAAGAGCTAGAAAAGAAAAAAGAGCTAGAAAAGAAAAAAGAGCTAGAAAAGAAAAAAGAGCTAGAAAAGAAAAAAGAGCTAGAAAAGAAAAAAGAGCTAGAAAAGAAAAAAGAGCTAGAAAAGAAAAAAGAGCTAGAAAAGAAAAAAGAGCTAGAAAAGAAAAAAGAGCTAGAAAAGAAAAAAGAGCTAGAAAAGAAAAAAGAGCTAGAAAAGAAAAAAGAGCTAGAAAAGAAAAAAGAGCTAGAAAAGAAAAAAGAGCTAGAAAAGAAAAAAGAGCAAGAAAAGAAAAAAGAGCAAGAAAAGAAAAAGAGCAAGAAAAGAAAAAAGAGCAAGAAAAGAAAACAGAGCAAGAAAAAAAACAGAGCAAGAAAAAAAAACAGAGCAAGAAAAAAAAACAGAGCAAGAAAAAAAAAACAGAGCAAGAAAAAAAAACAGAGCAAGAAAAAAAAACAGAGCAAGAAAAAAAAACAGAGCAAGAAAAAAAAACAGAGCAAGAAAAAAAAACAGAGCAAGAAAAAAAACAAAGAGCAAGAAAAAAACAAAGAGCAAGAAAAAAAACAAAGAGCAAGAAAAAAACAAAGAGTAAGAAAAAAAACAAAGAGCAAGAAAAAAACAAAGAGCAAGAAAAAAACAAAGAGCAAGAAAAAAAAACGGAGCAAGAAAAAGAAACGGAGCAAGAAAAAGAAACGGAGCAAGAAAAAGAAACGGAGCAAGAAAAAGAAACGGAGCAAGAAAAAGAAACGGAGCAAGAAAAAGAAACGGAGTTAGAAAAAAAAACAGAGCAAGAAAAAAAAAAGAGCAAGAAAAAAAAAACAGAGCAAGAAAAAAAAAAACAGAGCAAGAAAAAAAAAAAACAGAGCAAGAAAAAAAAAAAAACAGAGCAAGAAAAAAAAAAAACAGAGCAAGAAAAAAAAAAAAAACAGAGCAAGAAAAAAAACAGAGCAAGAAAAAAAAAAACAGTGCAAGAAAAAGGAGTTAGAAAAAGAGTGAAAAAGAAAAAAAGAAATCAAATTAAAAAAAAATTAAAAAATGTAAAGAAAAACAACAAAGTAAAAAGTGAAAACAATGTAAAAAAAAAAACAAAAAAAACAACAAACAAAAAGGAAAAACAGTAAGAAAAAAATAAAATAAAACAGAAGATTAAGAAAAAACTGAATGAGTAAGGAAAAAGGGGGGGGGGAGACTTCTAAAAAGAACAGAACAAAGAAAAGAAAAAGAAAATACAAAACGAGAGAGAGAGAGAGAAAACGCACACACACACAAAAGAGAAAATGAGAAAAAACAAAACCAGAAAGAGAAACAAAACAAAAGAGAAAAAAAAAAAAAAAAAAAAGGAAAACAAAAATAAACAAAACTCAAATGCTGAAAAAAGGTTTACATTAAATTCATGTATCTATTTTCTTACATTCCATATTATGAGGCATTTGAAATAAGGGCAAATTACCAGTTCTGATTTTTATTTTATTTTTTTACTAATTGTCAAGTCAAACCAAAAAACATGTTTCACAGAGAACAGGCATTTTGTATATTTTTTGAAAATGGGGAGAGGAGGAAAAGGTGTACATATATATATATATATGGAAAAAAAAGGGGGGGGGTATAGTGTCCCTCCTCCCACAGAATGCTGACCCCAAAATTCTAATTATATGATGATTGTTTCTGCATGTATTATAGAGCAGCATAACTATATGATATTGTAAAATCTTCACATAACTGTCATTTTTTGCCCTTTTTTCTTTATATACCTCATAAATAATTAAATCACTAGAAGCACAAAAACTTGCTTAGAATCTAACAGCGTTGTCTTATCATTCAAGAGCTAGGAATTTTCCTGCCTAATGTAGTAAATTTTCCTGATTAAGAGAAAATTCAAATCTTTTAAAAGTATCAATAAGCCAAATGTTCTGAGTGTATTAACATTTCCTGAGCGATATACATACAAGATTAAAAACAAAACAATCCCAATTGAAATTCCTATCCAAAACTCATCTATCAAACAAGTTTTCCTCGGATCACTTCATCCAGGTAAAGTAAAGTTGGATTGTTCATAAAACTTGCAGCCTCTGCAAAATGTATGTACAACAAGTGTGTAACTAAAATAAAAAATAAGTAACTTAATTCAAACTAGAGCTTATGACTAGTGGAGCCGCAACAATTATATCCTAACTTTTTGAGCAGAATTAAGTTAAAGAACTCTTCAAAAAGAAAGGGGAAATTAATGCGTGCTTGGTTTAGTTTCATTTTTAAATTGGATCAGTAGATACCAAGCAAGTAGAAAGAAAATCAAATAGCTGTCTATTGTTAACATATCAAGAAGTGGGGTGGGTAGAAAAAAAAAAATTGTAATTATATAGTAATAAATAATAGTAGTCACCTGTTTGGTTGTAAGTGGTTAAGTCCATTGCTGTCTCATTGCATTCAATGAATAACTGATGTTTTTCCCCTTATTAGACACACTATAACTATTCAAGTACAAACATTGAACTGAAGGACTCCTTTAGACATGAGTAGATGTGAGAAAAACCTGCTGTGAGTTCATCCTGTCCGTTTCACATTTCATGATGAAGAACAGTGGATTCTGCTTTTAAAAAAAATACAAAACAACACAGAGCTATTTGGGAGGAAAAAAAAATTTTAATAGCTCTGGCCTGTGATACAGTTTTTTTGGTTTTATGTGTTCATTGTCTTGAATCATTCTTTTTGGCAAATCTTTTTCATGAGAAATGTTTTTTTTTTTCATTTGTTTCTGTTTTTTTTTTTTTGTTATTTTTTTAAAAATTTTTGGTGGGTCATGTTCGAGTTTTGTTTTTGGTATTTCATTGTTTCTGACGATGGTGGTATGTATACAAAGGAAAAAAAAAAAAAAAAAAAAAGGAAAAATTTGTTTTTTAAATTCCTTATTTTTTAAATTTTTTTGTTTTCCAATTTTTTTAAAATTTTCTCTTTTGTCAGTTTCTTTGAAAGGTAATGAATGTGAAAAATTCCTGGTAATCTGGCCAATGCCTTGGCTTTTTGTATTTTTTTTCTAGAACCTACAGCATTTGGTTTTAGCCAAGACAAGTTTGGGGGGGATTACTTGTCCATTTCTTCCCAAAAACAGGAATAAAGTCTTACATCGGATTCATCATCCGGTTACAGGAATGAGATCTGCTTACTTGATTGAAAATATTCCTTGTTGACACAGTTGCGTAGACTGTCAGGTATCCGCCCAATGATTGCTCGTCTTATCTCCCCTGCTGCCATTTCCCGTAATTCTGAAACACTCTGGTCACTGTAGAACGCTGAATGTGGAGTACATATCAGATTGGGACAGTCTTTCAGAGCACCTGTTAAAAAAGAAAAGAAAAGAAAAAGGGAAAAAAAAAAAAAAAAAAAATAGAAATTTGACAGCAACAACTTGTCTAGCAGATTAGTGGTGGTTACAAGATTTAAAATATTTACAATAGTTTTGCAAAAGATTGCAGAGAATTGCTCAGATAGGAATCAAATTAGTAGACTAGAATTAAAGCCAAAATCTTGCTTATATTTTGTGTAGAACTTAATACATACATTCCTGAAGTTTAAAAACAGGAAAAAAATTTTTTATTTTCATTTCTCTGTGTGTGTAAGCACATACATGTGCGTGGGTGTGTGTAAACACATGCGTGGGCGTGTGTAAACACGTGGACGTGTGTAAATGTATATATATATATATATATATATATATATATATATATATATATATATATACACACACACACACAAACATACATATTTTTTTTTTTAATCATATCACCCCAAGCAAGGTGGTAACGCCACTGACGTGCAGGGGGCTACATAGGAGTGAAAAGGTTGGAAAAGAGAAAGCCGGAAACCACATCCTAAACAGGGAACAATCAAGAGCTTTGCTACTGGATATATTTTATCGTCATACCCAGGACTACAAACCAGATGGCAGTAATGCTTAATGTTATTCAGGTCTTACAACAGGTGTTTGTCATCTGCAAGTTTTCTTTCACTTCAGAGAAATCAATGTTTATTTATATTCAGTTTGGTATCTTAAATGATACTATAGGCATCTTAGAGTTAAAATCAAATACCTAACTAAAATACGTATGTTTTTTTCATACTAAAAAATGTAATACATAAGTACTGCTGCCAAATATAGTCCAGTGCTCCTGCTATATACTTAGTTTCTTTATAAAAACCTAAGAAATATCAGCAATATTATTGCTATTGACCTGGCACCTTGGCTTCAGTCACTTTCTTACCATTGTAAAAGTTGCTGCCACGTGCCTTTTCTATAAAGTTTCATGGTAATAGTTTGGATAAACTCTTTGCTATAGTACTTAGGCTATGAATTTAAGCATAGTAATACATTAAATTGGACGTGTATTGTGGTGCAGTGGATATTGGCTCGGAACAGGAAATCGGAGAGCCAAATTTGAATTCCTTGCAGTCACTTACGCACAAATATCCTTGGGAAAGGTATTAATCCATCTCTTTCATACAGTTATAGGTTAAATAACAGGACAGATTGGGGTATATAGCATTGGCTGGCAACCAGTTTACTGCAGAAAGTAATGGCAACCTACTGCGGGATAATCTTCTGCTCGGTCAGTTATGTCTCTTTCAAGACATGATCGCCCAAAGCATGTATCACATATGGCACTTAACTGAATAGATTAGCAGCAAGGTATCTATTCACAGTTGAATACTTCTCACTTGTGGAACTATTCTGGCTTCATACTTTCCAGTTACTTTTGATCTTCAAGAAATTAAATTCAATGTCAAATTGTTTTTTTACTGTCTTCTTGATTATTGCTGTCACTGTTTAATGTTTTGTTAATTCTTTCCCACCCTGTATCAAGTAAACAATAACCTTTTACAAAGAAAAACAATACCAACCATGGAACATACCCTTCAGAGACTAATATTTTCAAATAAACAAACTGAATGGCAATCTTCAGGAACAAAAAGCTTACAGCATAACCATTTAAGGGTCATGTCAGACAAGTCACATTCTCTTCATTACAGCGGTAAACCATTTAGTTAGCAATGTGGTAAGAAAAGTATTAAAAGCACTAAAAACAAGCTGAAGACAGACGGACAAGTTATTGTTAAACTGCAAGAAGAAAACAATATTTTTCACATTCAGTAAACAGTGGTAATTGAATTACAATTGTTCATCATACAAGATTGATCAGATCTACTGAAAATGGAAAATTTCCCAATTCTGTTGTTCATTATATTTAAACTTCAAATGTTAGCAGATACTCGTATGTAAAATAGACACCCGTATTTACTTTTCATTTTAAACAGTATTACATCAATTGGTTTGTGAATTCAGGAAATTTTAAAAATGTGACCTCAGCAGGGATTAAAACTGTATCACCCTTTGTATTACAAACCCCCATTTAACCTGTTATGCTACAGAGGGCATATCAGTTCTATTTTCTCCCCCACCTTTTAAGGAAAACCAACTTCCTCATTGATATCCTTCTTGAAAGTCAATTACTGTTCAGTTTCATAAACAAAATGGAAACAAAGCAATTTCTAAAGAATTAATGGATTTATTTTTATTTATTTTTTTTTTAAATCAAAAATTTTTATTACGAGGGTCATTCAATAAATAAGGTGAATTTTTCGGTATAAGGACTTCTAATACAGATAGAAGCTTACTCTTTTTTTAATTTTTTCCTTTACTTCTTTTTCAAAGGGATTTAATTTTTTTGCAAGTTGAAAAAACAGTTTGAGATTAACAAAGATGGACGACCAAGAAGCATACTCCAGGATTGAACAGAGGTCAGTTATCAAGTTTTTGGTTGCTGAAGGGTGCAAACCAGTTGAAATTCATAGGAGATTGTCAACTGTGTATGGTGCAACATGTTTCAGCCAAAAAAATGTCTACAAGTAGGCTAAATTGTTTAAAGAAGGATGGAGTAGTGTTGAAGATGAAGACAGGTGTGGGAGGCTTACAGAAGTGAGGTCTCCTGAGGCGATCAAATCAGTCAATGATCTCATTCAGTTTGACAGTGGATGACATTGCAAGGACTTTGAGCCTATCTGTTGGGACAGCACACAAAATTGTTCATGATGACCTTGCCTACTCAAGACAACACAAGGTCTCACACAGCAGCCCAAACAATGCAGACCAACAACGAGCTGGGCTGGAAACTGCCCCATCATCCCCCTTACAGCCCAGACTTTCACCTGTTTGGTCTCTTGAAAGTGTTCATAAGAGGCACGAAGTTTGAAAGTGACAATGAAGTCAAAAGTGCTGTGAGCGATTGGTTGAGATATCAGTCCAAAGATTTTTACGCGAATACGGAAGCTTGTGCATAGATGGGAAAAGTGTATGACACTGCTGGCAGACTATGTTGAAAAATGAAAAAAAGTAAGCTTCTATCTGTATTAGAAGTCCTTATAACGAAAAATTCACTTTTATTGAATGACCCTTGTACTTTAAACATTGTGAATAAACGTATTTGAAATAAATGCCCCCATTTTTATTTTAAACATTTTATATCAGCCTGGGCATTTGAGAAGCATTAAGGAAAATATGCTCTGACAGGGATCAAACCCAGGTCCTAATAATCACCCCACTGAAGAATGGCAGTTATGGCTCCACAGCCCAGCATGATCATCAGAAAATGTGACACTTGAACTGTCCATCTTTTGAGGTTATTGGTTAAAATATGCCTGTGCATATTTTGGAATGTCTTGTCAGATCACCAGCTTACTTGCTAATTCATATATAGGATGGGTATGCTAAGAGGGATGTGGTGGCAAGCTGCTTAATTCCTTTTTGGCAAATGTGACTTCAGGTGGTTTACCAAACCTGCTCTTCAAAGAAAACATCCAAATTTGATTGGACATTTAACATGGATACATGAATGCAACAGGCTCTGCCTGTATTTTTTTTTTTTTACATAAATAGAAAATTTGAAACTGTTTATTAATTTTGAAGATCTGTAGCTTGAATTGTAAAAGTTAAATGAAGATTCAACTCACTGTTGGCCATGGAAAATGGTTCACTTTCGTGAACATCCAATGCAGCAGCTCTGATGCGACCTTCTTTAAGAGCTGCTGCTAAAGCCAATTCATCAACCAGACCACCTCGAGCAGTGTTGATAAGGAAAGCACCTGAAAGGGACAAAGAGAAATGTCAGATACTTCCAAAAGCAGTCA
Source organism: Ascarosepion bandense (assembly GCA_037127315.1). Lineage (NCBI taxonomy): Eukaryota > Metazoa > Mollusca > Cephalopoda > Sepiida > Sepiidae > Ascarosepion > Ascarosepion bandense. The sequence goes on from JBBBDQ010001875.1 coordinate 398,800, forward strand.
TGACAACTTTATAATAATAATGAATAAAAAAAAAAAAGAGAAAAAACATGGGGTGGGGGAGAATAAAATTTCATAAACCAATTTCACTTCTGAACATTGTACTTACACTATAGTTGGAAATAGACTGAGAAGCTGGAACTTTTTGTTTTTGGAATTTTAACTGATGTTCAATAATGACATACTTGTCAGCAAACACTGACAATCTAAATTAAGGAGTGGAATGAAACAAGTTCCTGGATATTTAAGAAAAGAGGAGATTGGAGTGAATATATTACAGGTGCATTATAATAGTCAACAGATCTCTTCGGAGTGCTTAAAAGAGAACATTGCCATTAAGGATATTTGTCTTGTAAAATCTAAAATTGAAAAACCAAGTTAAGGCAGGTATAACAACAAAGATCAATGACGCATTATGTTCAGCTCAAAACAAAGGAAATCAGAAAGGCATCAATTTTCTAATCATATAACATGAAAATCATCAGTTAATTTTCAGCAATGTCTTAAATATTTTACTGATTTCCTATTCTTTATTATGCAACTAGCAGTAAGTTCCTGACTTTGCATGGGATGGAATGTGTAGAAGGCTACTTTTAATTTTATACGACCCACATATGCAGATATTAAATACGAGAGATAACTCTTATAAAATAAAAATAAAACCTTCAGTTTTATTTACATAGATATAAATACTGTATATATCTGTGTATGAACAGACTATAGTGTGAGCCCCTAAATATTTTCGCATGAATTTTAACCACACTAGAAAATTGTTTTTATTTGTGTATAGTGCAGTTCATTACCAAAAAATGCATAATTTTTAACCTCTTCAAAAGTTACCTATATATAGTGTGGTCCCTATTTTTTTTTTTAATTTTAAAAAAATAGGATCATACAAATTCACTATATACAGTATCAAAAATGGACTTTTAGTCTGACATATGAGGGGTCAACAACCAAACTACACACACGTGATTTGATTACACAGATTCAAACACTTCACAACTGAATACTGAGAACTGGGGCAGTGTGTGTGTGTGTGTGTGTCTTACAAGGTGACCAAACAACCTTCCTTGGTTTTTGAATTCAGAGTGGTCCTCATCAATTTGTTACCAACCAAAAACAGAGATCCCAGAATATATAATTATAAAACAAATACCTTAGCTTAAATTTCATTCTTCTGGTCAGGGGTCATCAGGCTAGATGCTAAAGTATTTATATTTTATGTGAGCAAATTTGATGAATTTTTTGTTGTGTTTTATATATATATATATACGACAATCACACTAAAAAACAATCCAGATGAAGTATTTCTAGATGCATAAACAAAAAGGCGATAAATTAAACTTTTACATTATTTCTTAGAATAAAAAAACTGAAAGAAATATTTCTAAAAATTTTAGATTTTAAGCTGTTGTAACTTGTACAGTTATTCAGTTGAATATGTCCGTAACTATAAGTGCACAAAAACCTTTGTTAGAATTTAAATTTGGTAGCCTTTTTTTTTTTTTTAAAAAACAACTTTAAACTGAAGCTATTTCTATTTTTTGGGTGTGGGGGTTTAAAGCTTAAAAAGGAGGAGGATAGAAAAAATGCTTTATTTTTCTTTAATGGTCAGATGTAAAGATATATTGGTATAAAACAATTTGAAAAATAGACAAAAACTAACTAAATAATTACATTCCCAACCCAAAAAGGAAAGAAAAAGAAAAAAGGTGACATACCGGGCCTCATCTGTTTGATGGTATAGTCATTGATTAAGTGATGGTTGTGTTCATTTAGGTTACAATGGAGTGTAACACAGTCACTCTGGAAAAGGAGATCCTGTAATGTATATACCCGTGTAATTCCTGAGAGGGGAAAAAAGTAAGAGACATTGGTTATAAGTGACCTTCCAACATAACAGAAATCCTGATACATTCCTTTTATGTAAAAAGGTATTTAACAAAGTCACTCGAGAGAACAGAGTTTGCGAGTTAACCAGAGCACAAGGTTCAAACATTTTGCTTTAGATGTTATCAAGCAGACTAGGCTTGCTATAGAGTCTTGCATCATGGGCTAAACTTATTAAGAAAGCTTCAGCTTTAGATATTTCCCATGTCTAGAAGAATCCTGAGGTCTTCAAATTGTTATATAAAATTGCTTGAATAACTATTCTTATCAATTAATAGTATTTAATGCACTGTATATATATATATATATATAAAAACGTAACTGGAGAGAAAAAAAAAAGTTAATACAATACAGGTTGTCCAAAATATTAAACCAGTACACCTTTTTATGGCAATACTTAAAGTTTATTATACACAACGAGCAAAAGTCAATTGAGGGAAACCATTGAATGAGAATATGCACAAATACTGAACAAAATATTTCTTGCTGTTTGTGATTTCATTTCATCATGTTATCAACAGTGCCTGAACCAGATTAACAGTTTCAAAACAGTTGATGACAAAATATTAAATCCTGTCCATAGAGTCTATGAAATTTTAAATATCAAATGTATTATAATAAACTTTATAATCATTAAAAGTACACAGGCAATTTTTTTTTTTTTGAGTGGGGGTAGACATCCTGTATTTATTCTAATCAGTCAGTCAAGTGACTTACTTGATACGCGCCTGCGCAATCATATCTCTTTCGATCCATGACTGGCTGGACAGATTTTCCTGCAGTAGATTGCCATTTCTTTCTGTGGTAGAGTGGTTGCCAACCAAGGCTAAAGAACCCAATCTGTCCTGCTATGCTACCCATAGCTAGAGGAAGAAGAGATAGATTAATACCTTTCACAAGGGTATTTGTATAGAAGTGAAGGCAACGAATTCAACTGGTTAACTTTTTCATCTTCTGGCTTCTTTTTATTTCCATGTTAGTCAAGCCAAGTTTGAAAATAATAGTTCTTATGAAACTAACATGTATTCACTATATCCAGAACTGATAAACACTATCAAACTCAGTCACATGAAGATGGATCAACAGATTAATAATTTCCCAAGCATATTTCTGCGCAATTAAAACGAACTTGACTGGAATTCAAACTGTTCTCCAATTTCTCATTCTGAGTCAATATCTTTCTTTCTGTGGTAGACTGGTTGCCAACCAAGGCTAAAGAACCCAACCTATCCTGCTATGCTACCCATAGCTAGAGGAAGAAAGGTATTTGTAAGTGAAGGCAACGAATTCAACTGGGATTTGAACTCGGCTTTTCAATTTCTCATTCCGAGCCAATGTTCATTATGGTACAATGGATATCCTAATCAAAAGAGCAGAAAGTTTAACCCTAAGTTATCTGTTCACAAATCACTTGAAGTTTGTGATGAAGTATTTTCATGACAAGTCTGGTTAACTTTTTCATTTTCTGCCTTCTTTTTATTTCCATGTTAGTCAATCCAAGTTTGAAAATATTAGTTCTTACAAGACTAACATGTATTCACTATCTCCAGAGTTCATAAACTATCAAATTCAGTTACATAAGATTATATAAAGAGCAAACATAATTCTAGCCATATTGATATCTGTTTTTAATTATTACTCCGGGTAAGTCTTTAATTCAGGTGACAAAGCACTTAATTCCCAGGCCTAACTAATAAAACAACTTTTAGGCAAAATTCGATTTTATTCATCAATATCGTCTCCTAGGTTGATACACTTATTCCAAAGCTTCTTTAACAATTCAATGCCCCCCACTTTTTTTTTTTTTTTTAAAAGAATGGTTTGTCTTTGGCCTCAAAATACACCTCAGTTTCTGATATCTCTTCATTGGAGCATTCTTTTGAGTTCTGCAAACAGCCAGTAGTCACTGGGGGCCAGATCTGGAGAACATAGTGGGTGCAGAAGCATTCAAAGTGCAAGTCATGTAGTTTTGCCATCATTGTGATTGATGTGTATGACAGTGTGTTGGCTTGGTAAAAGATTACCTTTTTCTTTGTGGCTTTTTTTGAGATGTTTTTTCTTTCAAATACACCCATAATGCTATATAATATTCGCTATTGATGGTTCTTCCTTTCTTGAGGTAATCAATGAATAAAATCGATTACATCCCAAAATATGGAGGTCAAAATCTTGCCTGCTGATGTTTGCATCTTTGGTCACTTTAGACAGCTTTTACTTGCTGCCATCCACTCAGTTGATTGCCAATTTGACTCCAGAGTGAAGTGGTGGATCCTAGTTTCATCCATTGTCACAAATTTTCTGCATAAACTCCTTGTATTGAAAGTGCAAACAACGCTCTGAATCGTCAATGTATTGCTTTTGATTGACTGAACAAATGCAGCATGCACTTTGAACACAGCTTTCTCATCGACAAATGTTCATGCAAAATGGTGAATACACTGCCTTCTGATATGTTCAACTACTCTGCTATCTCACGCAACTTCAATTTACGATTGACCAAAACGAATTTGTGGATTTTTTAAAAGTTTTTCACGACAACTGCTGATTTTGGGCGACCTGAGCATTCAGCATCATTTGTGTCTGAACAACCACAGAGTCAGCATACTACCTCTTAACTGTTGCTTCCGACGGAGCAGAGTCTGAATAACACTTAACTCAATGCTTTGCTTGAACAGTATCCCCCCCCATCAGAAAGCAATGCTTTATCAACACACGAAATTTAGATTTTTCCACTGCTTCACTTAAACAACTAAATTGTAAACAATCCGATTGGGCCCAAATTTTGTTACATGTCATTTGAAGGTTAGTACTTCATAAACATTGTATAATTTTTTTATTAGTGGCATCATCTATATGCCAGGGGTGGAATTATTGAGTGATGTTATCATTCATTTTCAGATAGTACTTTTTATTACAACTTTCTTGGTCTAATACCTTCACAGATTAAGTTTAACCCAGTGACATGCAATTCCGTTCTGTTGCCCCACCCCTCCACACATTTAAAGGCATATAAATTCTTATGCAGCAATTTAAGTTGTGTATGATTTGTTGATTACTAATTTTTAACAATACTAAGGCATTAGTTTCTAATCAAAAAATGTTTCATAAAAGAACCTCAAGTTGTAAGATTGCAACAATTTTGCAACCCAAACAACCTTACTTCAGTTCGTCTTAATTTTGTTTATTTTGAATAAAAGGAGTCTTTATACTTACCTAATGATTTTTCAATTCCATCCGTTAAATATGGATCATAAAAAATTACATTAAAACCAAATATTTTCGCTCGAAGCGCAACAGCTGTCCCCACACGGCCTGTGAAAACAAAAATATTTAAGTTGTAAGAAATTTGAAGTTAGGACAACAATTCATTCCAAAATAGATTTTGCTATTGTTTCAGTGCGTGTATTGAGGGCTTCATCAGACAATGTTTACATTGGTGCGGCTATACACGTGCATGAACAAGATATTCTTTTTGTTTCCCTCTCTTGTTATTAAATATCCCACATTGTTATAATAGAAGATCTGCAAAGAATGGTGAAACACAAGAAACTGAAAAATAAATTTACAAAGAGAAAAAAATGTCCAGAAAATTCTTTAATAGCTACATCGACAGTTTTTTTCCTTCTTTTTAATCATTTCCCCCCAAGCAAGGCATTCCACTGCCACGATTGCGCAAATGGTTATATAGTGGAAGGTAAAGAGAAAGAGTGGTTAGATATAGGAAATGTCAGAAGAAGGTTGATAGACAGGTAAGGCTGAGGGTTGGGTAGATGGGAAGAGTGTTTGAAAGAATGAATGCGAGTCAGTGTGTTAGGAGGTGTCTATTGACCTTACATTTAAACTCCTGGAGACTGTAGCCGTCAGGGAAGCAATTATGTGGAAGGGAATTCCACAGTCAGGAAGTGCGAGAAAAGCTGTTGGAGTAGAAATTGCGGTTACATTTTATCGGTTTCACTGTAAAAGAGTGGAACCTAGTTGCTAATCTAGTATCCCGTGCAAATTCGTACCTAGGGAGCACCAGTGATCTAAGTTCATTGGAGCAGAAGCCATGAAAGTATTTATAGAAGAGAAACAGGGAAGCCACGTCACGCCGGTGAGAGAGAGAGAGAGACTACAGCTGGTCTGCCAAGTCGGTATCGATCACATTACAGACTCGATGTTGTATTTTGTCAAGAACCCCAAGGAGAATAGCAGGGGCACCCGACCAGATATGGCAGCAGTATTCAATGCACAGGTAGATGGTAGATTTATATATGTGCAGGATAGATTCAGACGAAAAAAACTTTCAGGTCCTGCACAGAGAACCGACTTTCATAGAAGCGGATTTAGCATTGGATTCGATATAGCCATTCCACTTGAGGTCCTCTGAAAGTGTGAAACCAAGTAGGTGTAGTGTTTTACTCTCTGGGAGGCAAGCCTGGTCCATGTTGCATCCAGGTTCTTTCATTTTACCATACTTGGTACATCTTCTATTATCACAATGTGGGATATTTAATAACAAAAGTAATGAAAACATGAGAAAAAAAGATTCCAAATGAAATAGGTTAGATCACACATTTTTAAAAAAATTTTCAGCATTTCGTGCAAGTGTAGCTGCAGCATCAATGTAAAGTCTGATGAAGTCTTAAAGGATGTGTCACACAAAAACTTACTATTTTATCGTAACATCATTTGCATAAAATTGTTCTTAAGATTATAAACCTAATTGTTTTGATTTTTTTAAAGTCTAAAACTTTGCATCCCAGCATATAAAAAAACAAAAAATCCAAGCCTAAAAACTAGGTATCATTTATATCAGATTTTTTTCTACAACTTTTTCCCTTCTAAATGTTTGGATCAAACATACTGTGAAAGTTTCAGATGAAAATTTCGTATAAACAATGTTTGTCTCCTGAACCTATAAAAAGGCAAAAAAGTTTTTAAAATTCTTATCCTGAGAGGCAGACAAATCAAATGAAAAATCCGAGAAAACTTCAAGACAGATTCCACACACAGCAATGCATTGTTGGTATGTTTACTATAAAAATTTTGATACTTTGATAGGGTTTTGACTCCAGTTTGCAGGTTGGAGGGTTAACTATTTGCCAAGAGCTGAGACACTAACACCCTAACACACACACATTATATATAAGCACAGTACAACTCTTCTAACAAGTCTAATTACCCGATATGGAAACTGCTTGAGTTAATTTAATGGTGTTCAAAATATAACGCTTAAAATTAATTTATGTTCAAATAAAATGCAATGATAATTATATTATCAGAATAATGAAAGTAAGTAGTCTTTAAATCAAAGTTCTTGTTTAACATCGTTTATAAAAAGTACCCCCTTTTTTTTAATCGTATCACCCCGAGCAAGGCGGTAACGCCACTGATGTGCAGGAGGCTACGTAATAGTGAAAAGATTGGAAAAGAGAAAGCTGGAAACCACATCCTAAACAGGGAACAAGGGATGAGCCTCTTAAACTGTTCAATAGACGTGGGTGGCCTTTAAAATAAGTTATTTTTAGATTGAAAAAAAAAAAAAAAAATATTCTGCCAGTAAGCTCAACAGAATTTATTTTTTATTTAAGGAATTTTAAATTAAAAAAAATTCTATCTAAAAGAAATTTGTTTATAAACAATTGTACTGAAATTTGACTAATTTTTCAACAACTCTACTACCGATATCAGAATGATGAGAAGCGGAAAAAAAAAAAAAAAAAAGACAAATTACTCAAAATAAATGGGAAGATATTAGCTAAATGAAGACACCTTTGCCATTTATGTCTGTGAGAGGTATTTCTACTGCAGCTTGCATATGAATACTTATATTTAATATTAGAATTGTTTTTTTTAACTTTTTAATTATTTCACCCTATGCAAAACAATTAAGTCACTAAAATGCAAGGGGTTACTGAGTGTGACAGTTTATATATAAAATTTCATCATACATTAACAAAGTTTACCTTTTTACAATTATTGTAAAGGGATCAGAAAATGCAATTAAATCAGGTGAAGATGAATTTCAGAAAGAAGGGTAAAATCTCATAAGATTTTATATCAGTTACATAAAAAACAAATTTGACCTTGCAACTCACGGAACTCTCACAATATATTTTTTAAAGTGTAAGCCACAATGAGGGGAGTTTACCTAGGTTTCTTGACATATCCCAAATTGTGAAGTATTTTACACTTTCTGTCCTTGACTCCCTCAATTCCAGCCTGTTCAAAGATCTAAACACTGGTCAAAAGTAATCATTTTGATATAATTTGCTTTAGTTTGGATTCTCCTCAAAGAGACAAGTCTTGAAGCCTTTTCCTTTGCTTATAACTCTCAACTTACATTTTCAACAGCCCTCTTTATCATTTAATCATCTTTTCAAAGATGTTTTATATCTCCAATGTTGACATTCCTTCACTCAACTTTATTTTTTGTTTTTCAGCATTTATTAGATCCTTTCCATTACCCATGTTTCAACATATATTATGGAAAAAATAGTATTTATTAGATTTCAGAGGCCTTAAACTAATATTAATTAATCTGCGTAATAAATTCAGACTTCCATTTTATATAAAAATCCAATTTTTATACATTTTGAAAGGGCCTAAAAATTGAATTACCTAAATTTTGAAAAAAAAAATCATTATTACAAAGCAAATTCAAGTTACTGTGGTTTATGTGATTCACATAATAACTTCCGACACTGAAAAAGAAAATTCTGACAACGGAGGACGATAAAAAACAAAAAACTATTAATTTCTCAATCTCTGATATGAGTAAATACTGTAGTAGTAGTAGTAGTAGATGAGGGTTCTAGCTGAAATAGATAAGTGTATAATGATCTTTGTTGTATATTAGTACTGTCTGTATGTAAACATGGTCTTATAAAACCAAGTTTTTACTGAATTTGAGCTGAGGGTTTTAAGTAAAAAAAAAATTATATATTTTGCCTCTAACTACTATGGTAAATTTGCTTTTCAGAAGCGTCCTCGTATTTTTTCATTCAGCAGCCATTTTCTGGACAGCCAAAGGGTTATTTATTTTGTCTTTTTAAACTTGCTAGAGAAGGTTCTGTAAATTAGTTTAGCTTTGAAGGCTTCTTTCGACTAAGTAAATTTTTTTTTCCAATCGGAGTAGATAGACTAAACTATCACCCGGTTCACACTCCACCCACGTCCATTGAACAGGTGAAGAGGCTCATCCCTTGTTTCCTATTTAGGATGCCGTTTCAGGTTTTCTCTTTTCCAATCTTCTCACCCCCCCCGCCCCCAATTGGAGTAGATAGACTAAACTATTGCCCGGTTCACACTCCACCCACGTCTGTATCACAGTTTAATGTGGCTAGAAATATCCACTTGCTTCTGGCCGGGATGGAAACTCGACCAATTTGGTGTCAGTCGGAGTCGCTACTTCCTGAGCCATAGGTGCATGGAATCAAAGGAAAATTTTAACGTGTTGTATATAAGAAGTGTATACACACGCCAGTCACTGAAAGAACTATTTATTTCTGAAGAGTAATGCTTATATCGCAGAAGTGGAAACTTTTTAAAATCTTCTCTAGAGAGCTCAATCATAATGGTAGCATATCTCACATACCATATAAGCTAGCATACAAGGCAAATGGGTACACAAGACAACCTCCAAATTTAAGTTAAAATGTAGATTTCAGGCTATATTCACTGTACAAGATATCCCCCCACACACAATTATATTGTAAAATGTGTTGCATTTATTAAATAAATTCAAATTCTTTTTACTCAAATTCTCATGAAAAACGACAGGGGATATTATCAATTAACTATCACAATCTACAATACCTCATGAGTGGGTGATGTGTTTACAGTAGGTTATTATAGTAGCCTGAATACCCCCTTCCCCGAATTAATTCCACGGTCCCTGAATGTAATCTTTAAATGGCTTGTAAAGACATGTATTCAGTTTTGTTTTTTGCTATATATATATATATATATATATATATATATACACACACACACACAAAAAGGACAGGGAGAGATTTTTTTTTTTTTTTTTTTTTTTACAGTGTGATGATTATTTTGGATTTCCCTCTTGACAAATGCATGTTTTATTGTGAAAAGGTAAGAGTAATTTTATTAACACTACACTTTTTGGTTATGATAATAAATGTGAATTAAGTAGAAAATATTTGTCAATAGTTAACAAGGAAGGGGTTAGCCTGCCATCAAAAATTCCCTGTGTTACCAACTTTCCATAAACCTCAGGATTGTAGGATCACATTTTATCAGCCAGTCAAGTACCACAAGTGATACATGCTTGGGCAATCATGCCTCGAAAGAGACATTATTTAGTAGGCAGAAGATTTTCCTGTAGTAGGTTACTATTACTTACTGCAGTAGACTAGTTGCCAACCAAGACTTTGGAACTCAATCTGTCTTGTTATTTAATCCATAACTGGAGAGAAGAGACGAATGAATAACTTTCCCCAAGGGAAAGTTCATAAGTTCATAAGTGAATGCAACAAATTCAACTGAAATTCGAACTCAGCTCTCAGATTTCCCATTCCGAGCTGATATCTACATCACAACACACCACGTTCTATACCCAAAGAATCGTGGGGGGAATTTCAGGTTAAAAGGTTATCTTGTCTACCAACATATAAAGTGTATTTAAACTATTTCAAAGTTTTGGAATCGCACCACAATCAAGACTGTCTCTTGCCTGGTTCATAGTAGCCATGATAAATAAGCAAAAAAGCTTTTTCCTTATCTAGAACATTTATTTTTAGAAAATCTAAATTTTCCAGGAAGCTGCACCCTAGACAAAGCATAAAAAAATATTACATACCAAGTCCAACTATTCCTAACGTGTCTCCTCGAATCCTGGCTGATCCCTGAGCGGCCTCTCGTAATTGTTCAGGACCATTTATTTTCTTGCCTTCACGCACCATATTAGCCAACCAATACGTCCTTCGATACAGATTCAGAATCAAACACATTGTTGAATCAGCAACCTCTTCCACACCATAGCCAGGTACATTACAAACAGCAATTCCTGAAGAGAGGAGGAAAAACAATTCAGTTTTATTGCTTTTAATTAAAAGAAAAAAATTTGACCTGAGGTGGTGGTGGTGGTGGTGGTGGGGGGGGGGGGTTAAGTTTTGCAGAGTGTATTGACCTTTCTAAAATCCGTTGTATTCGAGCTTTTATCTTTGTGAATTTGTATAAATTTTAAGATGCAATAGTCAAGAGTCACTAATAGTCCAAATTGTAAACCAATTTGAATAATGAAATAAAAAGACTAATTTGTATCTAAATCATGTCACATAGAAGAGACCAGTGGGCATTGCTATAATTTAAATTACCAATTGCAATTTCAGAATTGGCTGAGTTTAAGATGCTTAAATCAATTTGAAAAATTAAGATAGTTTAATAATTTTCTGTTAATGCATTATAGAAAAATTGTGCTGTTGTAATTAAACCTTGAAATTGCTCAAGTTGGAAAATTGACGCTAAGAAAAGTTAAAGTATTTACCCCTTAAATGGTTATGGTGAGATTAGCTGTTTCCTTATAAAAAACATTTGAAATTCAATAACCAAACCATTACTGTCAGCAAAAATTTCCAAGCTCATTCACTAAAGACAGTTTTTGGGAAAATGGGTTTCTTAAGTGCACTAACTGTTATTGTTTTGTTTAAATCTTTTTACTATAAACAAGGGGTTACTAGGCATAGGAATAAGATATAAGTGAAGAGAAAGGACAAAAAGATAGAAGATCTATTTAAATTTTTGAAGATCGTGGGTAGCAGGGAAGAAGGAAACCAGAATTTAGTGAGAGTGGAAGAAAAGGAACTATTACAAGAATAGAACTTAATCTAATTCAACAGTAAAACTATGAGACCTAGTTGCCAATCTAGTACTACACTTAAATTCATATGGTTAAGGTAGCAAAGACAATTGCCAGAACAATTGCCACGAAAAGAGGGAAGAAACATCACTGAAGTGGGAAAGTGAAATCAAGATGCCAGGTTAGGACTGATAACATTACAAACACTTCTTTGGATTTTGTCAAGAATCTTAAGATATATGGCAGCAATATTCAAGGCATTGCCAAATTGTAGAGTGTATAAGATTCTGGTAAGAAAAATTTCTAGCATGACACAGTGAACCAACTTTCCTAGCAGTAGACATAGCAATTGAATCAATATAATAACTCCATGTCAAGAGAAATGCGAGACCAAGAAGTCACAATGAGTGCTCTCTCCTGGGGGCTTTTGAATGGATTCAAACAATATTTGGGTACAGTGTCATCTCAGAGCAAAAAGGAAACTGAACTCCATATACCTGGCAACACAAATTTCCCAATATCAGTGGCTACAACCAAGACTATAATTTTAGCCATTTCTGTGTGAAATGTGTTATATGTGTATATATATATATATATATATATATATATATATAGAGAGAGAGAGAGAGAGCGAGCATAATGATGATCCACGTATACTGTCTTAATATGTATAGGAAAAACTACTAAAAAGTAAGTTTAAAATATATTTTTTTGAGAGTATATATATATATATATATATATATATATATATATATTTTTGATATTTCAGACCGGCCTAGGCCTTTCATCAGAAACAAATGATTTTAAAATTTAAATTTAGTTTAAATTTTAAAATCATTTGTTTCTGATGAAATATATATAATAATAGAAATAAATAAATAAATACTGTCAAAAAAAAAAAAAAAAAAAAACATTTTTAAACTTACAACTTTTTAGTAGTTTTCCCTATATATATATATATATATATATAAAATACCAAGTGCATTCTCACACTTTTGGGAGATTTTACTTAAGGGATAAAATCTGACAGCATCTAAGTGTATTTAGAGGGGATTTTAGAGTTTCGGGAAAAAAATCTTTCTTTTATTAACAGATTTTGAAGCATACCAGGAGTAGAAAAACCTACAAATAATCCATGTGCTAATAATATGGAAAAGATATGAACTAAGGTTTTTCAGTAACATATGCATAATATTATTTAAAATGCACCTTTTCAGTCAGCTAATCTGGGAAAAGAGCAAGATGACATTCTGACACGATTGGATGGGGGCATCACTGCTATAGATAACACAGGCATTTAACACACATTTTTATCTCATTTTAGTATTTTTCTTTTCTAACAAAAGAAAAAGAAAAAAAAAAATAGTGTAAAGACACGATGTTTTTTTTTTTAAACATCAAATGAGAAAGCACATTTAGAAATGATCTTACCTAATTCACCAGCCGCTTTTGCATCAATATTGTCATGACCACTTCCTATTCTGACGATGACTCTCAAACTTTTGAACTTTTCCAAATCTTCTTTGTTGAGAGTGATTGTATGCCACATGAGAGCTCCTACTGCTTCATTAAGCACCTTTAATAAATGGGGAAAAAAAAATTAAAATTAATAACCCACATATAAAAATTAAAGATGGTGAGAAGACGAAGGAAAAAAAAAAAAAAAAAAAAAAGAGTGAGGGGGTCTTATCTATGTTTAAGAAAGACTTGTAATTAACAAACAATTTTAATAAAAAGTGACAAGTAATATGTAAAAAATTTAAGTCAATGTAAAGAAATATTTCTCTTATTAGTTATATATAAACGGATGTACGCTGGGGTGCAGTGGATATCGACTCGGAACAACAAATCAGGGTGCTAAGTTCAAATTCCAGTTGAATTCCTTGCGTTCACTTACACACACATATACCTTTGGGAAAAGTATTAATCCATCTCTTTCCTCTATTTATGGGTTAAATAATAGGACAGATTGGGTTCTGTAGCCTTGGCTGGCAACCAGCCTACCACAAAAAGCAAATGGCAACCTACTGCGGGATAATCTTCTACCCAGTCAGTCATATCTCTGGAGACATGATCACCCAAAGTGTATCACATATGGCACTTAACTGAATTTGAATTCCTCATGGATTTTTATACCCAATGTTTGCAACCAAGCCCAACATTTGCAATTGTTCAAATATTCAATAAATACGCAATAAATTTTACTATTGTTCACCCCCATATAAGGCTCAAAAGCCACTAAAGATCGAGAGTTACTCAATGAGTTTGTTATAAAAGGTATACATGAAGGGTGTACAGTGCATATTACAAGGATATACACAATAGGTAATGATTGACTCTCGACTTAAAGAGGTTAGGGTTGCAGTAATTGAGGAAGCATCCTCTTCAGTGTGCTCCACAATGTAACAGTTGTGGGAGGAAAGTATTTAAACTTCCATTTTACCATTAGAATATAAAGGGAATGAGGAAGAGTCAATTGTGGCCTGGCAGATCGAAGCTGTGAAACATTTAATATTGGCTATCAAGGCATTACAGATAGAAGTTAAGCCTAGTAAGAGAAACATCTACTTCATGGTTAACCAAATATGAATCTCATAGTACAGTAATTTTTCGAGGATGTGTGTGTATGTTTCCTAAATATGCATAGCAATGATACAGTCGACACAAGAATTATGTTGACATCAACTTAGCAACTGTATCATTTGAACATACAAGAAATTCATAGCCTTTTAACAAGTTACTGCAAAACTTTTTTTTTTTTTAACTGTTCAATTCATTTATGCCATGTCTTTTCAAAACAGGTGATCAAGTTTCTACAGATTCTCATCCATGAATAACTGGGAGAAGATAGAGCAGTTTCTTTTTTGCCTTCTCCATGGCTTGGAATTCGTAAGTTCTTCTTTAAACTGGTTGCTACCAAAGTTTACATTGCATTTTAACATTTTTTGTGTTTTTTTTTTTTTAAAATTATATCACCCCGAGCAAGGCGATAACACCACTGATGCGCAGGGGGCTACGTAAGAGTGATAAGATTGGAAAAGAGAAAGCCAGAAACCACATCCCAAACAGGAAACAAGGGATGAGCCTCTTCACCTGTTCAACAGACGTGGGTGGAGTGTGAACCGGTCGATAGTTTAGTCTATCTACTCCAATTGAAAAAAAATAAACGAAAAGAGTGAAAAGATTGGAAAAGAGAAAACCGGAAACTGCATCCTAAACAGGAAACAAGGGATGAGCTTCTTCACCTGTTCAATGTGTTTGTGTGTGTGTGTGTGTGTGTGTGTGTGTGAGTAAGAAAAACAGATGGATTCATGCCTTTCCCAAGGGCATTTGTATAACACCACAGACTAGACTGGAACCTGAAATTACCGGACATACAAGTGATTGTCTTTTTTTTTTTTTTTTTTTTTAATATCTTCATGAAGTTTAATTTTCATGCTCATGATAAAGTGATATTTTTGTGAAGAAAAATAATCCTTTCAGGACAGGTGATCATGGTTCTCCACAACTTTCTATCCTTTGTAGCACTTAATGTTTATCTTTTCACTGCCCTTCCCACCATACTTTCACAAGCATGTTTCTCCCATTATTCTGCAATATAATTTTCATTTTTAAGGAGTACAAAATAAAGTGCAATTAACTAGTACAGACCTCCAATAGAAGGTGCACAGCCATTAGAAATTTTTTTTTTTACCAAGGTTCATCTAATATAAGGCCCAAGAGCCACTTAAGGCTACAGTGTGGAGTTATATTAGCATAAAAAAAGGACAATCACTGTTTAGGATTGATTTTCTAGTTCCTTCTAAAATCTACTTCAGTTCTGTACTCCTAACACCAAGTAATAAACTTTTACTCCTATTTAAAAGACCAGGAAGGAGTGTGATCCAAACAATAGATGAACCTATCTACTCCTAAAAAGAAAAGAATAATTTTAAATGGCAGCTCATTAATGATTAACATTCTAACACCCATCAACAAAAAAAATATAAATTCTGAAACCTACCAAAAGAGATTTGAAGAAAGAGCAATGGGCAATATACATTTATCTTCAATTCTTACCTTTTCATGTATTTCTTGAGTCGATTGTGCATCACAGAATGCTACTGTTGCCACATCTTTGAGTATTGGCATCTCCACTGAACAGTCCCTACCATCCAGTAATGCAATAAGTGGTCTTTGATGCATTGGCCCATTTGGAATCGGACCACGGACAGCCGCTAAGAAAAGAAAAGTCACCAATAAATGTAAACACCCAAGAAATACAAGTTTTAGTCTTTATATTAGCATTAAAATTTTTCCATTTTATATCTATAGTATTCAAAAGTTCAAAAAGGAGAAAAAAAATGAAAAGGAGAAAAAAATGAAAAGGAGAAAAAAATGAAAAGGAGAAAAAAATGAAAAGGAGAAAAAAATGAAAAGGAGAAAAAAATGAAAAGGAGAAAAAAATGAAAAGGAGAAAAAAATGAAAAGGAGAAAAAAATGAAAAGGAAGAAAAAAATGAAAAGGAAGAAAAAAATGAAAAGAAGAAAAAAATGAAAAGAAGAAAAAAATGAAAAGAAGAAAAAAATGAAAAGAAGAAAAAAATGAAAAGAAGAAAAAAATGAAAAGAAGAAAAAAATGAAAAGAAGAAAAAAATGAAAAGAAGAAAAAAATGAAAAGAAGAAAAAAATGAAAAGAAGAAAAAAATGAAAAGAAGAAAAAAATGAAAAGAAGAAAAAAATGAAAAGAAGAAAAAAATGAAAAGAAGAAAAAAATGAAAAGAAAAAAATGAAAAGAAAAAAAAATGAAAAGA
The DNA here is from genome assembly GCA_037127315.1 of Ascarosepion bandense. Lineage (NCBI taxonomy): Eukaryota > Metazoa > Mollusca > Cephalopoda > Sepiida > Sepiidae > Ascarosepion > Ascarosepion bandense. The sequence goes on from JBBBDQ010001875.1 coordinate 415,287, forward strand.
AAAAAAATGAAAAGAAAAAAAATGAAAAGAAGAAAAAAATGAAAAGAAAAAAAAAATGAAAAGAAAATGATTGATAAACTCTACAAAAATATTCAGATAAAAGGCATTAAATTGCCTAGAAAATAAAAACCTGTAGTTCATAGCTTTAGAGAAATGAAGCATTTTTGATAGGTTTAAATAGAGATTTTAATCTTGCTAGTCTTAACTACAAAACGAATGATTTTCCAATCACAAATTTATAAAAAATATAATTTTCAATGATATTCAGTATATATAAGAATGCAATTGACCATCATTGAAAATTACCAAAACACAAAAATGAAATTATACAGAAATCAAAACGTTTTCATCTTGAAAATATGAAAAATTCTCAAAATTGAAAAAAAGATTGGATACCTTTTGCTTAAAAATAAATTTAAATCTTATTTAAATAGAAATGTAAGCAATGCAGCAAAATTTTAATAGATCAATTATTTTTTTAACATATTTAAGGATCAAATATGATTTGAAAAGCTAATTAAGTCATACTTTTTACTGCATACACATGATCATATTCTAAAAATATCTCTTGATAGTTTTCAAAACAAAAATAAATTACAATACAAAATTTCTTATTTTTCTTAAGAGCAGAAGAACTAGCAGGCTGTAAATGAAAAAATTCTGGCTGTCAAAATTAAATATTCCTTTTTATTGCTAATTGATAAATCAGTTATATCTAAACAGATTTTTTATAATCTGGCATCTAACACTTGATCATCTGTCTGAATTTCTGGAATGAGGAGTTACATAAAATTTATTTTCAGACTATTGTTCTAATCACTGTTCGACTACCCATGTTTAGAAATATTGCCGAGTTAAAACACAGGACAATAGCTGAGTGAATTGAAGTGTTGGTTTGTGAATTTGTTGACTGGTTGTAAGTTCAATCCCTGAGTCAGTGCTTATCAGCATTCAAGTTATTGCTTGCTTTTTTTTTCCACTGAGTAATAAAGAGAAAAAAAATCCCTAGACATTGGCAGAAGAACAGTCTACCCCTGTAGATTAAAGGATTCAGTTGAGAATTCCCTGTAGGCTACCCAAATCAATATACGTCTGATAAAGACTGGATGGCAAAAACCTGGTAACAAAGATGAGGTTTGAATATAAATATTGTTTATATTTATATTCAATATTATATATCAAAAGAGTTTGAATATAAATATTGTAGATAATAAAGGGATCAGTTTTAGTTACTCAGATTAATATACACCCAAGGAAGGCCAGAGGGCAAAACAGTTGAAAGCTTGTGATAAAGATCAGGACATGAGTCCCTGTAACAGTGTTGACAATGTACAAATATTTGTTACAGCACTTTCAAATTATAATATTCAAAATAGTGAAAGAAAAATGTTAAGTTAGAAAAATGGATTAATTAAGCAAAGACGAGAATACAGGAATATTTAATTATTCAAGTGGTTAAAAAAAGAAAAAAAAATCACATAAAATACAAAACCACTAAAGCCAATAAAAATTTACTTGTTTGACAACAATAGTTAACCCTGCATTAATCACATAGGGTATTTTGTTACCCCCAAATTTTTAAAGTACCTGTAATTCCTAGTTGGCAACATTTTTTTTGCTCCCTCTCACTACTCTCCTGACTCAGTGAGGGTGTAGCTCAGTTGTTATAAAAGGTAGATATCACTATCTTCGGAACTGTCACCCCAATAGAATAATGAAGGTAAGTTTTAAAATATATATATATATATATATATATATATATATGATTGTTTAATTACTTAGATTTTGGTCATGATAAAATTATGACCACTGCACATTTGTATTAAAAAGTGTATTAAAAAAATACAATTTAAATATCTTACATTTGTAAACAATTTATTACACGACCCAGGTTTCTACCATTGAAAATCACCTGAAGACTCCACTTATGGTAGAAACCTGGGTCGTATAATAACTCGTTTACAAATGGAAGAAAGATAGAGAGAGTGATAACTTTCAGTTCTATAATTATTATGAGTTTAGCAAATGTAATCATGAATGAAAATATATTTGGCTATTTTTGAATAAAACTTCTCTACTCTTGTATCATATGTTTCGCCTACAATTTAGGACACATTTATGCAATAAATTTATAATTTTCATTTCAATGAATAATTATTTTTTTCAGTTCAAATTTAGATTTAATGTATATTGTAACAGAGATTGCATGTTGTCAGCAGTACGACAATATTTTACATAATTGTTTTATGAGCATTTTTTTTTATTATTATTGGACTGTGTAAACACTTAATGCTATCATCCATTTTCGAAAATCCAAAGTGACTAATGCAGGATTAAAGAAAAATTTATGCACAAAAGTATGGCATAGAATACAGAACACTATGCAAATGACCCCCCCCCCCCCCGGCAAAATAATTTACACTGAGTTTGACAGAATTTTTTAGGTCACAGTGCAAAACAGTTCATATTCCAGCCAGTAAAATATGCTAAATCCCATTAGCAAAACACCTTTCATAATAAGTAAAAAGATTCTTTAAAAGATTATATTTTCTTTTGAGGTCTGCAAACAAAGTTGACAGGGGCCAGATCTTGAGAATAGGTGGATGAAGAAGCAATTCGAGGAGCAATTCATGTAGTTTTGCCATTGCTGCAATCAATTAATGACACCGTGCATTGTCTTGGTGAAAGATCACTTTTTCATTTTCTTCTTCATTTGTGGCTGTTTTTTGGCAATTTCTTCTTTAAAATGTACCAATAATGCTATAATATTTGCTATTGATGGTTCTTCCTTTCTCAAGTTAATTGATGAACAAAATACCTTGTGCATCTCAAAATACGGAGGCCAAAACCTTGCCTGCTGATGTTTGCATCTTTGGTTGCTTTAGGTGGCTTCTACTTGCTGCTGTCCATTCAGCTGACCGAGGATTTGACTCCAGAGTGAAGTGGTGGATCCATGTTTCCTCCATTGTCACAAATTTACACAAAAACTTCTTGTTGCATCGATACAGTTACAAACAATGCTCTGAATAGTCAACGTGTTGTTTTTGATCAACTGTGAACAAATGTGTCACCCACTTCGAACACAGTTTTCTCACTGACAAATGTTCATGCAAAACAGTGAATACGCTGCTTTCTGGTATGTTCAAATCCTCTGTCTCATGCAACTTCAATTTATGATTGGTCAAAATGAGTTTGTAAATGGTTTTGGTGTTTTCCGGGACAACTGCCGATTTTGGATGACCTGAGTATTCAGCATTATTTGTGTCTGTACAACCACGTTTAAAGTCAGCATACTACCTCTTAACCATTGTTTACAACAGAGCAGAATCTGAACAACACTTATGAAAACAATGCTTTGTCTGAACAGTATCCCCCCCCCCAATCAGAAAGCAATGCCTTATGAACACACAAAATTCAGATTTTTCAGTTTTAAAAATTTGCGACAGTAGCTTCACTTAAATAACTAACTTGTAAACTAATTACCTGATTGGGCCCAAATTTTGTCACATGACATTTGAAGGTTAGTACTTCATAAAAATTTTATGGATTTTTTTTTTATTAGTGATGCCATCTATATGTCAGGCTTGGGACTTATTAAGTGGTGGGTTGTAAAATTAAAATTTTCATTTTTTTCTTCTTTTAGTCTATTGCAGGTAGAACAGTAACATGTAATTTTTTTAAAATTTTCATCTACGAATTTTGTTGGAATGCCAAGAAATGGCGACAACCAGCAAAGTCACTTAGAAAACTTTTTCAAAGAACCAACGGTAAATTTTTGTTTTAGGTTCCGAAGGCTCCCCCTTTCAAATTTATCCAAAATAGCATTATTTCTGTGCAAATGTATATGCTGAATTCAAATCAACAATTAGTTATTGAAAAAAAAAACCCTACCTTTATTGATCTTAATGACCAGGAAAAAAAAAAAGTAAACATTGAACTTCATCTCGCACTTTTTGTCTCCCATAACTCTCATGAAGTCATGTAATTAACTGCAGAATGACTTTCGGCATAGGCAACAAATTTCGGCCTATTTACTTCCTGTAACGAAAGTAATATGCGTAGAAAAAAATTGCGTATTACTTTCATTACAGGAAGTAAATAGGTAAAAAATAAGCCGAAATTTGTTGCCTACACCAAAAGCCATTCTGCAGTTAATGACATGACTGCGTTAGAGTTACAGGAGACAAAATGAGTGAGATGTAGTTCGATTTTTTTTCTGGTCATTAAGATCAATAAAGGTAGGTTTCTTCAATAACTAATTGTTGATTTGAGTTCAGCATATACATTTGCACAGAAATAATGCTATTTTAGATAAATCTGAAGAGGGAAAAGCCTTCGGGAACTAAAACGAAAATTTACTGAACCAACTGAAAAGTATTTATCCAATAATAATATTAAGGTCTATTTTATAATGAGTATTAAAATCTGTAAGAATTTAAATTTTTGCTTTTTTCTCTTAAATAGATTCCATTAAGCTATGTCATTAAATTACAACTTTAGTTTGTGTCAACCGACCTCAGCTGTAATTTCACTTTTGCACAATTTCCATTTCTAAATGTTGCAACAGTGTAATAGGGTACAGTAAACAAATTTTAAAAGTTCGCTTTATTATTCATTTATATTTCTGAGATGAAGCAGTATTTACACTATTTGGACTATTGTTCTCATCTTTGTTGCCATTTGTACGACATTTCAACTCCAGCTTTCTTCAGGTTCCAGGAATTCAACCCAAACCCTTTATTACAATCACTGGGATATATCATTCTCATTCCTTGTGCAAAGCCTCTTTTGGTAGTTATGAGTTATCTCCCTCTAACCCGACTAAGTTATTTATTCCCTTAAGGACACATGGCCCAGTGGATACAGGTGATGGTTTGTCCCAGTGACTTGACCCAAAGAGTTATGAGTTCAATACCAGGCTACAGCAGTGGTGAACAAGTAACTTAGAGAGTCGGGTTAGATGGCGATAGCTCATGACTACCAGAAGAGGCTTTGTATAAGGAATGAGAACGATATACCCCCAGTGATTGTAATAAAAGTTTCGGTTCGAAATTCCTAGCACTTGAAGGTGGCCAGAACCTACAATGCTCAAAACGTCAAACAAACGGCAACAGAGATAAGGACAACAGTCTGAATAATGTAAATAGTGTAAGTCAGCTTTATATTCTGTACAATGATTTGCATACTTTAAATACAATACCATTTTTTAAAAAAAATTATTTTTCAAGATGAAAAATAAAGTAAAAAATTGTGAAACATACAAAAGCACAATGCACTATTAATTGACATTTGTGTTTTTTTTTTAATATGGTGTCTTCAAACAGGCAAGATTTGGAGTAAGTAGTACTTGTACTTGAAAATATCTAACGATTTTCATTGAACTGATTTTAAGCTATAGGCCAATCCGTTAATCATCTTTTTCTAAAATCACAAGTTCCATAGGATTTGATTCACTTTTAACCAGAGGAAAAAAAAAAAAAAAACCAAAACAATTAATTACATAGTTAAGCATTACTGGCTTTATAGATTCAGAAATACGACTCTAGAATGGCTGATTTAAATTCTTGAAAACAAGAATGTTTTGATGTAGAATTGGCAGAAGGTTGTACCAACATACCATATACATTGTTAATGAAAACCTTTCACTTATATCAATATAAAGCATCTGACAAGAACATGCCTAATGGAAACCAGCAAACATATAAGTAATTTGATTGGCCAGTGTAGCATGGTACAACCATTCAAATGATGGTCGCATTGAACAGGTCTTTTCATAGTATCTCAATGGAGGTGAAGGCGAGTTATCTTCAGAAGCTGATAAGCTTACTGGCAAGTAGAGTATGTATAAAATCCAAAGATAGCAATGAAATCGAGGCATATCACTGGTGATTTCAGTTTTTTTTTTTTAATTCAATTTCTATTCAAACTTAATATAGTGCAATAAATGGGTGCTACAAATGTTTAGCAACAACTTGCCAACTCCAATACAGTACACATTTCATGTTTTAATTTTTAGCATGTTTTCTTCAAAGACTTAAAGAATTATTAAATATTCAGCCAATATTGTCTCAGATTCATGGTAAACTCAAATTGCTGAACCAACACCCATTATAACCATCACTTTATGCAAGCATTTCTGCATTCCACATTATATAAAAAAGAGAGAGCAAGGGGGAGCAAAAGCATGAGTATTGCGTGTTAATATTGTAATTGCATGCAAAATAATGTTAACATGCTAAGAAAAAAGTTTGTTAATTATAAACCCGTAAAGTAGAATGAGCACAAAATTAGTTTTTTTTTTTTTTTATGAAAAAATTATTGTATTTATCAGGATAAGTCTTCACAAGATTCCATTTGGGGTGGGGGGAATCTTGGCCATTGCAATGAAAGTTAAATTTTCTTAAGAGAATACAAGTATAAATATCTAATTTTTTTTATTTTTTTTTAATTGTTCATTTAAACAGAAGATGGGATAAGGTAGATTTGAACAAGAAAAAAGGTTAATATTTGTATCATCTCTTTTCTTATTGTTTTTTTAAATTTTGACAAGTATTAGTCTTATAATGGACATAGGAAAAGTCCTAAATGGACCAATTTTTCTAAAAGCAGGGGAAAAAAGAAGAAAAAAAAAACAACAACAACAAACAAACAAACATGTACAGTGTGTGTGTGTGTGAAAACAGTCCTTTATGATAGCAGTTAGGTCAGAGAAGAGGTTACAGAACATAATTTTCAAAGTAGTTCTGCCTCAAATCTCTCCTAGTAAAATTTCTACTCTTAATAAAAATTTAACTTTACTTCAACAAAAGAACAAGGGCATGTGAGTATGAACAATGAAATATTTGACAAAAGACATTCACAATATGAACGAACCAAAAGATAGCCCAAAAGGAATAAAATAAAAACAAATGAACAACATTCATAACTTGACAAGCCTCACTGTTCACCTTAATGGATTTACCATGACATACAAATAATATAAAGTATTACAGGTAATATAAATAAATACCAACGTACCCATATTGTATGGCATGAGGGACTTTCCGTTCAATGAGGCGTTCCAGTTATCTAAAAGTTCAAGGAAAATAGATGTAGGCATTTTTCGCAAGGCAATCAAGAATGGAGAAAACACATGTACAATGCTAGAAATTAATTTCTACAGAGGTAAAAAAAAACAAAAAATAATAATAATAATAAAAAGATAAGAAAAAAAAATAAAAGAAATAAAAAAATAAGTCATAAAAGACTTGTATCCAAAGATCGATGAAATAACATGACATGGAGTATCTCAATGTTTTTTTTTAATACTTAATGTCTTGTAACTTAATTGAGACATTTTTTTTTCTTTTAACTGATCAGTCATTAGAATATTGGACTGGAATACTGGAATGATAATCTTACCCCCCCACCCAATCAAGGGTACAATGGGTAAATTGTCATTTTATTTTTTCGTTTTGCATATACACATTGTTTTTCATTTTGTTGACTGCACAATATAGTAGGATCAGTTCGGCACCCATCTGTGAAAAAGAAAAAAAGCACTATCACAATTCACTACCAGAAATTTCAAGACAGCATGCTGTACTGCTTGGAATTTGAAATGTATTGGAGCTTCCAGTGCAAAGAGTTTGGGAGTCAATCGGAGGACAGTGTAGGCGTAGGGTTTGGAAAGAGTCTTATAAGTAATGTGATTACAAAGTACAGCAACTTGGAAAACTCACTAAGAAAACATTCAAATTTGTTAGTGAGAGCCTCAGACTCACAAAAAGTGCCTTGAGGAGATAATGCTGTTCTGGGTCAAGAGGGTGGCTGCTGGAAGACCCTACACCATGCCACACAAGCAAGAAAAGCCAGTCATGGCTGCCAGAAATTCTGAAACCACATAACTCCTTACATCTGGCCACCTAACTCCCCAGACTGCAACCCCCTTGATTGTGTGAAGCACAGTTGAGCAAGAGACAAACAAAACTGTGTGGCACCAAAGATGAACTGAAAGCAATGACTATAGTCGCACTCATCAACTTAAAGACTGCCCATAAAAGTTGCAAGTGATTCATTCTGTAGGTGTCTGGAGGTTATTGGGATTTTATTGAATAAATTTACTATAGTGTTTCAAGATATTTTTGTGTCATTTTGGTAAATGTATATGCATTAAAATTGAGATGTTAATTTCATTTTTGCATAATTTACACAACTTATTCAACTCACCCACTCTGTGTGTGAGTGAGAGAGAGAGATAAAACATTTATCAATCTAACATGTTTAATTTTTTTTTTTAGTACTTATCAGGGACTGAGATGGAGAAAAAGAAATTTTTTTTAATTACTATTTTGTTCAATTTTCATTCAATCAATGCATTGTCTCCTAGAATTTGGAACAACACAAATCAAACTAACACATATTTAACATCAAATGCACGTGAAATATTAAGTAAAATTTCCCAGAATTTCTTTTTCTCCATATCTCATTCTGATAAAACTTTTATGAAAGTAAAATATTGATTAATAAACATTTCCTATTTGTTTATCTTTTTCTGTCAAAATTGGATCTACAGTCAATCCCAACTTAAGTATAAATGTTGAAATTTTGGGGTAGGAATGTAAAACTTGTTAAATTAATTAGACTATGCTGCTCTCTTGCCAGTTCAATTTATATATTCAATACAATTTAAGGGCAGTTGGGGACAGGGATCAAAATCTTAGCTTTAAAAATTTGTTAAATTTATATTGTACAACATAAAGGGGTTTCTTCTTTCTGCAATTATTCAATATCAAGTCATTGTGTCAAATCAACAATGCCCTGACCATTGCTGACAGATTAACTTTTTAGAAAATAAATGGGACCTATTTTACATCTCCAGGTCAAAGAGTTCCAGAGATATGACCCTTGTTAAGAAGGCGGAGTTTTCAATCCGCCCACACACACAACTAAATTTTAAAGTATGTAGATCAATCTAAAAGGTAATCTATTTGACCTTTAACTTCTCAAAAAAGCATACCCCACCATCACCTAATTTTGACTGCTTTATGACTAGATATTTACAAAATTTAGAGGTGGACTTTTGACTGCAGCCCAGAGTTTTATTGAGTTGGGCCAAATTAAAAATGGAAGGTTTTGGTATTTGCCACAATATGCTAACATTTTCATCTTTCCCAATATGGTCAAGTTTTATAGAAAGTTGTTTTAATGCTGATTTATATTCACCTAAGAACTATGATCATAAAAACAGAATATGTGCTTAAATGTTGACCAATCTGGTGTAAAATATTTTTGGTTATTATACAACAAATGGATTTTTTTACATGAAAAAGTGACAATGAAAATAATTATGCAACAAGTTTTTATTGACATTTGACTTGGCACATTAAATAAATGTACAAAACAATGTTTTAGTTTTTATATACACAATTAAGATTAACAGTTACAAGCAAAGTCATAGTTCATGCAACTGTATGATTCTGCCTAATATCTAAACCAGGATTATTTTATTTGAACTTTTTTTTTTTTTAAAGTCAATATGTGCTGGTCAACAAAAGTAATAAATTAAGCCAGTGTGACCCAACCCCACCAAAAAAAAAAAAAAAAAAGAAGACCTCAACATGAGTTTAAATTGGCACTTATATTGAAACAAGCCACTTACTCTTCCAAACTTTGAAAGAAAGTATTGGTTTTTCATAGTTAGGATTCCTCAATTCAGGAAAACCAAGAGTTTTGGTAAATAATTTTTAAATTCATATTAATTTTTGTTTTTTTTATGTTAGTGTAACAAAACAATTATTAATGATAAATCCTCAGTAGGTGAAAGTTATTTACTGCAAAACAATGAGATCTTTTGAGACATTTTATAATTTTGGTCTTAATGATATAATGATCTGGTATAAATGATCATGTATCAAATTAAACTGATTTTGACTAAAATTTATCATCAAAAATCTACCAGTGTCAAAGAGCATAAAAGATGAAAGTGAAATTATTATACAATTAAAAGAAAAGTTTGCAGCTTGTGAAAAGAAGTTCCAGAAACTACAAATTTCAACTATACTTCCAAACAGTTGGAGTATCCAAAGAATTCAAATGAAATTTGGCACCACAACATACATATTGTAAATGAACAAAGAATATTAACCCTACCAAATACACTAAAATATAGATTCTCACATGACAATTATTGAAGCTGTGCAGTTTTATAAGAATAAAGAAGTCAACAGAGTAATACCTGAAAAAAAATTACTTTATGTCTTAAAGAATGGTGGAAGAGTTCAGAAAAAATAAGTGTCTTGTACTCTGTAATCTGAACTAGGCATACCAATTATTTTAATAAAAAAATCCAACCAGAATTAGTTTTTAAAAATTTGCTGAGCTCAAACCTAAAGAATGTATTCTAGTAGGTGGTGCTGGAACACACTATGTTTGCATTTGCACAATACATCAAAATACGAATTTGATAATTGTGGGGGGCTCATCCTGGTATACCGACCCAAGATGAGTGATATTTAACAGATTACCACTAATGACTAGCTGCTGTTATATGCAACAAAGCAGCATTTGCTATTTGTGTGACTGCTCAACTTGAGGCAATTTGATGAAGGATTGTTTTATAAGAAATTCTAATTTTTTTTTTTTTTACAAACAGTGGCTATCAACTGATAGAAAAACACTGCAAATTGTATCACAATCTACAGAAGAGTTTCTTTAAACTTTTTGACCAAGTCTTCAAACCTTGAAAAAGCATGATTTCATTGCCAAAGAAGCAAAATTTTGTTCCAATAAGAAAAGTTCTTTGATGGATGGTGAAGTCATAGCTATTGCAGATTTCACTGAGAATTATTAATTTATTTTTCAAAATGTTGTGTAGCTTTCACTATCAAGCCACATTACATTCATTTGTCTTGTATTACAGAAGAGCAGGAGCATATATATATATATATATATATATATAAATATATGTCATCCACAGACAGATCTGTTTCGCTGTATCACAGCTCATCAGTACGGTTAGACTAAGATTACTTTTAACCCAGGATTGAAACCTGACCGAAGATCAGATTGTCATAAGCATGATACAGTAGTTGACCATTTGTTCAAAAGAAAACTTATAGAAGTACTGAAAAAAATCTTATTTTAAAATGGCTTTGGTATTGATGCAGAGTGGCACTTTTTTGCTATATCTCATGGGAAAGGAACATGTGATGTGTTAGATGAGACTATTAGCAGCAAGAGCCAACCTGCAGTAACTATAATGAACAAACACCAAAACAGTTGTTTGATTATGAAGAAAAACATTTTCAGGCATAAATGTTTTATTCCTCAACAAATCAATGGACAAATTAACTATAAGTTTTAGAGAATCAATTAAAATATGCCTTAACAATTACAGGAACTCAAAATCTATATTGTTTTATTCTTGTGTCTCTGGAACAAATAGAAACAAAAACAGTGTCAACTAAGGATAAAAAAAAAAAAAAAAAGTTAAAATTATAAAACAAGACTATACAGAACTTGAAATATTAAGGAATTTGTTACAGAAATATAAATTAGTGGTTAGGATGTGTGCTTGAAAAATATAGCAATAATGAAGAGGTAAAATTGACATTTTTACAACCAAAGGGACCTTCCCATCTTTGTCATCCATTACACCCATATATATTTTAAATTATTTTGATATTCTTAGTTGATCCAATAACTGACACTAAACTTATAAACTTAAAAATTGAGGTGGAAAAAGGCTCCAAATATATTGTAAAAGAGAATTTTTTCAAGTAATCTTAAATAAAAGATACAATCAAGGTTAGTCATCACACACACAAAAAAAACACACAACCTGAAAATTTCAATGTTTTGTGCAATTAGTGTACTATATCAAATATTTTCATATATCTTGATATTAACGATATTTTTAAGAAATATTTTCAATATGTCACTTTTTCATATAAAAATCTATTTTTTTGTGTAATAAAAATGTAAACTAAAACTAATGTTTACTTTCCAAATTGGTCAATATTAAATCACAAATAAATTGTTTTTATGATCATAGTTCTTATGTGACCATAAATCAACATTCAAACAACTTTCAAAAGATATACAGCTTAATCACATTGAAAGAGATGAAAATATTAGCATAATAAGGCAAATACCAAAATAAACCATTTTCAGTTTGGCCCAACTTAAAAGCCTTCTAACTCAGACCACAGTCAAAAGTCCACCTCTTGCATAAAGCATTAAAAAAAAAATTTCCAAGATATACTTTTTGAGAAATTAAAGGTCAAAGGTTACAGTCAAATTTTCTTTGACCTTTAAACAAAAAATAAATAGGTCACCTTTTAGATCAAACCAAGTACTTTAAAATGGTATGTAATTTTTTTGTAGGTGAGACAGACAGAGAGACAGACAGGCAGACAGAGAGAGACAGGCAGACAGAGAGAGACCGACAGACAGACAGGCAGACAGAGAGAGACCGACAGACAGACAGGCAGACAGAGAGAGACCGACAGACAGACAGGCAGACAGAGAGACAGACAGACAGAGAGACAGACAGACAGAGAGAGAGACAGACAGAGAGAGAGGACAGACAGAGAGACACAGACAGACAGAGAGAGAGGCAGACAGAGAGAGACAGACAGACAGAGAGACAGGCAGGTAGAGAGACAGACAGAGAGACAGACAGAGAGACACACACAGACAGACAGACAGAGAGACAGACAGACAGGAGACAGAGAGACAGACAGACAGGTAGACAGAGAGACAGACAGAGGAGACAGAGAGACAGACAGAGAGACAGACAGAGAGACAGACAGACAGACAGACAGGTAGACAGACAGACAGACAGACAGGTAGACAGACAGACAGACAGACAGACAGGTAGACAGACAGGTAGACAGACAGACAGACAGACAGACAGGTAGACAGACAGGTAGACAGACAGGTAGACAGACAGGTAGACAGACAGGTAGACAGACAGAGAGACAGACAGAGGAGACAGACAGGTACAGACAGGAGAAGACAGACAGAGAGACAGACAGGTAGACAGAGAGACAGACAGACAGAGAGAGAGACAGGAGACAGAGAGACAGACAGGTAGACAGAGAGACAGACAGGTAGACAGAGAGACAGACAGGTAGACAGAGAGACAGACAGGTAGACAGAGAGACAGACAGGTAGACAGAGAGACAGACAGAAACACACACTCACACATTGATATTTGAACTATTCTTGAAAATTCACTTTTTTGGCAAGTGTCAAAGGGTCATATCTCTAGAATCCTTTAACCTAGAGATATAAAATAGATACCATTCAATTTCTATCATTAAGCTCTATTAAGTGTACCAAGTTTGAAAAATCTGGTGTAGGCATCAAAGCTAACCTCGCAGCCGAGATTGAAAAAGACCTCCAATCCATATCGGACTGGGTTAAGAAATGGCTAGTAAATTTTAATGCTTCTAAAACGAAGCTACTCTCAATTAACCATCATTGACAATCTTACCTACCAGGCTTGCCTCCCAGAGAGTAAAACACTACGCCTCCTTGGTCTCACACTTTCAGCGGACCTCAAATGGAATGACTATATCGAATCCATTGCTAAATCCGCTGCTATGAAAGTCGGTTCTCTGTGTAGGGCCCGGAAGTTTTTTCCGTCTAAATCTATCCTGCACATTTATAAATCTACCATCCGCCAGTGCATTGAATACTGCTGCCATATCTGGTTGGGCGCCCCTGCTGTTCTCCTCGGGCTTCTCGATAAGGTTCAGAGGAGGGTCTGTAATGTGATAGATACCGACTTGGCAGATCGCCTGCAGCCTCTCTCCCACCGGCGCGACGTGGCTTCCCTGTGTCTCTTCTACAAATACTTTCATGGCTTCTGCTCCGATGAACTTAGATCACTGGTGCCCCCTAAATACGAATTTGAACGAGATACTAGATTAGCAACTAGATCCCACCCTTTTACAGTGAAACCGATAAAATGCAGTCGTAACTTCTACTCCAACAGTTTCTTTCCTCACACTTCCTGACTGTGGAATTCTCTTCCAAACGATTGCTTCCCCGACGGCTACAATCTCCAGGAGTTTAAATGTAAGGTCAATAGACACCTCCTAACACACTAACCTGCTCCCATTCTATCAAGCACTCTTCCCAACCCTCATCCTCGCTATCCTTATTCATCTGTCACCTTCCTCCTGACATTCCCTATGTCTAACCATTCCTTCTCTTTACCTTCCCCTATGTAGCCCCATGCGCAATAGTGGCAGTGGAATGCCTTACTTGGGGTTAGATGATTAAAAAAAAAAAAATTTGTGATGATCAGGCCCTTGTTAATTTGACATGGAATCACTGCTGAAATGACTTTAAAAAAAGAAAAAAAAAAGATTATAAAAGTAATTTAGCTGATGCCTATTCAAGTAGTTTGAGGAAAGCTGATAAATTTTATGACAGTTTTATAAATACAATAAATAAATAAAAAAATAAAATCAAAGTCAATTTCTTTTTTGGTTGTTATTTTCTTTAGTAAGATTCAATTTTTTTGTTTTTTTTATTGATACATTTTCTTCAGTTTCTGGATTTAAGAAAAAAGGAAAAAAAAAACTAATGAAGCTTTTACAACATTTACACTTATGTTTTCTTCATTAATGAGAGTGGCATAAAACAGAAACCAAAATTTATTTATAACTAAAAAATCCTTGAGAAATAAGCAATAAACAAATGTGAAATAAGTCAAATATTAGGTAATTCAAATATTTTTAGATTATAAAAAGATGAGTAAAATGCCACATAGCTATCGTAATTATTTCTTGCCCTGAATGCTTACCCAAAATACTTAAATTTAATTGAATAGAGGGAGAAAAAAAAATGATTTATATATTTGGTTCCTGTGAAGCATACATTTCTGTAATAAAAATCACAACTAAAAGTAAAATGAGATTAGAAAAAAAAATCCCTCCCCCCCCACACCAGTTTTTTATAGCTCTGTATACCACTTTTTTTCTTTTTTTTTAAAATTAATCTTATGGGCGTTGTGGTACAGTGGATATCGGGGAGCCAAGTTCGAATTCCAGTTGAATCCATTGTATTCACTTACGCGCAAATACCCTTGGGAAAGGTATTAATCCGTCTCTTCCTTCCAGTTATGGGTTAAATAGCAGGACAGATTGGGTTCTACAGCCTTGATCGGCAACCAGTCTATCGCAGAAAGCAATGGCAACCTACTGCGGGATAATCTTGTGCCCAGTCAGTCATGTCTCTTTCGAGACATGATCGCCCAAGCGTGTATCATGTATGGCACTTAGCTAGGTAAGTCAGTCAGTTAAGTAAAATCTGAACCCAACTAAATATAAATTTTAGACAGAAACACAGAATTTGATTTGCCAAGTTGGATTTAAAAAATTGCAAGTATTTTTTTTAAAAATCAGGTTTGCAGAAAAAATTGGATTTTTTTTTTAAATATTTCACTCCAAATAATGTAAAGTTATCACAAATATTAACCCTCCCACTCCACAATCAGAAATAGCAAACCAAGGTTGCCCACATTGGAGGCAAATTGCAAAGGCCAGTGTAACTGGAGTAAAATGAGTTATGCATTCATTTTGGAAGGATTTAACAGAAAAGCTCCAAATTTAATTCTTCACATTCCCATGAAATCCAGTGAATATAAAATTCTATGAAAAATTATGAATAAGTTAAATCTATCGCCCGGTTCACACTCCACTCACGTCTATTGAACAGGTTAAGAGGCTCATCTCTTGTTCCCTGTTTAGGATGTGGTTTCCTGCTTTCTCTTTTCCAATCTTTTCACTATTACGTAGCCCCCTGCATATCAGTGGCATTACCGCCTTGCTCGGAGTGATACGATAAAAAAAAAAATCTGAAAGCCCCAGTTTGTGCAGGATAGATGAGTAAAATTTAAGACATTCACAAATGGCCAATGTGGTTTAAATATACATGTGCTGAAGGAATTTAAGCACATTTTTAGAAAATAAGATGAAGATCTTTGAAAGGAATGTGATTGCTTTTCATATTAATAAGTGCCAAACACAATAACCTAAACGAATTCTATCAAGTTCCTGCTTAAGAGAAGCAGCGATGTTGACTGTTAGAATCATTTTTTTGTCCACAAATCAAAAGCAGAAGCAAAGGATGCAGTAAGTAAAATTGTACTATAAATAACATGCAAATTGATTTTGAACAATCCATTTTTTAATGTAAAAAAAAAAAAAAAAAAATCACTAACCAGATTTTTATATATAAAGAAAAAATTATACCCACCCCAATTAGTCACCCCAAAAATGATCACCTGAAGATGGAGTCATAGCAAAAGTATGATTCCAGAGCATGGTAAATACTGTATTTCAAAAATGTTAAATTAATTATATTACAATATTTAGTTCTATTTTTGTAAAGCACCGTAAAAATTAAAAATGTTAAACAGTTGTAAATTTCTTACTGACCTTTCTTCACACACATACACACACACACCCTAAAGTAATTTTGTATGGTGTCTTTGAAAATTCATGTTCATATTAAGTCATTTTTACATTTTTTTTTTTTTTAATTTTTAGACAATCAAATTAATTGCTTTGGAAACAAAAAAATGTGCAAAAAAAATGCAAACACTTTATATAAGGAGTTATACATCCTAATTACTGCAGAAATGTTAACTACTCCCCCACCTGCCAAACTCTAAAGTAGATCTTTAAGCTAAACTAACATGTTTTTAGTTACACAATATGACAGAATTCAGCTAGCATATAATAACCAAAAACTTTAATAATTCAACTTTAGTCAATACCTGAGTGGATTAAAAGGTTGTGCTAAACTATTTAGCAAAAAAAAAAAAAAAATCCTATAAATTTGTTCCTCTCAACTGTGCTATCTTTTTTGTAAGGGTAGAGTTTTGGTTTTTAAAAACTTCATTTTGAAAAGTTCTGTAAATAAAATTAAAAGTTCTTAAAATAAAATATTTCTTAAAGTTTAGCTCAAGAGTCTAATCCAGTGCTTCTCAACCACCATGCCCTGGTGTGTGTGTGTGTGTGTTATGAAAAATCCCAAAGATTAATGAAATGGATTTAACAACAGACATATCGAAATTATTTGTTTGAATTTTTTTTTTTTTTAAATCGATACTCGTATTTGAGTAGATATTCTGTTTTTAATGAAACAGTATATTTATATATTTATTTCTACCAGCCTGGTTATTTACGATAAATTTTTTTACGAAAATGTGCGTCATTTGGCAGGATTTGAACCTGCGACCCCTATCAACATAGAGGAAACCACCAATTGATCTGGTGCATCTTAGACCACTCAACTACGAATGATACCACAATCTAGACAAAGTCAAACCAAGCCTATATAACACTATTCGATTCTACGAAATAACCAGCTCTGCTCTGAAATGTATCGTAATGTCAACAAATGTAAACATACAATGTTATGGAAAATCCCAAAGATTAACAAAATGGTTATAACGACTAACATATTGAAATTATTTGTTTAAACATTGATTAAAAACAATATCTACTCAAATACAAGTATCGATTAAAAATAGTGTATTTATATATTTCTTTCTACTGGCCTGATTATTAATTACCACTTTTATATATATATATATATATATATATATATATATATATATACACACACACACACACACACGTGTGTATGTATATACATATGGAAGTAGTAATGGTTCAGCATTACTGTTTAAATAAATGAAGTATTAAGCTTTTCAAATTATTTTACTATTCTTCAATAATGTAGTTTTAAATACTGTTTTAATATTCTTAATTATTTTTCACTTTAATATATTAGATGTTCCTTTATTTGAATAAATTATTCTTTTGACATAATTATATTTAAAATTCTTTGTTTTAATCAAAATTTATGGTTTTATTTCATAACATCTAAATGTATACCATTTACAAATTTTGCTAAGTGTTCCTAGGTGTGTCATTGCTGAAAGAGGGTGAGAAACACTGGTCTAACAGCTGACATTTAAAGTGTACCAGTCAAAATTAAATTTAAAGATCCAAATGCAAACAAATTCTAGGAAGAGTAAACATTACTAAACTAATAGTTATAATTCTTTTATGTGCCATGTCTACCATTCAGGACATTATGGCTCTCCGCAATTTCCTGTCCTTTGTCAATTTTAGTAAGTTTTGCGATCTCTCCCAATCCCTGCTCATTAGGTAAGTTACTGCCTGCCTGGTCTTTAATATACCTTGTGAGTGTTAAAATTTCTAAACCCTCTTCATTATTTCTACAAGAAATTCAATTTTTTATTTTGTTACCCAAATGCTCAGTCCATAGTATTCTCAACATCTTTCTGCAGAACTATATTGATGTTGTCTCATCTTTAAGATGACATATAAGATGACTAATAATTACTGAATATTTAAAAATTTCAGTTTTTTAAAATATATCAGACATAAAATGAGATGATCTTA
This sequence comes from Ascarosepion bandense, assembly GCA_037127315.1. Classification (NCBI taxonomy): domain Eukaryota; kingdom Metazoa; phylum Mollusca; class Cephalopoda; order Sepiida; family Sepiidae; genus Ascarosepion; species Ascarosepion bandense. The sequence goes on from JBBBDQ010001875.1 coordinate 433,724, forward strand.
TGCTACCAGATGGCGTTAAAGGACGTTCTCAAAGTAAATCATTTTTATAAAATACAGAAACCTTCTTTGCTTCACTTTACAGCACCTACTTGTAGAAGTTGCCGACCTAAAAATTAATGACAAGATTTAATTTGTATTTTTTCTTTTGGAGAAACCAAATATTTTTCTACCAAATATTTCCTAAGTAAGCTTATAATGAATTAGAACTAGTTTAACAAGATTAAAGCAAACAATCCAAGATAAGACATCCCTACTAATCTCAGTTTCTTTGTTCAGACAACAGCACAGAAATTAAATCCAATGGTTCTTAAAAAAGAAAAAAAAAAACACACACACACACACATTAAAAAGTTTCCTTTGATATTTTAAAATCTATTAAGTAGAAATTCTGTCAAATTCTAAATGCAGAAAGGAAGTCAGAATTTGCAGGAAGGTGAAAAAAAGAAACAAGTTTGACTAGAGAAATTTCCTCTTTAAATTAAGTTTACCAATATTTGGAATTTTTCTATGAAGCCAAAGATAAAAGAAGGGGGGAACTATTTTATCACCCTTTTTATTATCTATTTGAACAAAAATGTTGAAATTATTTTCCTGTAAATTTGGTATTGACAACAAAAGGCGATAATGCCACTAAGATACAAGGAATTATTCTGAGTGAAAGATCTAAGAAGAAAACAGAAATTCAATCTTAAACAGGAAACAAGATAAACTTCTACTCCTGCTGGAAAGACCAGGGAGGAGTATGAACCAGATGACAGGCAAATATAGCTTATTTTAAATCAAATACTATTCTAGATTTCAAGTTCAGGGGAAAAAAAACAACAAAACAAAAAACAAAGAACTAATGCATCTAGACATTAAATTATGTCCAAAAAGTAAAAGTTTTTAACATTAAAATGGTAAAGATTTTCTACACAGCAAAGCTTACAAAAAAAAAAAAACAAAAAAAAACAATGCATCCAAAATTATTTAATATTAAATATATAGTAAGCTTTTATAAAAGCTACAATTCAAAATATTGCTTTAATAATTTAAGTAAAAAAAACTTTCCAATTTGCATGTGAGGGTATTGGCATTCAAGGAAGAAGAAAAAAAATTTAACAGGACTGCCAATTTAAATTATCAAAAAATTTTGTAGTTCAATGAACTAGGATTACATAAAAAAAATAAAAATTAACTTTAAATTGAAGAACCATATTAATATTTCATAGATTTAAACATTAAATACAAAAAAGAACAAAAGCATTTAAACCAGGTGAAATGTGCTTAATATAACA
>JBBBDQ010001875.1:437500-447500 GCA_037127315.1 Ascarosepion bandense
GAAAAAAATTTTCTTGAAGGCAGTCATAAAAATTTGCTAAAACTGAACTGTTACTGGAAACAGTAAGAGAATACAAACCTTCAGAAATTAAAGCATAAATACAAAATTACTCGAGGTAAATTAAATCCAGGGGGGGGGGAGAATCTCAGTTTGGTAAACAAGATTATAAGCCTTACTTTAACTAATCCCTTCCTTGCCAGTTATGAGAAGAAAAAAAAAACGTTTCATTCTTTTATTTGTTTTTAATATAGTAACACATCACTCAACTCCCAGGCCTAACTAAAAAAAAAAAAAAAAACTTTTAGGCAAAATTCATAGTCAAAATCTAGGGTTATACACAGATTCCAACACTTCTCTAACAATTTGATTTGTCTTTGGCCTCAAAACACACCCGTTTCTGATATCACTTCTTCAGTGGAGCCAAATCTCTTTCCCTGGAGAATTCTTTTGAGGTCTGCAAACAGCAAGTAGTCACTGGGGGCCAGGTCTGAAGAATAGGATGGATGCAGAAGCAATTTGAAGTGCAATTCATGTAGTTTTGCCATCATTGTGATTGACTTGTGATACTGTGTATTGTCTTGATGAACAATCACTTTCTTCTTCATTTGTGGCAATTTCTTCTTTCAAATGTACCAATAATACTATATAATACTTGCTATTGATGGTTCTTCCTCTCTTAAGGTCATCGATGAACAAAATACCTTGCACACCCCAAAATATGGAGGCCAAAAACTTGCCTGCTGGTGTTTGCATCTGGTCGCTTTGGACAGCTTTCACCCAATGCTGTCTACTCAGCTAACTGCCGATTTGACTTCAAAGTGAAGTGGTGGATCTATTTTTCATCCATTGTCACATATTTATGCAAAAAAACCCTTGTTGCATTGAGAAAGTTGCAAACAATACTGAATCATTGATGCATTACTGTTTTTGACTGACTGAGTAAATGCAACACCCACTTCGAACCCAGCTTTCTCATTGATATATGTTCACGCAAAATGGTGAATAGACTGCTCTCTCATATGTTCAACTCTTCTGCTATTTCACCAAACTTCAATTTATGAATGGCAAAAACAAGTTTGTAGATTTTTTTTTTTTTTTTTTTGGTGTTTTCCATGAAAACTGTCAATTTTGGATGACATGAGCATTCAGCATTATTTGTGTCTGTATGACCACATTTAAAGTCAGCATACCACCTTTTAACTTGTTTCCGATGGAGCATAGTCTGAATAATGCTTATTAACACACAATTTAGATTTTTCCACCGTTTTAAAATTTGCAACAGTAGCTTTACTTAAATAATTTGTAAACTAATAATCCGATTGGGCCTAAATTTTGTCACATGCCATTTGAAGGTTAGTACTTCATAAAAATCATACAAATTTTTTTATTAGTAGTACTATCTATATGTAAGGGAGCAGGACTTATTGAGTGATGTGTTAACTAGGAAACTGAGGCCTCTTGAAGTACCCAAGCTGTGGTTAACACCTCAACCAGACGTGAGTTGACAATTGGACTCGTTTCAAGCTCAGAAAAGTATATACAGTATATAATTACAATGCCATTATAAACCCGAAAACAAAACTTAAGATGAAAGCCAAATTCAAAGTCCTATGTGAAGATGAAAGACTTTATCTCTTTAGATTTTTAAGATGAGGTTTTAACTAATCACTGTTCAGACTATTGTCATCTTTACTGTAATTCTCAATGTTTGTCTGTTTGCTTTGGCCTTCTTCAAGAGATATACATTGGAATTTCAAACCTGAAGAAGGTTGGAGCATACAACAGGTAAAATGCCATGACAAAGATGAAGACAACAGTTCAAACAATGTAAATAAGACTTTAATATTAGTAAATTTGGTAATGAAGAGGCAGACCTGATCATGCAATTTGAAAAATAATTTTGTATTAATATTAAAACTATTATGGAAATGTTGATTTACTTAATTTTTGAAGACCCATTTAAAAGGTAAAAAAGTAAACCTGTAATTATATATATATATATATATATATATATATATATACACACACACATACATAGACAATATTAACAGTGGAAACGAAATGGAGACAAGAAGCATTTAAATCCTTAATACAATTATGAGGATGTCTAAAACATATGTACCCATGTCAATTGCAAGAAAATTGCCCAACTCTTTCAGAATATTCCAGACAAAAATTCATAAAGTTCTTTAAATTAATTAAAGGAAAGGAATTGCAGACAATAAGCTATTGTTTGCGTCATTAATACCTTGAGAAAAAGAAGTATGGTATTACAAAAACTTGTAAATAAATTAACAGTTAACATTTTCAGGAGATAAGGCTAATTTTAATAATAGGAGTAGAATATAATTAGAACTTACTGAACAAGAAATCAGTAAGTAATATCATTCTTGATAAAGTGGAAAGTACTTTACAGGGTTTGTAAACTAAAATTCAGTATTAAAATGTTTAACATTTTTGTAACTATCAGATCAACTATTCAAGATTTTAAAAATGTGTTATAAAATTCTCAAGATTTGATTGACAAGTTCACCTGGATTTTAAATGCTACTTCAAAACAAATTTAAAAAATAAAAAAAACCTACATTTGTGAAAACTCACTGTGCATAATTTGCAATTAGTTCATATATATATATATATATATATATATATATATATATATATATATATGTGTGTGTGGACTATTTCTTTTAATTCCATTTCCCACAATTAGACAAAGAAAAACACACAATTTATGGGCTTCTGAAAATTATGTAAAGCATTAAATTAGTTCTAAATAATATTTTTTAAATAGAAGTTACAAATTAATCTTCCAAAAAATGAAGTCTTGAGTTTATAATATTGTGTACAATAACTTTTAGGAAAAAAAAAAAAAGTAAAATAAAAAAAATAAAAAAAATACCTCATCAAATAAATTAATGTTCAAAGAAAATCATTACAAAGTTTACTACTTTAAAAATCAAGTCTCAAGATTAATCTTTACATACAGAAAAGTCATGTAAAAATACTAACATTTAAAGTTGGGGTGGGGGAAAGTCACTAGATACAAAATCATGAACTTTGTAGCACTTAAGAAATCAGACAAAAGGCTTATAATTGGATCATGGTAATCTTTAACAATGGTGCTTTTAGTTATAACTAAGATTTACATAAAATAAATAAATAAAAATGAAGAGGTTCACCAGAAGGTCATACACCCAAAACACCTGGTCTTTCACCTTAGAAGGAAATGACTCATCTTGGTTGCAAAGAAAGTAAAACTGTATTTAGTACTGGGCAAGCACACATTTGCAATTAGTTAACAAACCACCCCACCTTCAATTTTGACATACACTACCCCCACCCACACAATACCCATTAATGAAATGTAAACACCATGTCACAAGGCTTTTCTGCAAATACTGGTTCTAGACAAGAGCAAGCAATCTACCAAAGTTCTAAATAAGTGACAGATAGAAAATAAATCTTGATTTATTTTCTAAGTTAAATCATGCAGTGATTTTTAAAGTTTTATCCTCCCACAGAACACATCCATACATGCTTTGTTATTAGAGTAAACAGACTACACAAAAACTGAAGGCTCATAATCCCAAGAACTAGGTTTGAAATTCTAAGCACCGACTTTAAATAAGAATGTTCAGCAAATGATGGTGGGGGCTGTCAGTGGTAGCAATCTCCACCAAGAGATTGGAGTGGGACAATTTTGGTTAACCAGTTTTTAACACTATGAAGCATTCAGTAATAATTTAAAGTTAAAAGGTATTTTTTGTTTCCATTTGAACAATTAAATACAATTGCAATACTCAGAGGTTTAAGGGATTTTGGATTTTGTCTAGCAATTTTAGAAATTAGTCATGCAAGAAAGAGATTCACAAAGTGAAAGAATCAACCTATGGATGATAGGTTTTTTTTTTTTTTAAAAATGTATGAATATATGCAAGACGTTATTGGAAATACAAGCATCAGAAATTAATGACAAGATTGTCTCAAAAAATATAAATTATAGATTTGGGCAAAGACCTTTGGTGGGGGGGGGGATGCCTTTTCAGACTGTAAACACCTTCCTCCCTTCATCAATGAGTGGATATCATAGGAGCAAATTGCAGAGTTTGTTTGGGATGTAGATAGCTTATAGCATTTCTTTTTATAATCCTTATCCAAAGACAAATATGCATGTTCACAGTGCATAAACAAAAAATATAAAGTGTCAAGAAAAGAAGTTCTGCCATATAAGCAGAAAAACTGAAAATTCTGATACAGTCCAAATATACAAATTTGGAAACTTATCCGATCACTCAAACTAATATAAAATAAATATTTTAAAAAGGAGTGGGGATGATGTATCTAAAATATCTGTTGAGTTTAATTAAGAGTCATGTTTAAAAACCACTACAGGTTTATCCTAATCAAAGCATCTTAAAAACTGAGAAACCTTGAACAAGTTCAATTGTTTGAGAATCACTGTGATCAGATAAAGTTTCTAAACAGATCACTAACTTTGACTTCCTCTCAAAACCTTTGCATTTTTTTTTATTAAAACACACACGCACACAACCATTTTTCTACACTCACACCAAGAACTATTTCAAAATACTGAGTCCACATACAGATAAAATGTTCTCACCTGGTTTGTCAAAACGTGTTCGTTTGTTGGGGGGATCCATGTGCAGCAGCTTTGATCAGGTGTGGAGGGCTCAGAGCTCACTCCAGCACCACACCACCTTCAGAATATAGGTCACCACCTCCGTACTAATATCCGCGTCAATGAAGGACGCTATCCACCTTGATATCTGTGGCACAATGGCCCACACACGCGCAAGAAAGTAGCCAACAAAAAGGTAATTAATTGTCAACCAAGGAACCTGAAATAACAAGAAAATTACTTTTAGTCTAAAAGTTTTAGATAAAAGACAATGAAGGAAAAAAAAGTTAATTCTTTGCTAGACTTTCGAAAACGTAATGATAAAAAAGAAAAAAGAAAAAAGAAAAAGAAAAAAAAAGTAAAAAAAAAAACAAAAGACATTAAATTCATGTTCCACAGCTCAGTAACTTACGATAACAAAAAGCTGGTCCTGATAAATTCTCTTATAAAAGTTCCATTATAATAAAAAATAAAAAAAAAAAGTGTCTATTTTGAGTCATTTATTTGAATTAGTTAAAGTTACTTCCCTTAGACTAAGAAAAACATCAACCAAATTCTTGTTAACAACACTTGTCGGCTGAAATTGGACTAATGTGTCTAGCTTATTAATATAGAAATGATGTGGATTTTTAAGGCAATAGATACAAAATGAGTTGGGAAAAAAGTAATAAAACAAAATTTAGAAATAAATTTTTGTGAGAAATCTTTTCATAAGTTGAATTGTGTTATATTGTAATAAACAATGTTAAGTTTTAAAATGATCATGGAACGAACGTTAAATTTTCACAACTTGTACAAATAACAATCGAGATGTAGGAAAGTACAAATATTGCAATATTAAAATCTGAAACCACACAAAGTGGTCATTTCAGAACATGAAATTCAAAACAATTAAAGAAGAAAAAAAGTGCAAATATTTAAAGTGCGTATTTTATTTTAATTTTCGGAGAAATAAATTAAAGTAGGTACCTCTTACTCATTTTCAGTATCAATTTTAAATTGAATTTTTATTTTTAAAAATAAAGTTTTCTTGAAATTTATTTTAGTTTTACTTGAAAGCTAAATGATTAAATTTTCTATTTCCAGTAAGCAAAATACTCTAGTGTATTTCAAACAAATTATATTGATTGGAATCTAAAGATTTATTTTTTAATCTTTCAATTTGTTGGCCATTTTTAAGGGATCGACACATTTGTAAAAAGTTTATTCTTGGTTATAAAAAAAAAAAAAAAAACACCTGCAAAAATAAAATATACATCTGTGACATTTTTGGAAAATTAGCAAATTTAGTGTTAAATTAATGATTTACACAGGTATTATTTATTTATAGCACAAAATTTAGAATAAAACTATTTCTCAATTATGGAGTTGAGCTTTTTGACCTGTCTGACACATCTCAAATGTGTTGATAGGTTGCCAGATTAGAAATAAGTGTGATGTATTCAAGCAATTAAAAGCTTATCAAATTAAATAATGTCAATTATATTGCATTTTTTTCTTTTTTTTTATTGAAGCAGATTTTCAGAAATAGAGGAAAATTTAAAAAAAAAAAAAGATTTACATTCCCCAATGAGTCCTGCGTTTAACTAATAAAACCAATTATCACAACAAAATTTAATTTCTTAAGATTTCATGACTTCATGTGAAATAGGGTAACAGATATAAATAAAAAATATTTTTACCAAGATTTTTTTTTTTTTTTACAAATAATTTCGAAATTAATTTCATTTATAAATGAATAAGTCCTGAAAGCTTCAGGAAAATCCAAAAATTATTTGATTTTTGCAAGAATTTTCAAATGAATGTGTTTGCCACTGAAAAAGAACTGAGTTATGTAATATTCAGTCAGTTAAGTGCCATATGTGATACACGCTTGGGCAATCATGAATCAAAAGAGACATGACTGACTGGGTAGAAGATTATCTCGCAGTATGTTGCCATTACTTTCTGCAGTGGATTGGTTGCCAGCCAAGACAATAGAACCCAATCTGTCCTGTTGTTTAACCCATAACTGGAGGAAAGGCAGATTGATATCTATCCCAAGGGTATTTGCGCATAGGTGAAAGCAGGGAATTCAACTGGAATTCAAACTCGGCTTCCCGACCTATCGTTCTGAGCCAATAGTCACTGCACCACAATGCATGTCCTATACATTTTCCATAAACTCGTAAAGATTTGAAATCAAGATTTTTTTTTTACTAAAATTTTTAAACAAATTAGAAGGAATTAAAATTTTAATAATATAAACATTTGGAAAAAGTTCATTTTTGTTAAGTTTGGAGCCTTTTTTTTTAATTTTTTTTTTTTTATTCATACTATGTTTTTTTCAATGATTAGTGGAGGTACAAAGTGGAGATAAAAATTGCAAATGTTTCAATATTATTTTAGAATAGAGAAAAGTAAAAATCCTCTCTACAAAGGAAAAATTTTATTTTAACATTAACAAAGCTTCCTTAAAAAATCACAACAGAAAGCAAAATCCCAAAATGTGATATACATAAAGCTAAGTGTAAGATGTTTTGAAGACCAAGTCAATTTAAGATAATTGGTTTGGACATCATTTTGGCAGTTATTGTCAGCCTCGTCAACTTTATTTTGCTTTACAAAGGAGAAAAGTTTGCAACAGGATCATCTTGGATCATTACTAGTCAGTATTTTGCCACTAGCAAATCACTTTCTGTGTTTTTCCATTTTTTTTTTTATTTATTTATTTATTTTATTTGTCAAAAAGATGTCCAAAAGAACAATGCAATTAATTAACTGGACAAGATACTTGGCTTTGAATTTTTTTTTATTTTATTTTATTTTTTTATTTGTGACTGGCATAAAGTTGCTACACTCAAGGCTTCTCAATGTTAAGTCAAATATTTGTTTTACTGACTGAAAATCCTTTTCTCATAAGCCCATTCAAACATCAGTATTTTTACAGCACATAGATATGAAAAGTTGGCCTTGGTTATGGGATACATTTGCACCTGCTTTTAATTTTATTAAAACTTGTACATATACATCATGAATTCAGAATTGTAGAAAGTTCATGTAAAGTATTTAAGTTATAATAATGCTAAGATTTTTTTTTTTTTTTAGCATAAGAAAATTTAGATTTGGTCTAAATGGACAAACACATTTTTTTCAATAAAGATAATGTAGATTTAAATCACTAACATGTTTATTATGTTGACATTGCAAACCACTGATGGCGATGTTAGAAAAAAAAAAAAAAAAAAAAAAGAGAGAGAGAGAGAGAAACAGCATTCTATGACAGCAAGATGAATACCTATAAAAGCTATTCTTGAAAAAAGTAGTTTAACAGCTTAATTTCAAGCAATTCTGCTGCTGCTAAATCTTGTGCTATAAAGTAGTTGAGCACATAAGGGCGACCTTGTCACTCCAGCTCTGATTAATTTTATACAGATTAGAATCCCTTCAGATATTGTAAAGGCAGAAACTTTAATTTTTTTTTTTTTTAAAGAACGGTTTACTGAAATGTGTGTTGTGGTACAGTGGATATCGGCTCGGAATGAGAAACCAGAGAGCCGAGTTCAAATTCCAGTTGAATCCATTGTATTCACTTACGTGCAAATACCCTTGGGAAAGGTATTAATCAGTCTCTTCAGTTATGGGTTAAATAGCAGGACAGACTGGGTTCTATAGCCTTGGTCGGCAACCAGTCTACAGCAGAAAGCAATGGCAAACTACTATGGGATAATGTTCTACCCAGTCAGTCATGTCTATTTTGAGACATGATCGCCCAAGCGTGTATCATGTATGGCACTTAAATGACTGACTTACTGATACAAGTCTTACTAATTACCCCATAGCTGCAGGAGAGGAGTTAGATCTCAAGGGTATTTTTGCACATAAGTGAATAGAACTAACAGAATAGGAATTGAAACACAGCTCTCCAATTAGAAATTATGAACTATTATCCATTACACCATCGGCACATCCAAGTTTACAACACCTGGTAGTCATCTAGGTACCGACTAGGTCCAACATTGCTTAACTTCAGTGATCCTATGGAAGCTGGTGTTTTTAATGTAATATAGCTGTAAGTTCTCACAGGCTTGGTAGAACTTTGGAATATCCTTGTGCATGATATTAGTCTGCAGGTGGAGAAGGTCCTTATCACAGCTGCATGGTTTGCTGCAAAGTCATTGCCATTCTGCAGACTGTAGGTCCAACTGGTACAAGAGCCTGGTAGGGCTGTTATTTCAGAACATGACTGAACCAACAAACACAGCACTGAACAATGGTGCAGAGGATCTTTAGCTGGGCCAAACTTGGACAGAGCTTATCATACTTACTCTTACATTTAATACAAATTCTATTGCATTCCTGTCCATCTTCACAATACAGGAAAATACTTGTTGACAACACCAATATACTACATTATAATTTGAGGCTATCTAATATTAAAACATTGTAACCACAACAATTAATTTTAAAATAATTATAACAGAATGCATTTACAAAAATGTATTTGCAAAAAGAAAATTACCAATCCAACAATTACAATAAGTTTGTCTTCGCAATTAACCCAAAGACAATCTGAGCAGATGGAAATTAATGGGTAAAGAACTATGGCACCTTAAGGAATTTCAAAATCTAAAATGTTTTTTTTTTTTTTGTGGGCTACTCTGCACTCACATTATATATATATATATATACATATATATATATAAAATGGGTGTCTGGAAAGGTCATGCTGATTTGTAGCTGTTTATGTTAGAAAGAAAAATTTATCTACAGATAATATGCTTACATTTCCAATTAGAGTACACTTTAAACCCTTGAAAAAGAATTTAAAATTAATTTGTCTCATTTGCAAAATGAAAAATGGAAGAAGTCGCACTTTAGTTGTTTGAATTTTTTTTTTTTTTTTAATTACTGTAAAGTCAAAATACAGTTCTAAATTTAGAATTGATAATTGTAACCTTATTAATGAAGAACACTCAGGCAGACTCCCCATTACAGATGAGACATTAAGAATAACCTACATTGCACAATGAGAAAATCGTTAGAAACAATTTATTAAAATCTGCCATCCATGAGCATTTAAACTTGGGCACTCAAATTGCTACAATATTTGGATAATGCTACAATATTTGGGTAACATGATTTGAGTAAAAATAATTGTTTGGATCACATTTCTATCTGTGATTTGCTGTATAAACACAATAAAAACACTTTTTAAGTACCATCCTAATTAAGTCATGGTGTGCATGAAAAGCCCTGCTCGCAACTGGACAAATTAAAAGACAGCAATTCAAGAAAAACACCTAGAATTGGTGAATAGGAATGATGTTTGCCATCAGGATAATGCCAAACCTTATGTTTTTGGCAACTTGGTAATAA
>JBBBDQ010001875.1:455000-617500 GCA_037127315.1 Ascarosepion bandense
CACATACATACACACACTCACTATATATATACATACATACACACACTCACTATATATATACATACATACACACACTCACTATATATATACATACATACACACACTCACTATATATATATATATACACACACTCACTATATATATACATACATACACACACTCACTATATATATACATACATACACACACTCACTATATATATACATACATACACACACTCACTATATATATACATATACACACACCTACTATATATATACATACATACACACACTCACTATATATATACATACATACACACACTCACTATATATATACATACATACACACACTCACTATATATATACATACATACACACACTCACTATATATATACATACATACACACACTCACTATATATATACATACATACACACACTCACTATATATATACATACATACACTCACTATATATACATACATACACTCACTATATATATACATACATACACTCACTATATATATACATACATACACTCACTATATATATACATACACACACTCACTATATATATACATACACACACTCACTATATATATACACACACTCACTATATATATATACATACATACACACACTATATATATATACATACATACACACACTATATATATACATACACACACTCACTATATATATATACATACATACACACACTATATATATATATACATACACACTCACTATATATATACATACATACACACTCACTATATATATACATATACACACTCACTATATATATACATATACACACTCACTATATATATATATATATACATACATATACACACTCACTATATATATATATACATACATATACACACTCACTATATATATATATACATACATACACACACTCACTATATATATATACATACACACACACACTCACTATATATATATATACATACACCACTATATATACATACATACACACACTCACTATATATACATACACACTCACTATATATACATACACACTCACTATATATACACACACACACACACACACACACACACACACACACACACACACACACACACACACACACACACACACACACACACACACACACACACACACACACACACACACACACACACACACACACACACACACACACACACACACACTCACTATATATATATATATACACACACACACACACACACACACACACACACACACACTCACTATATATATATATACACACACACACACACACACACACACACACACACACACACACACACACACACACACACACACACACACACACACACACACACACACACACACACACACTCACTATATATATATGCACACACACTCACTATATATATATACACACACACTCACTATATATATATACACACACACACTCACTATATATATATACACACACACACTCACTATATATATATACACACACACACTCACTATATATATATACACACCACACACTCACTATATATATATACACACACACACTCACTATATATATATACACACACACTCACTATATATATATATACACACACTCACTATATATATATATACACACACTCACTATATATATATATACACACACACTCACTATATATATATACACACACACTCACTATATATATATATACACACACACTCACTATATATATATACACACACACTCACTATATATATATATATATATATATATATATATACACACACACACACACACAAGTGAATATATTTGAAAATGAAGACAATGAATGTTCTCACAACTATAGTCCTGTGCTAAATTAAGTTGCTAATTTGATCCAATGGATGTCTTTACCAAACTTAGCTATATATAAAAAAAATAAATTAATAATTAATAACTTCATTGGCCTATATTCACTGTGATCCAATGAATTCAAGTTATGACTTTAACAAAATAATTATGTTGGAGACACCTGAGCTTAATTGAATAATTTCTAAGTAAAAATATTTCTAAGTTAATTCACTTTTTAAAGTACATCTCCAAAGCTGACACACACACAAAAAAAAAAAAACACACACACACACACAAAAATACAACTTCATAAGTAAAGCAAGCAACACTGATCCTGTTACAGTCACAGATGATAAAGTTAATGTGGGACAGTTAAGTGCACTTGGAGAGTACTAATGTACAGGCCTTTCCTTCCCCCTCCTGGTAATAAGGTATAATGCCAAGCAAGACAATATTTTGTGTTCAATAATAATTATAGCAATGAAACTTTGCCAAAAGCATCAACCTTCTATTGCTCAATGTACTTCTGTTCTCCCAAATGTCAGAAAAAGAAATGATGTCATCTAATTACAATGGAACAGGTTTTTTTTGGGTTTTTTTCTAATTACAATAAAGAGAAGATGAGCAAAAGCATTCAACATTAATTAGGCAGCTAATCACTGTCCAAAGGAACATAAGAAAATAAGATTTGAATTATGAAGACAGCCAGGTCCTTTCAGACAAATGAATGTTAAGAATGTGTGACTAAAAAGTTTGTTTATTATGTTCAGTATATATATATATATATATATATATATATATATATATATATATAGTCATCCGTAGACAGATCTGTTTCGCTGTATCACAGCTCATCAGTACGGTTAAACTCCGATTGCCTTTTAACCAAGGATTGAACCCCGACCAAATTAGCGTCAGTCGGCAATTCCACTGCGCTATGGGCGCTCGGTTGAAGGAGGCAGACTTTTTAGCGTGTATATTATTATATACGCCCAATAGCCGAGAGTGTTATAATTCATTGCTGAATGAACAATGCATATATATAAATAAAAAATTATCAAAAATCTGCATATTGTTTAATTTTAAAATTTAAGATAAAAGAATAATTTTGGGGAGTTTATTTTAAGAATAATGCAAAAAATGATTATATAAATAAAAACAGTGCAGTTTATGAAGAAGAAAATGTCACTGTTGATATGTGTCACAAATGGATTATAAAGTTTTCTGCTGGAAACATCTTGCTGAACACTGTTCTGTGGTCCATGTAAGGAGAATTTGAAACATCACAAAATTAGATTCAAATAGGATATGACTTGTACCAACTTTTTTATATTAGTCATTTTAATGAAGGTTTCCTTGTGCTTTAAGTTAAAGAAAGCATATAGTACTGTATTTTTCTACCATAGGATTCAGGATTAAGAAAGTATTTTTTTTCTTTGAATTTTTAACATTTAGCAAAAAGTAGACTTTGTAATACATAATGGAAGAACATCAGGCACGTGAAATTAGGTATTATTAACCCTACCAAGATGCAGCTTAATCCCATATAAGCAGAATTCAAAAGAAGTTTTTAACCATTATGTACATTTGAAGTTAACAATAGTCAAATAAGGCACTGAATGAAATTAACTGAAGACAGGAAGCAATCAGCCAGAATAAGTTAAAACAAAATTCTATCAGGATTAACACAAAACCATGTTACTTTGCTAACCAGACAAAAGCACAAAGTATAAGTTTCTCTAATTCACAGTATCCACCAATTATTGCACCTTCAAATTTATTTTGTTCTGAAATTTTCTGAAAGACTGCAAAATACCAAGACCAGTTCTAAGAGATCAAGTTAGAAGAGAAAATTAAGTTGTCTGAAAAATGACAATACATTGTTCAATATAATTACTTTTCCATTATTCAAGTAAACAAATCTTTTAGCCAATTTGTTTAGGAGAACAAAGTGATTAAAATGTTTTCATCCAATATCTTACAGAGTAAAAATTAAGTGATCATAATTTGACAACATTATAGCAAGTGCTCCACTTTGTAAAACAGTTGAGGAAAAGAGAGAATGGAGGGAAAAGGCCATAATCCATAGGATATTTGTATTTTTTTAAATTTTTTTTATTCTTTTTAAATTTATAGATAATCAAATTGACAATATGTTTCTTGCTACACAAATCTGGGTTCAGCCTTTGTAAAGTTCACCTTTTTAAAAGTCTAATACATAATAGGTATAAATTAAAGTTTCCTTTCAATGTAAATACCAACAACAGAAATAAAAATTGGATACATCTTTCCATCCTACTGACAGTTGAACAGCCTTTTCACTAAAAACATGTAAAATGATTTGTCAGCATAAAGCATTTTAACTGCTACTTGCATAGTATACACAGAGAGAGTAAAAACAAGCTTATTGATGCAGCGTTCAGTACTTCTGAATAGAAAGAGTATCTTGTCTATTCATCTGAAATTCACTACTTAAAAACATTTCTTTGCAAGCAGCAGAACACTAGTGTGATATGTCACTTGGTTGTATGTACAATTCATTTTTATCCAACTTTATTTCAGCAACAAGTTAAAGGCAGAGAAAGAAATTAGAATGTCATTGTTTACAATTACGATATATAGCAAAATCCTGAGAAAATACGAAATACATGTTTATCATAAAGGAGATGGAGGAAAAAAAAAATTTTTTTCTCTACAAAAATGCAATGTTTTTTGCTTGAATATTTTATTCCATTTCCTCCTTCCCAAAAAGAAAAATTTATCTGAAGTAGCAAAAAAAAAAAAAAAAAAAAGTTTAGGGATCACATAATAGACTATTTATCTTGGCATTTAAAACAAAAAAAAGTTATATATATATATATATATATCCCCACACACACACTCCCTTATGTTACCTGTCTTCTCTCTTCTCAGAGTTTGCCTTAAAAAAGATATAGTCATTTTAAAAATCTAATATCTGTAAGTTGATTTACTCTTGAGAATGTTAAAATCAGTATTATATAAATGAGGTTGGGAGGGGGATATGCACTAGAGCATTTACTTCATGTACCACCCACATTGTGCTAATAGTACTCTGTTTAAAATCAGTCTTCACCAGAATGTGTTTAAATTACAAGTTTAATATATGAATAAATAGGAAAGGAAAACTTTAATTTCTTCTGTACAAAATTACATACCTTGACAGTTTCAAATACTTGTAAAATTAAAGAGAATAGTAAAAACATTAACTGCTGCTACAAATCCTGATTTCACGTTTCACATACAATTTTTTAAAGTCTTCATTTATATTCTAAAATGGATTTAATTTTTAATACAAGCTTCAAAACAAATTTACATTTCAGAGTAGTATAGTTTACTACCATAATCTACTTGATTTGTAAAAGTCTTTATTATATTTTGTATTGAACTGAGAAAATGACCGAAGTTATTAATAGTCAATAAAGAAAAAACAAAGCTAAATATAAACTAACAGTTGCATATGGTCTCCATTCATTTGATTCTGGAATCATTAAGCATGTTGATGCCATCTTCAGTATTTCAGTTTGTGGTCCAGTGGATATCAGCTCAGAATGAAAAATCGAGGAGCCAAGTTCAAATTCCAGTTGAATTCATTGCATTCACTTACACACAAATACCCTTGGGAAAGGTATTAATCCATCTCTTCCTTCCAGTTATGGGTTAAATAACAGGACAGACTGGGTTCTATAGCCCTGGCTGGTAATCAATCTACCGCAGAAAGCAATGACAACCTACTGTTGGATAATCTTCTGCCCAGTCAGTCATATCTCTTTCGAGACATGATCGCCCAAGTGTGTTTCACGTATGGCATTTAACTGACTGATCCTGAAAAGCACCAGGTTCTCTCTAGATCAGTGAACAGTATTGAGCTTGGTCAGTTCAAGATGACTGACCACTGAGAAAGACCAGATACTTAAGCAACCAGAAACTTGTAAAACAGTAAAAACAGTTTTTGAATACTACCAGTTAATTACTGCTTCCAATGACTAAAATGAAATAAAAAGAGAAAGATTAGGCATGGATTGGCACTTCTACCTTAGAACTGAATATTCATCTTTCTAGTATCAAAGTGTTGTTTTGTCATTCCCTGCTTGAGATTTGGCTAATATATACACATTGTGAAAAGAGAGAGGGGGGGGCATACATGTAAAGTGCCCAATTCTCTACAATAACTGGGAATGGCAATGGAGGTGGGTTGTAGGGAAAGAAATCAAAAGTAAGTGAAATGAGACAAAAAGGTATGGGCAGTCTTTAGTTTTATTACTCCTTTACCCCTTCCAGTTTTTAAAATAGGTGGAGCCTTTTCTTTTGCATATGTGTGTGTATATATATATATATATATATATATATATAAAACACTAGATATGAAAAACAAGAAGAAACTGGTTATACACTATATAAAAAAAATTATACAGAGTTCACAAAATACTACATAGAAAGATGTACAATATAAGAAATATTAATTTTTTACTCTTAATATTTTTGGAAACCATTCAAAATTATTCCACCCCTAGTAAGGAGATAAAGCTATTAAATGCAAGGGGGATACTGAGAAGTAATTAATCAGAGAAGTCATTAAGGAGAAAGAATAATAAAACAAAGGGATCCAAGGAAATATGATAATTGACATAACATCTGAATTTTTGCAGATCAAAGTCAAGTGGAAAGTGAGAGTCCAGAAGAGTTCCACAAGCAAGAAGTGCAAGAGAAGAAACTGTCAGCATAGAACTTTATTGAACAGGTGTAGAGGCTCATCCCTTGTTTAGGATGTGGTTTCCGGCTTTCTCATTTCCAATCTTTTCACTCTTACGTAGCCCCCTGCACATCAGTGGTGTTGCCAATGATTAAAAAATAAAAAATGCTAGTTTTATTTTCTAATTTTCATAAAATAAAAATATTGACATCATAGTCATCTGTTTGACTTATTCTGGAGGGAGTCAAACATCAGTTGACTATCACAAATGGAAAACACAGAAACACTAATGAATGACTTTTCAGGTTGTATTTCTAAAAAGCAAAAAGTTATAGTCTAATTTATTGGGTATTGCAGCTCAAATAATGTATACAATACATGATCATAATTTTTTTTTTTAAAACACTAAGTATTTTATTATGAAAAGAAAATGCTACCAGTGTTTTGTTGTTTCAATTTTAAGGAGGTTCTATAGGAACAATAGAGCATAATCTAATAGTGATAGTATGGAATTTCATATTTAATGATAACACTAACAAATTCTATAAAAGACAATTTTAGTAATATTGGGAGAAGAGAAATTTTCTAGTTTCAGACAACCAAACACAAGAGGCAGTAAAATGTATTGATACAAGATTCCAATTCCCACACAAAAGTATAGGCTCTCAGTAATCTAAACATTGTTGTGGTTTACACAAGCAGATTTTTGGGGTATGGAGTTACTGGGCTTACGCCCAATCAGTTTGAAATTCAGAATTGTCCTTAGACTGGTTACTAAACATAGTAAAACAAACTGGGCTCTTTAGCTATTTAAAAACATATCTTGAAGATATAGATTTATACTATTCCCAAAAAGGTATGCAATTCTACTGGAATTCAAACCCAGTTCTCCAATTTCTCTTCCCAATCTGCTATCCCTTACCCAACCCATATTATCCTTCAATATAGAAGTTAAGACATTGAGAAAAAAAGCAAAGTTCAGTCATCTTAAAACTTATTTGCAGCACAATAACTTTGAATAATCACAACATTAGTGTTATTCAGAAACTACAATTCAAATGCCCTATCAATATATAAATTTACTGTTTATAATGTTTAATTATTATGATTAAACTGAAGAATATTTTAGCACACTAGTCGAATTTCATGGTGCATGCACTAATTGAATTTTGCAATATAAAAATTATAGTGCACTACTGAGATAGGAAAATTTCACTGGAAACAGTGCTGGATTGTTATGTGATATCTCTTCAATATAGCAGCGAATGTTATACAATCTAAAAAAAAAAAAAAATGAAGGACTTGAAGCAACCAAATGTGGTTCTTCAGAAGGATGCCGAGGATACCATGGACCAAACATGTGAAAAATGACAAGATTTTCGAGAGGATGGAAACAAGAAACTTACATTTAATATCATCTGTAAAGACAGTTGAATTTTCTGGGACATGTAATGAAGGGCTTGGAGAATCTGATACTCACAGGAGAAAGAGACAAGGGATAGTAATAGGTGACATTTGATGGGTTTGAGCAAATGGAGCAGGGTTTGTGAGGGATAACAAGGGTGTTAAGAGCTACAAGGGACAGAGAGATGTGGAAGGCCATGATTTTTTACATCATGAAGGGACAAAGCACATAGAAAAAGAAGAATCAAACATGCATTAAATCAAGGAATCTGTGTGTGCATGCGTCTACGTACGGAGGGAGGGGGGATAACAAAGCCATTTAAATATACCAAGTCATTGCAATCTATTAAAATTTTGTGCTTGGTGGGAGTGAGGCAGTATGAAGCAAAGTTATTTCCTCCTACATAAGGCAAAAGTAATGAACTATACAGGCTACACTGCAAGAGGAAGACCTGCCACTGTGGATTGTTTTGTCTGACAGAGTTTAACATTCATTATACACTGATGTTTCTACATAATTAATAGCAAATTAACAATTTAACAGTTACATCTGACTTGTAATTTATACAGTCCTGTGGCTCTATAATCTGAAAACACATTTGTATTGGATTTGAGCCATTAACTTATAAAAGCTAGTTTTAATCTTGAAGATTAAGTTAAAAAAGCTATTTGCTCCCACCATTTTCTAATTGTTAATGCAAGGTATAATACTACTGTATTAATACAAGTTTGAACATTTTAAGATATTTTTTTTTTTTAATACAATTATGCCCCGAATTAATATAATTTTTTTTGCTTCTCCTAAGCAAGTGTATAGAAGTTCAATGACAACCACAGAATTGGTAAAATACTATCAAATATTGAATTTTTATTGCTGCAAAGCAAACTATAATCTAATAATTCCTAACTCTGGCAGACAGTGGAAAAATTCATAAAAGCTTTAAAAAGGTAAACATAAAAACCAGCTCACAATTAAAAAAATGTGCGCGAGAGAGAGTGTGAGTGAGAGCGAGAGAGAGTGTGAGTGAGAGAGAGTGTGAGCAAGAGAGCGAGAGAGAGAGAGTGTGAGAGAGAGAGAGAGTGTGAGAGAGAGAGAGAGTGTGAGAGAGAGAGAGAGTGTGAGTGAGAGAGAGAGTGTGAGTGAGAGAGAGAGTGTGAGTGAGAGAGAGAGTGTGAGTGAGAGAGAGAGTGTGAGTGAGAGAGAGAGTGTGAGTGAGAGAGAGAGTGTGAGTGAGAGAGAGAGTGTGAGAGAGAGAGAGAGTGAGAGAGAGAGAGTGTGAGAGAGAGAGAGAGTGTGAGAGAGAGAGAGAGTGTGAGTGAGAGAGAGAGTGTGAGTGAGAGAGAGGTGAGTGAGAGAGAGAGTGTGAGTGAGAGAGAGAGTGTGAGTGAGAGAGCGAGAGAGAGCGAGAGAGCGAGAGAGAGCGAGAGAGCGAGAGAGAGCGAGAGAGCGAGAGAGAGCGAGAGAGCGAGAGAGAGAGAGAGCGAGAGAGAGAGAGAGAGAGAGAGAGAGAGCGAGAGAGAGAGAGAGAGCGAGAGAGAGAGAGAGAGCGAGAGAGAGTGTGAGTGAGAGAGCGAGAGAGAGTGTGAGTGAGAGAGCGAGAGAGAGTGTGAGTGAGAGAGCGAGAGAGAGTGTGAGTGAGAGAGCGAGAGAGAGTGTGAGTGAGAGAGCGAGAGAGAGTGTGAGTGAGAGAGCGAGAGAGAGTGTGAGTGAGAGAGCGAGAGAGAGTGTGAGAGAGAGCGAGAGAGAGTGTGAGTGAGAGAGCGAGAGAGAGTGTGAGTGAGAGAGCGAGAGAGAGTGTGAGTGAGAGAGCGAGAGAGAGTGTGAGTGAGAGAGCGAGAGAGAGTGTGAGTGAGAGAGCGAGAGAGAGTGTGAGTGAGAGAGCGAGAGAGAGTGTGAGTGAGAGAGCGAGAGAGAGTGTGAGTGAGAGAGCGAGAGAGAGTGTGAGTGAGAGAGCGAGAAAATATATCTCCAGGTAAAGAGGATCTAAGGTTTTACAATTTGGAGTTCTCTGGGGATTTTTGTTTTTTTAATAAACAATGCTCAATACAATAAATATCATAAAGCATAACAATCATGTAATTATTGAAAGTACATTGTGACAAATTTCTGTTTCGAGATAGAATCTCGTCATCAGACAATGTTGGATGTGAAAATGATTTACATTTAAATGTAAATATTAAATGTAAATCATTTTCACCACCAACAATGCCTGATGACGAGAAATTTCTGTGTTGCAATGTACTTTTAATTCATAATTATATCGATATAAATAAAAATGTACTTGTCCGTTTGTTACTATCTGCTAATCTAAAAAACGGCTGCCAATAGTTTTGAAATTTTACTATAGCATTTTAATCGAATATGAGCAGGCTTTTATATACCTAATATAAAAAAATATTACGATATTAAAAAAAATATTTTGCAAACTCCATTAGAGCCAATGAGAGTGGAAGCAAAAAAACCTTCATTTTCAATATGGAGGCCTTTACAGACAACTTTGTTATTTCATAGAAAACAGGAAAACTCCACATTCTAGAATTTCTGTGAGCAAATACAAAACTTACACACACACACATGATCTGTATAAATAATTATACAGGATTCTCAAATTTAGTGCACAATTCTTATTTCGTTTTAGTAAATACATTTCTTTTATTTATTTATTTTTTTTTAAAACCTAAGCCCTTTTATTATTATTTCTATATTGGCAGGCATAAACAGAAATCCTTTCCTTTTAATAAAAAAAAAATTTTTTTAAGTTTTTTTTTTTTTCTTTCTTCCAAAGAATTATGATATCCCATTTATTTCATTGGTTTAGTAAATAAATTTTTCAATTTAACCAAATTGAGCCACAGCAACGCGTGGCTGGGTATAGCTAGCATATATATATATATATATATATGAAGAGGGGTTAGCAAAATATTAACTAAATTTATACCAAAGATAACTAAATTCAACAGTTAATATAAATAGCAGAAAAAAGAAAGTGTGGGGGGGGGGTAATACCATTCTACAAATTGGTTCTTTTGTTTAGATTTTTTTTTTTTTTTATAGTAACAAGATTTTATTTATCAAACATTTTTGTTATTTTTAGTGAATACCACAGTATATTTTCATCTACCAGCCTGAATAAGTGAAGAATATGCCCCCTGAGAGGATTTAGACAGCCTTTCCCCACCAACTGTTGAATGGTAGAATTGATTAAAAGCATGTCAGATCTATCACTGGTTTTCCCTGTAAAGGGGATACAGGTTTAAATCCTGTCAGAGGGGATATTTTTCTTCAATAAGATTTCTTGAATAAAGTGAATGTGAATACATATATTTTAATGCATGCTAATAAAAATTGCTTAATATCTGGAATAGATCAAGTAAACGTGTGGGCACCAAGAGGCAACATCAACATACACACTATATTTATGTGAGAACAGTGCTCAATATTGCACAGACGGTGTGTATGTATAAATATAAGAAGTGTGAGTATAGTTATGATGATTGAATGGCAACAATTTCATGGTATGATGACTGCATTTAAGTATGAAAAACCGATATCATCCAGTCATACACACACACAAAGAACATTGCTAGATTCTGATTCATGTGATCCTAAATCATATAATCTTGTACTTTTCATATTCCTTAGAATTTCTACTAAAATGTAAGATGAGCAAAATGTTAGGAGTTAATAAAATGATAATATTACTAATAAAAAAAAAATAAAAAAAATAAAAAATTTATTTTGATTGAAGTTTTGGAACATACAAATTTTGAGTATAGAAGGAAATTTTTCATGTAACATCAGTTAAAGTGAATTATCAGTAGTGGGTATTTTGAAATACAGAAAATAACACTGAGTGAGAGATGAGGTGCTGTTAAGTTATCAGCATAACCCACTTCTACCGGGTGAGGAAAATCTTTTCATTACCCCCTCTCATGTGTAAGACCAGATGGATACTAACTGCACCACAAGTTATTTGCAACTAAAACAAGTATGACCTACATACAAGGTTTATAAATCCCAAAACAGTAAAAAAATTTGAAGTCCTGGAAACACTAAACTTTAAAGTTTAACTAGTTAAATCTTAAAACCATTTTATCAATTGTTTAGTATCCCATATAAACTGAATGCATCTAAATGTTAACATTAGCTTACAAATATTTCCTTTAGCACAAATAAGTTTCCTGGTAGCTTTATGCAATGCAACTGATAAAAATTCACCTATAAACTTGTAATAATCCAACAGCTCAAAGTGTCATTGTTTTAATGTCACATTCGTTGTGAAGCAAGCAGCTTTAGCAGTTCGTTGACCTACATTGTGTATTCTTTTTTTATTATTTTACAAGTGCCTGGGGAAAAAAAAAAAAAAAAAAAAAAGTTCTCCAGTAGTTCTTTTAATATTTCATCTATTTCTCAGAGGAATTTGGACAGAAACCTTTATTGCTGTCCAATGTCATTCTACCCATAGCCAAGGAGGACACTTGTGACTTACCAATATGGAAAATATGCCACATTTTTAATCTTATCTGGAAACTTACAAAATTCTTCCTAGAATACAGTTTTAGCCAGTTTCACTTTGTAATTGAAATCAAAAGTGCAAACAAGTTTTAAGTCGACGAAAACAAAAGGGAATCAGAAGTATTGAAAATATTCAGCCTAGGCTGCAGATTTAGTATGCAAAATTAAAAGTATCATTCCAACAAAATTAAAATTATATCATTTCCTCTAAATGCACTATAACATAACAAATACAAAGCTAATTTGGGTTAGGGTTACATATCTACACCATGTCCAAATTAAAATGTATCTTATCAATAAAAAATAAGTCATTTTAGCAACGAAAATTTAAGTCATTAATGAAGGGGGAATCACATTGATGGCTAAGAATCAGAACTATGAATGCCACAATGGATATCAAATACTTGCAAAAAGTAAACTGATGGGGGAGGGGGAGTATATACAATAATTAAAATTTTGCTTTTCTGAGAAAGTGCACTTTAAACCCCAGAAGTTGTTAAAGGATTCTCCCAGCAGAGTGCATTAAGACAAGTAACCAAAATTACAATTGAAAGGAAATAGATTCTGTTGATGAATACAGATTAGAGCTAAAGATCAAAAGTAATGATCAGGTGGATGGGATGGGGAGAAAATAAAACATTTGTCAAGCTAAGTTTTGCATGGAGGGGGTAGATATATTCAGCCCTTTGCATTAGTGATTTCTAACAACCAATAAGTGAAGGTATTGCCCCCTTCAGAAGAGGGGAGTATAAGGTAAGTTCCAAAATGTCAATTTACCATGTGCATCACCAAGTATAAGCGGAAAGTATTATTAAAAAGTCATTTATAGAGAGAATGCCGCTCTAACCAACCATTTTAGATTCTTAGTCCTCCTCTACTAGTGAGTATTGCCTTTTTTCATTTACTACTTGTAATGTGGGTATACCTTTTTTCAAAATTTTGAAAGAAAATTTAAAAACCTTTAATAAACAAACTTTATACAAGCAGCAAATGAAAATGATTCTAAAAGTAGTATAGAAATCCAATTTTAATTTATTTTTGTAAAATCTTAAAGTCAACATTGTAGGAAAAAAAAAAACTCATACAAATTAGGATTATTTCTTGTTTACAAGACTTCAAATACCTCTGGTTTCACATGCAAATTATCAGAATTTTCAACAATTTCTTACTAACGTTGCAAAGATTGAATTGATATTTTTTTTAATACAAGTTTGTTTCCTACACCCCAGAATCTTTTGTTCATACCTACAGTATAAGTAATTACATGGAATTTAGATAAATAAAATAGTGTATTTGTGTAGAACCTAGACGCTGACTCTCATATTTCATTTCTTGACTGTTTAAGACACTATAATTTCTTGAAATTTTGGTCTTCACTGTAGAGAGAGTGAAATAAAGCTCATTGAGAGAAACCTGTATAAACAAATCAAGATTGGGTGATCTTTTGAAATCTTATAATCTGAAGGATAATATTACTAATCAATTAACAAGTCCCAGCGAACTTTAATGTCAGAGTTTTGCTTTTTAGATAAATGATAGCACTCAATTTCAAGCCTTAAGCTAAGTGGTAGGGAAAGTGAAGGGGGGGGGTGGAGAAAATGAAAGACACTACCTTGGAAAATGGATATTTATTTTGGGTATATCTGAACAATAACTTTTCACTTATGCATGTTTGATTGAAGACCAAGAAAAAAAAATTGTCATGCCTCCTATATTTGTTATCAAATATTGATATCAAAATTCCATGATAGGAAAATCAAAAGATGTTCAGAAGAGTTTATATTTAAATTCCCTTTGGAAAGTAGAAAAGTGATCTCAATAAAAAAATATCAAAAACTTTCATAAGCATTTGAGGTCTGTGAAAGCTTATTTTGTAAGCAAAACTCGAATTAAACATGCAGGCATTATTCTTGGAATGTTGACAGGTCAACACTTCATTCAGCAAGAAAGAGGCAAACTTGTTTCCCCAAATGCAATTATCCTGAAACACTGGCTGAAATTTACATCATTTTTCAGTCAAACCAAGGAAGCAAAGCAATGGAAATTTCAGTCTTCTGCAATTAACAGGTTAAACATTTGTCAAACTAGATGTTTTCCATAGACATGGGCAGTGGAACAAGAACAGTCACCCCCTGTAAATTAACTAAAGGGTTTAATTCAGTATTTACTGTAGGTTATATATCAATATACACCTGATAAAAACTGGTGGGTCCAATGGCTATAACATATGAGGATAGTAGTTTGAATATAAATAGTGTAAACCCTTCAAATCAAATCAAAAATATTTGTCAAACTAAAAATAAAAAAGCCCAACAAAGAAAAACAATTATATAGGGTGTGGCAGATTAACTTCCACATAACAGAGGAGATGTGGTAGTAATCTATCTAATGCCTTGTTATTATGTAGAAAGCTGAGTGAATTCCAGTTGAATTTGTTACAGTCACATACATAGAAATACCCTTAGGGAAGATGTTAATCCATCACTTCTCCTTCCAGTGATGGGTTAAATAGCAGGATAGATTGGGTTCTATAGCCTTGGTTGGCAACCAGTCAACTGCAGAAAGTAATAGCAACCAACTGTGGGAAAAATTTTTGCATAGTCAGTTGTCTCTCTTTCAGGACATGATTGCCCAAGCGTGTATCACGTATGGCACTTAACTGACTAGTTTCTTCCATTCACTGTAGTTATAAATACAATTTAAATTCAATGTGTTTTTTTATTTTTAAACTTTATATTAATTCAAAATAAGATCAATAAGGCAAAATAAGTCAGTCCTAAAGATGAGATGCAACTTTTATTATACAATTTCCAATCCATATTGCTTAATGAAATTTCACAAATGTAAAGCATTCATTTTTATTGGAGATATCAACAGAAAATTAAAACAATGACAAAATTATTTCTCAATAGATTATGACATTCCATATATATATATATATATATATACATACACACATATTATATATATTTATTATAAATTATGTTTTAGAATATGTACATAATTTCTTCTATATATGTCCTCTTCCCTAGAATCATATGTTTGTTTCAGTGTTTGGATTTAAACACTTCCTCAGGGGAAATAAAGGTTTGGAATCATTCTCTGTTTATATTTGGTTCATTGTTGTCGTGGGGGTTGGTTGGGGTTATTTGTAATTAAGTGAATGTCTAGTTAGACTTTTGAGGAATTTGGTGTGTAAGTGTGAAATTGTTGATTAATGGTATTATCTTTTTGGGTATATCTTTTTGAGTGGTCATTTTTATGGTCAGCTATCATTTAATTGGTTGATGTCTGCTGTTAGTGGACCTAATTCATGTATTTACTTTGATCCTGTGTCTAGGTTTTTATAGACGTGATAAGGGTGGGGAGTTTTTTTCTTTCCAATTTAGATTGTTTCAGGTAAAAAAAAAAAAAAAAAAAAAAAAAAAAAAAAAAAAAAAAAAAAAAAAAATATATATATATATACACACACACACACACACACCTCTTCTCCTCTTCCTTTCTCTTTATTCAAGTTTGGAGTATAATTGTATTTAGGCGAAGTTATTTCAAGAAATCTAAATTTGTATTTTTGGGAAGTAAATGCGAATTAGCGTTTTATCAGTTTTTTGTATAAAGTTGTATGTTTAATCTTAATTTTAAGTTTAGAGGGTCGGTTTTTTTTAATTTTTTTTTCTTCTTCTATAAATTATCGTTTGGAATCTTATTTCTTTTAATTTTTATATATTTTATTTATTTAGATATTTTTGCGGGCATTAGATCTTATTTTAAGGATTTATTACATCGATTTTTCTGTAGCATTTTTTATCTTTTATAATAATAAAAATATTTATTCAAATTCCCAGTATTTTTTTGGGGTGATTGTAGGGTTAGATCTTACGTGTGCTTACAGTTTATTTTTGTGTATGATATAATTATTCTGAAGTAGTATATTTAATCTTGATTTTGAATGTATGAATTTTGATTCTTTTTCAAGTTTGGGAGCCATTTATTTAATTTTGATTTTTCTAGTACGGAATATTTTTGTATTTAAGTAAGGTTATTGTGTTAAGGTTATTGGTGTAGGCTTTAGTGATAGACCTTCCTTTAAGGATTTATTAGATCGATTTTTTTCTATAGCATTTTTTATCTTTTATAATGAGGACATCAATCGAACTCTTTGTATTTCTTAGCATGATTGTAGGCTTAAGTCCCTAATGTGCTTGCAGTTTACTGTGGTTTCGTGTCTCTGATTTAAGAGCTTGTTACTATTTATATATTGAAGGATCTCTATTTTTTCTTGAAGGCAAAGAAAGCATGGTTCTTTTATAGATTTTGCTGTTCTTGCTTTTTTGAGAATTTTCCATAGGTGTTTTATTTTCGTTTTTTTCAAAAGTGTTTGGAGAGAGATGTCATGTTTTGTTTTTCTTTGTTATTGAAGGATGAGAGGTGATTGTAAAAGTGCTTTTTAAATACATTCATAGTATTCCCAATATATATTTTTTCATCCTTAGGATTTTCTAAGGATGAAATCGAACACACATATATATATATATATATATATATATATATATATATATCAGAGATTTCGTCAGACATTTATTGGCCATGGGGCATTGGTTGGGATTTCTACAGTTACAGAGGTTGCTGTCATGGGACGGATTTGTATTAGTGTTGCATTTATTTTTGCTGTGTATTTTCAATATTTTTGTGTTATGCATTTTGATTATTTTTTTTCTAGATTATTAGAACAGCTATAGCTTAATTTTATGGTATTTTTATTAAAGATTTTGCTTAGAGGGTTATTTTTGGGGAAGTGCTTCTCTGTTAGTTTAAGAAATTTATGTCCCAGCTTGAAATTAACTGATTGGTTGAATGGAGGGTTATACCATATTTTTTTTCCTGCTTCTATTTCTGCTTTTTGGACTTTTGAATTTTTCCACAAAACTGATTTTTGATGATTTATACCTGCTTTCATTAAGGATTCTATTATAAATTACCTTGTACTTATCAAATATCTCTTTGTTGGATGAGTGTGTGTTAATGCGACGTTCAACTGATGATGGGATGTGCTTAACAATGGATGGTGGGTGATTAGAGCTGGGGTTTATATATATTGGGTTAGCATTGTTTTTCATGTAAGGTTGGAAAGTGTTCGATACTAGGTCTAATGTTATGTCTAGGAAGTCTACTTGCTTGATATTGTGGTTAATTACTACGTTAAGGCCAAAGGATTTAAAGACTATGGATATATATATATATATATATATATATATATATATATATAGAGAGAGAGAGAGAGAGAGAGATATCTCCAGTTCATTAAAAATTCAAAAGAGCCTTTAATACAGGATAATTGCAGTTACTAATGTTTAACATATTTTTAGAAATATGCCAGAAACAATATTTAACAATTTGTTTTAATATTTACAACACACTGATAGCCTTTTGGCCTGAGAGATACAGATTAATTCTTTAGATCCAAATTTGGTGTTTATCTCTTCAAATAATTCTCCCTCAGGAGACTAGGGTCACTACCTGGTACCTAAAAGTATACCCAAGAGGACAGTACCGAAAAAACTAGACTATTTTTTAATTCTGGTCCCACTTAGAAGGCTATATTTAAAAGTGAGGATTCTATATTCTGTTCATAGTTGGCATCTGGATAAATATTCAGAAATGTACAATCACTGCATCAGCAAGATGACACTTTATCAATTTTTTGCTACGTACCGAAGCAAATTTCCATTTCTATAAAATAAGTTGGAGGATCTGCTGAAATTGCTGCATCATTTTTTTTATAACCTTAATATCAGGTTATTTAAATAATAGTTTCAATTTTGCACTGTAGGTTACAGTAATGACAACATGGATAATTTAAGGAATGTTTGATTCAGACTTTATACAACTAGGTTATGTATCAACTAGCTAAAATCTTTTTGAAGTAGTGGTTTCAGTAACAAGAGAAAGTGAAATATTTATCACAAGTGATGAGGAGAGAAGCAGAGAATACAATAGGGGTTTTTAGGGGAGGGGAGGTCTACACAACTGAAGTAATGTGATACTCCGATGATATCCACCTGGTAGAAAGAGTAAACAGTGATTACTAATCAAAACAAATGAAAAGATTTCATGATTTTTTTTTTTTAGAGATAGAACATATATTTAACGTGCCTGGTGGAGAGAGGGATGCTAACCCTAAGCAAGTACACTTATTTGAACCTACCTATTTATATTAAATGCACTACCCTAAAACAGTAGTCCCACCAAACAGTGCAGTGTGTACCATGCAGGTGATGGAAGAAGATAGCAGTTGAGGAGGAATGATTCAAAGAAAAAGATTTAGAAATGCTTTCAAAAAATTTCATATACCAAAAATTAATGATTTCAAAATTACGGATTACTTGTAATTGCATACATGATTCCTAGCATAGTTATAATTATTGGCCTATGTTACCACTGATATTTTTGTGCATCAAATATTAATATAGTAACTAGGGTCTGCAAATTCAAGGAGAGAGTTATCAATGATAATGTTCCAATCTTTGGAATCTGCAGTTATCTCCCTTTAACTCCCCACCCCAAAACTTCTATTTTTAAATAGACATTTTATCACAAAATTTGGTGGTGTTGGCAAGTTTTAATTCCGGAAGGGGGGGGGGTCGCCCCCACAAGAAAGACTTTAAATGTAGACTATCACAAAAAAACTTATTGCTTTATAGGATAAAATATAAAAACACTAAAAGTTACTTGTATTCCAATAAGTAATTTTGAAGTTTGCATTTTTAGATTTCAAAATTGTGGCAGATAATTGATATAATAGAATGGGATTTAAATTTCTATTTCAAGAGATTCTTTGAAATGTCAACTGATTTTCTCAAAAACCGAAAAAAGCCCATTCGAAAATTAACACTTGAACTTTAATGTTACTGATTTTTTTTTTTAAAATCGGTATTTTGGTCATTCACTAACCAACTTTTCAAATTAGAGAAAGAAAAAAAAAAATTCTATGTTTATAGATATAACTTTCAGGAGAAAGTCTACAAGTTTAATAAAGCCAGTCCTCTGATATGGCAATGAATGTTGGACAATCCTTAGAGATGACAAGGATACTTGAGACAGCAGAACTGATTCTACAGGAGGATGCTGAGGATACCATGAACTGAACACGTGAACAACAATTTTTGAGAAAATGAAAAAAATGGCAAGAAGAGACAGCTGACAATTTCTAGAGCACATCAAGAAAGTGGGATTAGAAAAACTGATAATCACAGGATAAATTGAAGATAAGAGAGACAGGGGAAACTATGCATAACCTACTTAGTGAGCTTGAGTAAATGGATGGCAGTGCAAGGTTTAGGAGAGATTAAAGACTTAAGAGCTACAAAGGCCAAGAAATTTCAGAGAGACATGATCACCTATGTCCTGAAGGGAAATAACATTAAATACAACCAGCCACTTAAATAGGGGAAAATTTAGAAATTATACTAGTTACATTTTTCTATGTGCCAAGTTGCTTCAGGAAGTCATGGCTCTCAACAAATTCTTACTCTTTGTAATTCTCAGTGTTCATTTTCCAATATCTTTACAAATCTTTATTCTTCTAAACATTTAGAGACTTACTAGGTAGGTTAATTGTTGCTTTACGTCTTGTGAGTTTAAGCCCTCTTTCCTCGTGTCCTAGAATTTCATGTTTCTTTCTAATCCTCAGTATTTATTTTTGTTTTCAAATTTGCTAACCACATTCAATGACTAGGAACTTAGTGGCAGTGAACAGACATGCTACGGTGTTAATACAGAAATTGTTTTTGTCAATAAAGCTATTGTTTGCTTCTTTCAATTTATCTTTATGAAATAAAAATAAAAGGAAAAAAAAATATCCAAGGACTTGAAGTGAGGAAGAACATACAATCAATGCTCTAAAACTGCTAAGGTAAAATTAAGAGTTCAATTTATCTCAAAAGAGATATTGTGCCTGGTTCTATTAAAGTCCTTAGGGGGGAACAGACACTTGCTTGTTCCATGAGAACAATGAAGATCTGTAAAGGCCAGCCCACACCCATCAGTTGTGCCACATGGTATAGAAAGTTGAAATAGATGACAAACAAGTCAGAAGCTAGGACTGACTCTCCATCAGAAACCAATTATCACAACTGACCAGCAGCAAGAGATTGGCAGTGGAAGTGTCCAACATCACTATTTTATTGAATAATGTTTATCTTTTGTGTGTGTGTGTGTGTGTGTGTGTGTGTGTGCGTGTGCGCGCGCGCATGTGAAATAGCTAAAATATTAAGTGTACTGAATTTTTAATTTATCTTTTAATGACAGCATGAGAAGTTTAAAACTTATTTTTTTAGGTCACAGATTTGCAAGCTGGGGGGGGGGGGAAATCAAGACTCGACATGTAAAAACATCAATTGCATTATGACCTTTTTTGAGAGATAGAGAGAGAACCAAATAAGTACCTATGCTAATGCCAAAAAAAAAAAAAAAAAAAAAAAAAAAAAAAAAAAAAAAAAACTATCACTGGTTAAATGGTAGGTAGAGTATAAAATTTATGTATTATTTTAGAACATCAAAAAGTATAAAATAAAAGTATTTTACACAGCATTTTCAACAATCAATGATCTTCATTTTTGAAGACAAATTAAAGAGTGAAACCTTGCATTTCACAAGTTCATTTTTATTATGCTGAACATTAACTATGAAGGTTACAAAAGAGAGCAAAGTGATAAGTATGTGTGTATGGGTAAAAAGCTATAAAAAAAGATGTGATGTTAATAGTCTTCTGTGATAAAAATGTATATTTAAATAAGTCTCCTGTTACTATTTAGAATTAAAACATCTTTATTAGGCAAAATTACTAAAAATAATCTGACCAACTCCACAGACATCATTTTTGAAAGTTGATCTAACTTGTTACATGGGTGGAAATATATAGTTACATGTCACTAAGTCTGCCAAACAAGATGTGGAACTTGATTAAACAGTTTTTTTTTAATGCAAGACATCAATTGTAAAATAAAATAATTGCAAAGTTTGAAAAGTATTGCTCAGTTTGTATGTTTTCTATTTTTCCTAAACAAAGTATACAAAAATTATATTGAAGACATTTAGAACCAACATGGTATTTAGAAAATAGATAATTCAGAAAAGAACATTTTAAATCACTCTTCTAATACTTGCTTTCTCAATTTTTTTTAGTGGAGAGAAAAAGTTTTCTAAATTGGGAATTTACAATCTTTTGATGCTTTTACATGTTTTCCCTTCTGTTAAGGATTTAGATTTGATGGTCTTAGGGCACAATGCTTTCTAAGTATTTTTCTTGTAAACCAATTGATAAATTAATGAATCAGAAAAGATTACGAAAGTATTAAATCAGATTAGGATTATGCCAGGAATAAGGATAATGAGCATAAAAAAAAAAAAAAAAAAAAAAAAAAAAGAGTCTGGAATGTAGTGTTATATGACAAATATTTTCTGGTAACCAGTGAATTTATGCAACAATTCACCCCCATTTAATTTGTATATCAACAAAGTGTTAACATGACTACCATATAAAAATAAGAATGGTATGAAAATTTCTCACTTCCATCCAGCTATACAAGGTAGACTGAGCACTGTAGCTTTGGGTGGTAGCCAATATATTCTTAAGAGCAACAAACTCAACTGATGAGCTGCATTCCTCACATGAGTAACAAACTAAAGCAACATTCCAGAATTGCCATATTCACATTTTAAGTTGGGACTGGACATTTTTTTCTTGTTTTTGTTTTTTGTGCTTAATCTATGTCAATACACTTTTCCAAATAGTGTAAAGAATTAAAAGCAAAAGCCTTCACTGACAAGTGAGGTCTGTAATGTGTGGCATCATCTTATAAAGTTTAAAGTTCAGCATGGTTTACCCAGTAAAACTGGATTTTAACACACATCAACATTCTTGAAGCTTAAGCAGTTTTATTAAAAAGCAGAAAAAACAAAATATGTACAAAAGGCGGGATAAAATGATCAACACCTACAATCATTTCATGACACATTTTAGAAAATAATTTTTTATATGCTAATTGGTAGCCAACATGTGCACAAGCATAGGAAGGTGAATGGGAGAGTACTTAAAACAAAGCTTCAATTACAAGTCTAATATTGTTCACGATAAGGCCACAGAAAAATTATCAGGGGAAAAAAAAAAAAAAAAAAAAAAAAACGACAAAGTAACAATGAAGTGGCTTATTTACCTATCTTAATAGACAAAGATAAATCGTATAATGCATCAAAAGTGTTTGTACATAATATCAACATTTTATGATCTACGAGTAATATTAAATAAAGTAATATTTTTTAAAATTCAATAAAATGTACTTTCAACAAAAGGTCATATATTGCATTTTTAGAAGATTTGTTTTTTTAAAATCTTTCAGTTCAGTAAAATGGGGGGAAAAAAAAAAAATTGTAAAATTACAATAGCATAGTAAGTGTCAAGAAAAAAAAATTTTTTTTTCATTTTGAGCAGAAACTAACTAAATACTTTATATTAACACAAAAAGAACCTACTGAAGACAATGGCATTTTAGTTTCTTTTAAAGTACTCCTTTGAGACTTCACATTTATAGCAGCACCAACTCTACTTTTCGAAACAATCAAAGTTTGACACCAGCTGCATCATATTTTTTATCTCATTTGAAATTTCCCTTATGACTGATTTTAGCTTTGGGAAAAGCCAAAGATTGTATGGAGCCAAATATCAAGATTATACATCAGCATATAAATAAAAAGTACTTAGCTCTAAACTTATCAGTTATTAATACTGAAACGGATCTTCATTTGTTAGCAGTAAATAATCAAAACCTGATTAAACGGTAGCCACCCCCTCCCCAAAAAGCTCTCCATAAATTAGATGTTAACATATTTGATAACTGATGCAAACAGGCTACATAAGTAATGCATAGCTGTGAATCTATTAGACTTGTTCATCTTCTCAATGACGAGCAGTTAAGACAGTCAGGAAATAAATCATCATCCAACCTGAAACCTGAGAAAAAGAATGTCAGGAAGTAGGACTAAGTCACCCGCTTGGTAATGTGTTCTAATGTGCAATTTTAAAATTAATCAGTTAATGAATTGGCCAAGTGTGTGTGTGTGTGTATATATAATATATATATATATATATATATATATATATATATAAAATGAATTAGTCAATTTTAAGGTCATTACTTTTTACAATAAGTTTAAAGTTTTGCAGAATTTTAAGACTTTAAAACAACCATTGACACTTCAAAATAATTTTAAAAATTACGTTAATTTCTTTTACAAGTCAGTCAGTTAATTGCCATACGTGATACACGCTTGGGCGATCATGTCTCGAAAGAGACATGACTGACTGGACAGAAGATTATCCCGCAGTAGGTTGCCATTGCTTTCTGCAGTAGACTGGTTGCCGACCAAGGCTATAGAACCCAATCTGTCCTGCTGTTTAACCCATAACTGGAAGGAAGAGACGGATTAATACCTTTCCCAAGGGTAGCAGTCTAAAAAAAATTTGGAATCTGAACTTCAAAAATCACTCCCATTGCAGTTAAAAAAAAAAAAAAAAAATCTCTTCCAATATTACCCAGGAAAATATTAAAATTATTCTGATAAAAACCATAATTTTATTGAAAATGACTTTATGCAGAAAGACAATAATTCCTACAAATAGGAAATTTAGACTTTATATATAATATACACTGATATTATGTTAGATTTTATTACACAACATTTTCACAAAGTGATGAACAAACGTATGTTTAGTTATATTTTAATGGTATATACACCATGCAAATCTCAGTATGGATGTGTAGGTGGTATAATGGTTAGTGGCTCAGAAGTCTACAAACCAAGTTTTAATTTCAGTGAAGTTCATTATATTCCTTTTGCATACTCTTTGGTGGTAAGAAAGAACTTTAGAGAAACAACTTGCTTAGCTATGAGGAAAACAACATTACAAATTGTTTAACTTTAATACCTCAAAGCCTTGAAATATAATGAAACAATTAAGTATTTCATGAAGTTGGCATGTCAAATCTAAACCGAAAAGTGTAGAATATTACGAACATTGGTTGTGTTTATGACTTTAGCCAACTTATCTTTTTTGGTGGGGATAATGATTTACTGATAAAGTCTCGCCAACTGACCCATAGCTGTAGAGAGAAGAGGTGTACTCATAGCTTTCCCAAGAGTATTTATGCACAAGAGAATATAACGAATCCAACTGGAATTGAAACTGCTCTGATTCCTAATTCAAAGCCATTATTGTTACACAAACTGCATATACAGGGTAGCGCAGAACTTGTTTATTTGGAATTACAAATTAAACAAAAGTAATGCAGATATACATGTAATTTTTTAAACAGCATCAGTTACAACATTTAAATTTTATGTTTTACAAGCTTTAAAGATGACATCAGTCAGATGGTGTCCATTCCTGCTCAATACACTGGGTTAATCGTACTCTGAAGTTTCGGTCAACTCTTTCCAGCATATTGGTGGGTATGTTGGCAACAACTTGACAAATGTTCTTGAGGTGAGCCAGGGTGTTAGGACAATCACTGTAAACAATTGACTTCAGGTAGCCCCATAGAAAATAGTCACAGAGTGATAAACCAGGAGACCATGCTGGCCAATGCAGATTGCCCCTCAAAGAGATGAGGTGTCTTGGAAAGTTCTATTGCAAAACTTATTGACACGCATGCTGTGCGTGCCATATATAGTAAACAGAAACAAACTTTAAATCCTGCACTTTCAAGTAAGGCCCTCCTCACTATTCTCAGAGCAACCATTGTACCAGGGCGCCAAATTCAAATAAGCAAGTTGCTTTGCCCCACCCTGTAGAAGATTACAGCACTTGGTTTTCCCAAGCATTCGTCCATCTGACTGGGTTCAATGTTGCTAGACTCCAGTGAGCATACAAAAACTGGTGTTTTAACATATGATCATAAGAAACTGTTTAAGCAAACATTTTTGGGAAGAAGAAAAAAAACAGAAAAGATAAAAATCAATAAATGAAAGTGATAGAAACTTATAGAATATCAAAGAGCTGTGATTATGTTGTAAAACAGAGTGATTTATTCAGATAGATGGAATATTGTATAAATCAAGTATTTTTATAGCCTAGATCTTTAATTTATTGCTAAATAAAATGTACTCAGCTTGCTTGCAAATTAAAACCAGACTTATCCAAAATAAATTATCAATATTTTTAATGTTAGATAAGCTTAAACTTATGTTCATATAAATATATCCTCAAACTGTGTCCATCAGCTATTAACTTTTATGAAATAAAATCTGACAATGGATACCAAACAAAAAAAAAATAAAATAAAATTTATACAATAACTTAAAATTAATGAAATACTAAAACCAACATACTATCAACAATTTTTTTTTTTTAATCATATCACCCCAAGCAAGGTGGTAACACCACTGATGTGCAGGGGGCTACGTAATAGTGAAAAGATTGGAAAAGAGAAAGCCAGAAACCACATCCTCAACAGGGAACAAGGGATGAGCCTCTTAACCTGTTCAATTGACATGGAATAATGTACAGATTTCGAAGTGGATGGTTGTAAATAATATTTTGATGATATAAAGTGTAATTACTGCTGCTACTACCATCATCATGCAATTGACTTGTCAACATACTTAGTATTGGAAATGTAAAGTAATAATTTACTAAGATCGACAAGAGCTTTGTCAGAGTAAAGAGAATTAAACATAAGACTTGCTATAGAGATATAAAATTTAAGTAAGTGCCACCAGGAATTCATTAAAAAAAAAAAAACAAAAAAAAAACAAAAAAAAAAAAACAGCAAAGTATGAGGGAAAAAAAAGCCTCAAACTAAAAGTTTTATTGGGGATCGATCAAAGTATTATTTATTTTTTAAACTTTAATTCTAACACATTTGAAATTTTGGTAAATTTTTCAAGAATTTACTATGACAAATGTAATATTACATAGGTACCTCCACTAAAACAAGAAAGGTCCCAAACTTAAAACAAACTTTTTTCATCAAAATGTTTATATTATTATTAAGAAGAAAGATCAAAGTAATTTTTAATTATTTAAAAAAAAATTTTAATCCCTTCTAATGTTTTCAAAATTTTGTCAGAAAAGTTTGTTTTGATTTGAGTTAGCAGCTTAAAAAAAAAAAAAAGTTTATAATTGTTTTACAATGGGGAAACGTAATGACATCACCCACTCCTCCCCCCCACACCAGTGACAAACACATTAATTTGGAAATTCTCGCAAAAATCAAATAATTGTTACATTTTAATGAAAACTTTCAGCACTCATTCACAAATGAATGAAATTATTTTTTGAGTCTTGGTGAAAATATATTTTTTTAACTGTTACCCCCAACCAACTACGTAAATCCATGAAATTTTAATTAACTGCAAAACTGTTTTTATTAGTTAAACGCAGTACTCATTGGGGGATATAAATCATCTATGTTTTTTGTTTTAAAGTGGACAACCTAGCCGAAAATCTGCTCTGAAGAGTAAAATAAAAAATGCAACAAAACTGATATAATTTAATAAGCTTTTAATTGCTGGAATATATAATAATAATAAAGGACATTATAGTATGAAGAAAAAATTTTTCGATTACTAATAAAATTTTGAAAGAATTGTTTTTATGTTTTTATTATTATTAAATAATTCATAAAGTGTTACAAATATTTTAAAAATTTATGGAATTGTTTTAATTCCTGTTTAGTTAAGAATTGATTATACTGCCTATCTAAAATTGAAAATTTAATAAAAGTCGTTCAAAAATATTTTTAAATAATTTAAAAAAAAATTTTTTGTGTGTTTAAATATGTTTATTTTGATTAAGTATGATGTTCCATAGGAGCCATAACAAGTTTCCAAAACATTTTTACCATGCCTTAAACTTGATAACTTATTAATCTTACGAAAAATACATAATGAAAATATTAAGTAACATAATAAAACGAAGAATGAATCTAAAATAACTGAAAAATAACGGAATTTTATTAAATTAAAATTATTTTAAAAGAAATTTAAGTTTTTATTTATTCAGAAAGCATGTTCAAATGTCTGACTATAAATCCAAACTAAAATTCTATAAAATATTATATAATTGCTGAAAATATTAAGTTAAATTTTTAATATTACTATTTAATTAAAAAAAAAAAAAAAAAAAAAAATTAAAATTTGAAATTTTATGTTTTAAACTGATTGGAATTTCGGCTAGTATGGTCGCCACCCTGTAGCGTTCCAGCAGTCAAATCATTTGTCACTTTGATGACGCAAATAAAACAGGGCTACCTGAGTTAAAAAGTTTCTTTTTATTGTAAATTTCTGGCAGTAAGCAATTGTTACTTGATTGAAATCAGATAAAAGTAAGTTTGAATTTTAGAAATTGATTTAAATAACATGTCAGCGGGTATATTTCATTTTTGCAAGATTTTTAAATCATATTTGGCTACTGTTTACGTACTGTTGACGGAATGTGTCAATCAATAATGGTAGAATTTTTTTTTTTTTTTTTTTTTTTTTTAAATCAGAAAATAATTAGATTAAATTCAATATAATTTCAGTTTTAAATACACCAGTATTTTTCTTTCTGGAATTGAAATTTAATCTCTTGGCTTTCAATTACAGCTAATTTTAAAGCTTGAAAATAACTTATTTTTAAAATTTCAATTTAAATTTAGGTATGCTGCTTTTACAGATTCAGTGGAGGTACCTAAACGCAAGTCACTTTTTTTACCAGTGAAAAACAATTCAAAAAATTCTTGCAAAAATCAAATAAGGGTCAGATTTTTATTAAAATTTCAAGGCTTATTCACAAATGACTGAAATCATCTTTGAAACAATTATTTTTAGAAAAATTTTTTTTTTTTTACATGTCACACCTTTATTAATTTCCTGAAATGTCCAAAAAAATTTTTGAGAGTTCACCTATATACCTAATAATTAAATTCAGGAGTTATTAAAGGAATGTCAACTTTTTTTTTCAGAAAATCTGCTCTGAATTGTGAAAGCAAAAATGCAATAAAACTATACCATTTAGATACACTTAATTTGCTTTTATAAATATAGTCTGAAGATAAAAAAATTCTCAAAATTAACATTTCCTCCATCATTAACACAAGGTTGTTAAGCTAGTATGTGAAGAGTATATTTACTAATCAAAAATTGAAACACTTACTACAAATAATCAAGCCATTTGATTTTAAAAATAAAAACATTTTGTGTACATACCTGATGACCCATATTTTCTTTTTAAGATGGGCTGTACATGATATATATCATTAAAAAAGGTCATGTTTCAAAGGATGTGCTCCTTACAGGGGGGGGGGTTATATATAAACATTTGTCAGGGTACAATTCTTTCATCTTGCTTTCATACTTTATGTGCTCTATGTTTCAACATTAACAAGCTTTGCAAATCATCCCTTTAAAATTTAAAGCAAGTTTTATATTTTAATTCAGAGTTTACTAATTTTGTAAAAAATGGGAAATTCATAATTTGTGGAGTGAGTGAGTGAGTTTTGTGTAATGGCATATCAATCTGTGAGTTATTTAATGCCAAAAAGGTCAAAAATGTGTTATGGTAATTTTTTTTCTTAACTGTGTTGTAGGTAATATTTTCCCTTCAAAAATATATCTTTCTATAAAAGTCTATTTTTATGTATATATTTCAATAAAAGTTTATTTTTATACTTTCATAGTGTTTTGACCCCAATTTGGTGGGACCATAACAGGTGCTACCACTCTGGGTCAAGGTGGACCTCGGAACAACAGCAATTAGGAGGTGGTTCCATACTCCTCATACTCCCCCCAATCAGAGGCCTTGCTGCCGCATGCAGTTTACCATCATACCCAGGACATACCTAATAAAGAATATGAGAACTAAATTAAAAATAAATGCCATAACATTTCATAAATTATTGATTTACCTCGGTCATGTTATATAATTTCATTTTATTAAATTGTAAAATTTTAAAGTTTTATATTTTAATTTTTCATAAATATCTTTAAAGCTTAACTAAAATTCTATAAAATATTAGGTAATTGCTGAAGAGTTAAATTTCTAATTTTACTAGATAGTTAAAAGCCAAAATACTAAGTGTACAATTAAGCTAAATAAAATGTCAAATTCGTCTTCTATACTTCACATTCCCATCTGTCATATCAATTATCACCTCTGATAACAAGGCTACAGTAATTAAAAATGTTTTTATAGTACATTTCAGGCAGTAAGCATGTAATACTTGTTTCAAATCAGATTAAGGTAAGTTTGAATTTGCTAAATTAAATAAAATATGTCAGTGAGGTATATTTTATTTTTGCAAGATTTAAAACCAAGAATTGGCTTCTGATTACAAAATGTGTCTATCAATCAAAAATTGCCAAAAAATTGAAATTTTTTTTTTTAAATTTGAAAAATTTTAGATATTCAATCAATATAATTTTGGTTTGGAACACACCAGAGTATTTTGATTACTGGAATTAGTAAATTTAATCTCTTGGCTTTCAATTAAAGCTAAAATTAAAAGCTTCAAGAATGCTTTTTAAAAATTAAATTTAGGTATCAAAAGTGAGTGGAGGTACCTAGATTAAAGAAATCTAATGGTTTATATGAAAATTTAGGCTGATCATACAAATACCAAACATCTTAAGAAGCAGCAGCTTTAACTACTGGTAAGAGAAAATAAGCTATTAATTTCTATTTATCAAAATAAACTTGATATACTATTTAGAAACTCAAAATTATATTTATCAGATTTTTTATGCTAATTCACCAAGTTACTTAATATTAAATCAACCAAAGAAATAAATTTTAAATGAAAGTTATTAAATTTTTGGTACTCTTGAAATTATAAATCAAAATTTGTATTGCAACAACTGCAACCCTACACAAAAAAAAAAAAAAAAAAAAACTACCAAAACTCTGGGAGTTATTTGCATTTTGTAACTGTAGATGATATTTGGAAGAACATTTTTTTTTTTATACAATTTTAAAAAAAGGGGGGGGGGGGTTAGTTGATATCACTAGTATTCAACTACCTTCAATCCTTGATGCAATGATTCAAATTGGGATAAAATCTTAACATGGAAGTGAATTTATACATTTTGTTTTTGAGAATTGACAAAAATAAACCCTTTATTAGATCATTTAATGAAAGTTGGCAAAACATTGGCTAAGTATCAATTGATTCAAACTTTATAAAATGGTAAATCAGGATTTCACTGTAGCTGGTTCAAATTTTGATAATTTAGTAAATTAATTTTTATCTATCTATAAGTTGGTAAATGATAAATACTGCATTAATTTTAATTGTATTAGTTTTAAGAACATTGTAAATAAACAGCCTAATAGTATTTAATATTTTTGCTGTAAAATAAAAAATATATTTGCTTTCATTTTGTTTAGGTTTTATTAGTTCTAGTCATCAATTTTTGAGCCAAACATTGCTGGGAAATGAAGTTAAAATAATAGCAGTGTCATGAGGAAAAAAACCATCCTTTTGACACTATTTTGTAGGCATGAAGGTTTAAGACTACTTCAATATTTTATCATGCAAGTTGGATGCTCTCCCCCAGAAACTCTTAATATTTATTTTTAGTTGCAATATAAATAACATACCAACTGAGTTTTGACAAAATACAAGTGTGCCTGAGCAACAAAAGAAGTCAGTTCAGTACTATATATGATACACACTTTGGGCGATCATGTATCGAAAGAGACATGACTGGCTGGGCAGAAGATCATCCTGCAGTAGGTTGCCATTGCTTTCTGCAGTAAACTGGTTACTAGCCAAGGCTCTAGAACACAATCTTGTTATTTAACCCATAACTGGAGGGAAAAGATTAAATACCTTTCCCCAAGGGTATTTGTGCATAAGTGAATGCAAGGAATTCAAACTCGGCACCCCGATCTCACTCCGAGCCGATATCCACTGCACCACAACGCACATTCCAACAAAAGGAAGTAGCGAGCCAGAAGTCATGTCATCAGTTCTCCCCCATCAAGGATTTTCTAAGGAGGGTAGCTCAACACCCAGTAGGATTAGAAACAAAACCATTTTTTAGAGTAGATAAATCTTGTTGGATCGACAATCATCAAGCACAACAGTACACTATGCAACATCACTATGTAGCCAGTGTGGTGATGAAATCTCTAGAGAGAGACCCCACCAGTACCAAGCATGGAGGCAATGGCCAGCCACATATCCATAACCAAGACAAGTATTCAGGTTGGAGGACATCAGCTGTGATTTGACCTAGGGGCCAGTCACAAGAAAAAAAAAAGAAAAGATTTTAAGATAAAAGGCAGACAACTTAAAGACTCAAAGCTTACAAAATGGATTTACTGCATCTAAATTTAACATTTCCAATTCATTTTTTTAACAGCTGCTTCACTCTCTTCCAAGTTCAACTACCTTTACATTAATCAGCAAACAGTAATCTTAATGACTAAACTATTGTAAATTGTCAAACATGAGCTAGTTAGTACAAATTTCTCATCTCATTCTTATTTTACAGAATCATTTAATTTTAAAAACAGAAAAGCACTTTCAACTAAAATATTATCTGACTAAAATTTTACTGTTAGAGCCACTATATATATATATATATATATATATATATATAGTCATTCACAAACAGATCTGTTTCGCTGTATCACAGCTCATCAGTACAGTTAGACTCCGATTACTCCCTAATCAGGCTCGAAACCCGACCAAATTGGCACATATATATATATATATATATATATATATATATAGAGAGAGAGAGAGAGAGAGATACTATTTAAATTATATAGTCACTTTTTTGTTGAGGAGAATAAAAATTAGGCAAAGTATAAGTTAAATAGTATTTAATGCTGCATAAAATATTTTAATGTTCTTTCCAGCAACACTGACAGCATTTATATCATTTACTAATTTAACGTGACTTTTGTAAATTTATTTAAAATCTAAAACAAGTAACAGAATCCCCAAAGAAAACACTATTACAAAACTATATATTGACCTAACTTTTGTATCATAAAAGCAGTAACTAT
This sequence comes from Ascarosepion bandense, assembly GCA_037127315.1. Lineage (NCBI taxonomy): Eukaryota > Metazoa > Mollusca > Cephalopoda > Sepiida > Sepiidae > Ascarosepion > Ascarosepion bandense. The sequence goes on from JBBBDQ010001875.1 coordinate 487,489, forward strand.
TTATAGAGAGAAGTTAGATTTTGCATTAAGATTTCCAGATATTAACTATTTGGAGAGAAGGAGGTACACTCTCCTTCATAAAAAAAAAAATCTCTCAAAAATGTATAGATAAGTAACTGCTTGAGAGACAAATACAGTTAGTTTTTGGCCACTATTTTTGAGAGTACTGAGCAACACATTTTGTATGGCATTGTTTATAAGACATAATCCTATTAAGCCAACTATTTATAGTTGGGTAAAACCAGTTGAATAGTCATAGCAAAGACTCAATATTCTCAAATGTTTTTCAATAAATAGTACTTTAGCCAAATTGGACAAAGTAAGTCATCAAGTTGATCAAAGTGATATGCTAATGAATAAGTTTGCTAATTTTTTTTTTATGACACTCAATAAAAAATATATTACGTTTACACAAATTAAGATTTTCACTTGACAATTACTTCTCTTGCCCAGGAATTAAGCAACTTAATGTTTTTTCTCGTGGATAAAATTTCCCTGAGATTTTTTATGTGCATCCCAGGTAAAAGACAAATTAAAAATAAAAGTTGTTTGTAATAAACACTTGAATATTTCTATTTACATTGTTGCCTTATTCACAATGTTTCGACAGTTACATGCTTTAGCCTCCTTTAGGTGATTGAAATTTTAAACCAAGTCACTTATTTCATCCACCAGGATAGGTTGTTCTAGTTCCATGCCTCTTCCAGATATCTTGGTATTAATTATCTCTCTTAATTCAACTACCCAAGTTTTGTTCACCTCTGCTGCAGCCAGGTATTGAACTCACAGACTCAAGTCACTGGAGCCAATCAACACTTATCCACTAGGCCATGTGTCATGAAGAAGACTGGAGTGTGCAACAGGTGAAGCATTGTGAATATGGCAGCAAAGGTGAGGACTCAGAAAGAGGGCGATATTGAATATATTTCTATAGATATAATTACCAAATTGTCGTTTAATGCCCACTTCCATGCTAGCACAGGTTAGAGAGGGTTTTCTTGCTGGATTTATAATTGAACCATCATGAAATATTGGAAAGTTTTACAGCTGTGTGCCCTTACTAACAGCAACCAGTTTAGGAGAGTAGAAACATTTATTGAGACACCATCTCTAGGAAGATTACTTACTAAGGTTTGAGTTCAGCCTACCCTATTCTAAACAGTAGGAGAAGAGGTTTATTTTATTTCAGAGTATCCAAAGTTTAAGTATTACTCAGTCTTTCATTTTTCTCCTAAATGACCACAGTTTGGGGGTTAACTATTTGTCCATAGCTGGAACCCTAGGATTAACCTGGGAACAACAGCAATTCAGTAGTTCCACACTTCTCTAAACCTCCCAATTAGAGGCCTTGTTGCCAGATGCAGTTTATCGCCATAACCCCACACAACCATAAAAAAAAGTATTTTAGAATGTAGGTCATGGTTTACATGATTTCTGCATTTTTTTATGCCAAATTCCCTAGAGAATGCCAACAAGAGGAAAATTCTTAAATTGGTATCACCCAAACCCTACCAAAATTAGAAAATAAAACCCAGAGTAATATTTGCTTGAAATACATCACACAGAGAAATATCTTTGTCAAATCAATTAACTTGAAGCAATAAAAGCTATTTCTTGTTCAAAATAGTTTTCCTTAGGCCACAAAAATTACTTATTTTTCAAAAAATAAAATCTCAATAATGAATAACATTTTTCATGCATTCACTTATTAGGCTAACTATACAATCTTTTAAATATCAAAATATTTATTAAAAAGAAATACTAAAAAATTGCAGCAACAATTAAAAACTGATGAACAGTTTGCAAAATTAAGTAAAGTTTGAATTTATATAATTTAAAATTAGAATTGCTCAGTTTATAAACAATTCATATCCACTTGAAAAGTATCTTAAGTTTTGAGTATATGAAAAAGATAAAGTCCATGTAAGCAAAATATTAGAAACAAGAATAGATTTTGTTCCAGAGCATTTAAATAAAAAAAATAAAATAAAAAAATAAAAATAAAAAATTTAAAAAATTAAAAATTTACATCCAACAAGTTTTTAAATGAAACATTAAGAATAATACACTATGATTTCCAACAGAAATAGCAGAAAATTAACAATGGGTGGAGTAATATTCCTGGTGTAATTTATTAAATGTCACCCTTTGAGGACATTTTAAAAAGCTACTTAAATATACAGAGAAATTGCAACTAATTTTGAAAAGGAGCTAAAAATAGTGAATAAAAGTATAAATTAACACCCCCCCCCACTCTCTAATTAAGCTATTTTATCAGACCAAATCTATATCCTGTATTAATATACATAATTTGGGGTGGGGGATACCAATTTAAGAATGAATTTAAAATTTGGTATAAAAAAAAAAAAAGTCCTACAAACCATGTATCACATTTAAAATACTTTCACAAGTTGCATCCTGATTTTTCTTAAGATGCCAAGAATGCTAATATTGAAGGCGCAAAAACAAAAAAAGAAAACCTAAAACTTATTCTACATGTCTATACAAAGCATATCTGAATCTTTAAATCATTGCAACATCAGAGCTTTCTCTTTCAAATAAATAGAACACCTCAATAGATTAACAGATTAGTCACTTTATTTAATAATAGAGAAACTTGGGTGGCGGGGACTTGTATACAAGTACTTTTGACTATCAGTCAAAAATGTGCGTTCTGGCATACTTAGATTGCACAATAATTATATATATTCATATAATATATTATATTTAGCACAGTAAATCTTGCTTACCCCACTTATAACACCTATTCTTGCTTAACTGTGATGGTCAAAAGGTACTTTCATGCAACTAAAAATACAAAGTTAATCTAGTCTTATCCATAAAAAAAAGTGGGTGAGTGGGAGATTTAGGCCAACCCAATGAAATGTCAATTTCTACAATAATGACCAGAGACTGCAAGACCAAGACAAAACAGATCTTAGTACAAAGATACATCAATATTATTAAGACTTGTACAACTACATTCAGTGAACAAATAACGAGGTCATATGTAACTTATTTACAGGCTTAAAAGGAGGAAATCCCTTTGAAGTTTAGTTCTTCTTTATCACCATACCCAGTTATATATATCAAACTAAAAATATCAGGACTTTGTCAGTAACAATTTTCTCAAATACACAGGAATAAAGACATTTCTTATTACATGTTTCTCAGAGAGCATAACTTAAAAATAGGGACCTCCACTCATTTTTGAAGACTAATTTTTTAAAAAAATTTCTTGAAACTTATTTTAGTTTTAATGTAAAGCTAAATGATTAAATTTACTATTTCCAGTAAGCAAAATACCCTGGTCTAGGTACCTCCACTAAATCACTAGAAAAACAACATAGTATGAATACAAAAGGCCCCAAACTTTAATGAAAACATTTTTTTTCCATCAAAATGTTTAATTAAATTTTTTTAATTTTTTAATCCCTTCGAACATGTTCGAAATTTTGGCAGAACATTTTTTTTCTTTTTTTATTTGAGTTAGCAAGTAACCAAAATGTTATGACAATGGAAAATCTAATATTACATCACCCCCCACCCCCGGTGACAAATACATTAATTATTAAATTCTCACAAAAAATCAAATTGTCAAATTTCAATGAAACTTTCAGTACTCATTCACAAATTAATGAAATTATTTTTTAAATTATTTTTTAAAAATATTGGTATATATATATATATATATATATATATATATATATATATATAACATTTGTTACCCCTCCTCCACCTAAATCCATGAAATTTTAATTTTACTTTGTTGCAGTAAATGGTTTTATTAGTTAAGGGAATATAATTTTTTTTTTTTTTAAATTTAGCTTCTGAAGAGTAAAATAAAAAAAGCTAGAAAACTGATATTTAATAAGCTTTTAATTGCTTGAATAAATAATCAAAATTAAAGACATTATAATCTGAAGAAATTTTTTTTCGATTAATAATAGAATTTTAAAAGAATTATTTTCATTTTTTTTTATTATAATTTATAAAAAGTTTCAAGAACATTTTAGAAATACTTGGTTTATTGCAGTTAGATTTTTAAGTTAATAATTGAAGATTATATTGCCTATCGAAAATTAAAAGGTTTAATGCAAATCGTTTGACCTTCATATTTAAAAAAAAATTTTTTGTGTACTTGAAGTTTTTTTTTTGTATGGTAACTTCTATGTGTGTGTGTGTGTGTGTGTGTGTGGGATCAGTTTCCTTCCTTACCCTGAAAGAAAAAAGTTTGTACAATTTTGTTACCTATGAATACACTTTTATCTCTAATCAAGAACCTGTCAACACGTTTGATATACTGCGGACAGGGAACAGGTCAAAAGTTCAAATCTGATGAAGAAATAGTTTTATTCTAAATTTCATGTTATAAATAAGTAATAGTGTAAATCAGTTTAATTTAACATAAAATTTGATCATTTTCAAAAATAATGTCTATTTTTATTTTATTTTTGCAAGATTTTTAAAACAGAGAATTAACTTTTGTTTACAAATGTGTTATTGCTAAAAAATGGCGGCAAAATTCAAAATTGAAAAAAAAACTCAAACTTTTATATTCCAATCAATATAATTTCTGTTTGAAATAAACAAGAGTATTTCATTTACTGGAAATAGTAAATTTATTCGTTTAGCTTTCAATTTAAACTAAAATATTTCAAGAAAACTTTTTCATTTTTCAAAATTCAGTTTAAAATGACTGGAGGTACCTATTTCAAACAGAAATTATACTGATTGGAATAAAATTTAAAAAAAAAATTTTTCATCTTGTAATTTTTGGGTATTATTTATAGCAGGAAATTTAGAAAAAACTATTTCTTAAACAGTTGAACTTTCTAAACTTTCTACCATATTTCAAATGTGTTGACCAAAGTGTATGGCATCACAAATGACAATTGTACAAATTTTTTCCTGGAAAAGGAAGAAACCCTGAAACATGACATTTTAAATGTACACAGAAATTGCCATAAACAAAAAAAAAAAAAAAAAAAAAAGATACAAAAATAAAAAAATTAAAAGAATACAAAAATAAAAAATATTTTAATATGAAGGCACACAATTTGTAAATAAAAACTTCATTTAATAAGTTAATGAACTAACAACAAATCTGAAGAATTTTTCAAATATTTTTGAAACTTTATAAACAATATAAAAAAAAAAAAGGTGTGTGTGTGTGTGTGGGGGGGGGAACAATTCTGTTAAAATTTCATTATTTGAAGATTTTTTTTCTTCTGACTATAATGTCCTTCATAATATTTATTAAAACAATTGAAAGATTATCAAATTGAATAGTTTCATTACATTTTTTTTTCTATTTTGCTATTGGGAGCAGATTTTCAGAAATAAAAGCAATTTTTTTTTTCTTTTTTAAAATCATTTCATCCCAAGCAAGGCATTCCACTGCCACTATTGCGCAGAGGGTTTCATAAGGGGAAAGTGATAAGAAAGAGTGGTTAGATATAGGAAGTGTCAGAAGGAGGGTGATAGACAGGTAAGGATACCGAGGATGAGGATTGGGTAGATGGGAAGAGTGTTTGAGAGAATGGATGAGTTAGTGTGTTAGGAGGTGTCTATTGACCTTACATTTAAACTCCTGGAGATGGTAGCTGTTGGGAGGAGAAGTATGTGGAATGGAATTCCACAGGCAGGAAGTGTGAGAAAAGAAGCTGTTGGAAATGAAGACTTATATTCTCCAATGAGTCCTGCATTTAATTTCTTAAATTTAATGAATTTATGGGTGGGGGAACACATGTTAAAATTATTTTTTACCAAGATTTAAAAAAAAAAAAAAAAAAAAATAATATTACATTTTCCATTGTAAACTATTGTAATGATTTGGTTGGCTAACTAAAATCAAAAATTTTTTTTACCAAAATTTCTAACATTTGAAGAGATTTTTAAAAAAATCTTAAATACTTTGATCAAACATTTTGACAGAAAAAGTTTGTTTTCATTAAGTTCATTGAGGCCTTACTATGCCGTATTTTTTTTTTTTTTAACAATTTAGCAGAGGTACCTATATAAAAATTAGCTGTGAATACCCATCAGCTGGAAGAAAAAAAAAAAGAATTATTTGATGATTTTTTTGGGGGGGAGCAGAAAAGGATGTGTATACAAAAAAATTCACAATAAGTATCATGAAAAAAAAAAAAAAAAAGCAACAGTATGATACCAAGCTGAAGTGCTACAAAGCCAAATCAATCTTGCTATAAATAAAGACTTCAGTTTTACCACATGGTCATAATGACAATTTCAACAAATTAAAAGCAATACTTCATTTGAATGTGAGGGAGGATCATTCTTCAGGCATTTGAATTCAATTATGCTAAAGCATTTGGTAAAAAAAAAAAAAAAAAAAAAAAAAGTATAAAAAGTATAAAAAGTACAAAATATTTATTAATTCACAAGGATATATACATAAAAAGGGACATTTTCAGCCCAAACCAAAATATTTTAGCTTGAATTTTCTGTCAAGTTAAAACCCCTAACAAATGAGTAAAAAAATAAATAAATAAATAAATAAATAAAAAAAAAAAACAAACTCACTCCAAATGACTTATCGTATGTGCAATAACCAATATTTCCACAAAGTGGAATCTACTCAAATTCCAGCCAAGTCTTGTGTTCACTTCACACAAATGACTTTTCAAAAGGTATGAACCCCCTTTTCTCCTCCCAGTTATCAATTAAATAGCAGGGTAGACTAGACAGCAACCAGTCTAAGGACTGCTTTACTTCAATCAATGCTTTTATTCACTGGACCATGTGTCCTCAGGATAAAAGCATTGGTCAAAGTAATTCATCAACTTTATCAAAAAGAGTTGAGTTCAATACCTGGCTACAGCAAAAAATGATGAAAAAGAGTGGAGAGTTGAGTTACTAAAGGGAATTAACTGAAATCGAGCTATCTAAAAAAGGCATGGCATGTGGAACTGGAAGAATCTACCCCAGGGGACTGAGTAGTGTTCGGTTCAAAATTACGACATATGAGGAGGACGGAGCACACAACAACCAAAATGTAGTGAATATGACAAAAAGAGAACAACAGTACAAACAATGTAAATAATTACAATATCTTATCTAAATAAAATAATCTAAAATAACAATTTTTCCCTTCATGGCTTAAAACAAAATTACCTTCACAATTTAGAACCTGTCCTTTAAAGTCCATGCTGGTTAATGGAACTCAATATCTGAATTTAAAAAAAAAATTTTTTTATGAAGTATATTTACACTAGTGCAGCTCTTAAATGTATTTAAAAAAAAAAAAAAAAAAAAAGATCATACAGCCATTTGTTTTCATAAAAGACGCAAAACAAAAGGGACAAAGCATCAATATTGATTAAACCAAAAACGCTGCCTCTCCTCGGCTTAATTCTCACAACAGACCTCAAGTGGAATGACTATATAGAATCTATAGCTAAATCCGCTGCTAAGAAAGTCTGTTCTCTGTTAGGGCCAGGAAGTTTTTCCCGCCTGAAACAATCCTGTACATATACAAATCTACCATCCGCCTGTGCATTGAATACTGCTGTCATATCTGGTTGGGTACTCCTGCTATCCACTTAGGGATTCTTGAAAAAATCTAACAGAGAATCTGTAATGTAATAAATCCCAACTTGGCAGCTCAGTCACGTTCTCACCAGCACAATGTGGCTTCCTTGTGTCTCTTTTACAAATGAACTTAGCTCACTGGTGCCTCCTATATATAAATTCACTCGAGCAACAAGATTAGCAACTAGGTCCCACCCTTTTACTGTGAAACCAATAAATTGTAAATGCAAATTCTACTCCCTCAGCTTCTTTTCTCGCACTTTGCACCTGTAGAATTCCCTTCCACTTACTTGCTTGCTTTCCCGACAGCTACAATCTCCAAGAATTTAAATGTAAAGTCAACAGTCATCATCTATCTCACTAACCTTCATCTCCTCTCTCATAACTTTCCTCCTATGTAACCTCCTGCAAAACAGTGGCAGTAAAATGCCTTGCCTCAGGGCAATATAAAAACACACACACACATATATATCAGCAATGGTCATCAACATTTTGAAACATCATGCAAGGTTAGGATGAACAGAATTTTCATCTAAACCAACCATCTATGCTAAAAGAAATAAAATCAGTAAATAGAAAATAATTTCTTATATCAAACCATCAAAGTACAAATGATATAATGGCAGTGTCATATAACTAGAAATGCTTCTTTGGAAAAATTTTTTACATGCAAACATGAACATATAGTTAAGCAATGCTTATACATGCATGCACAGGCATTGTTTGTCTTGAGCAGACTCACCATGAAACAAGAACTTGCTTGAACAACTTAAGTTGAAATATGATGCCAAAACTTGGGCTCTGTTGGTGACGAGGTTAAAAAACTAATTGAAGTGAACTACTCAACCAATATAGTGCACAAGAAGGAAGCAACACTGAGATATAAAAAAGAAGTTTATAAACCAAACAATCATTCCATACATTCACTGTGTTCTATTATATTGACATTCTTTTATGTTCAGTCTTCCTTTAGGACATGGTGCTCACTCTACAACCCATCCTTACCAGCAACTCTCACTTTGCTAAGTCCATTCCACTCATTCACTTAAGCTCATTAGCTGCATTCTATCTCTTTTACCCTGTGAGAGTGAAGTTTTCCAAGCCTTCCTTCTTATGTTCCAGACATTTCAGCCAACTTTGTGGTCCAGTGGATATCAGCTCAGAACATGAAATCGGGGAGCCAAGTTTGAATTCCAGTTGAATTCATTGCATTCACTTACGCGCAAACCTTCCAGTGATGGGTTAAATAACAGGACAGATTGGGTTCTATAGCCTTGGCTGGCAACCAGTCTACCGCAGAAAGCAATGGCAGCAGACTGCGAGATAATCTTCTGCCCAGTCAGTCATGTCTCTTTCGAGACATGATCGCCCAAGCGTGTTTCACGTATGGCACTTAACTAACTGACCGACTTCTAAGATTCAGAGTATACATGCTATTTTCTTTAAGATTTCTTTGCTACTTGCTCCATCCAAGAAATTCAGTATCCTTCTGTAGAACCACATTTCTGCTGCTTTCAGCTTATCTGCAAGGATATTGCCGTGCCATATACAGGGAAGTACATCACATACCAATCTAGTACTTTTGTTTCTAACAAAATCTGTTTCTTAACATTTTGCTTTGATTTTAGAAAATATAGTTCTGTTCATCCAATGCATGTTCTGATTTCAGGGTTGCTTTTTCCATCCCCCTGTTAAAACACTTCCCAGATATTTAACCTTGTACTTGCTTGATCCAATTTGTAATTTATCTTGAGGTAGTCCTTACTGATGGGCAAACTTCTTGCAGTTGATGGTTAGCGATTTCTTTCTTTTACTACTCTAACTAGGTCTTGTTGCTTTCATTCTGTGTCAGCCATCAACACATTTTATCATATATTAGCATCATAGCCCAACGTTGCCTGTGCAACTCTGAACATTTTAGTAGTAGGACTCGGTTATATAAAAAAAATAATTATGTAAAAACTTGTTTAGTAAATTCCATTAAAAGTATTTTTTGTTTTGCGTAAACGTGATTTGATGTTTTGTGTGACATTGTAACCAATATTGCGTTTTTCTTTTTGTTTCAAAATTACGGGGGAAAATATTTACATTTTTGTTGACTAAATGAATTTAACATAAAAATAATTATTTTGTTTAACTGAAATTAGAATTATAAAAACTATTATGCTATCAGTTCAGAAATTTTCAAATATTTAAAAATGTAGACATTTAATTTTAGAGGAAAAAAATTAAATATAAAAGGCACATTTCTTTTTTTTTTTAATAAAAAAATATTTTAGGCGTGTTTGACAAGTGTGATTTGATTTGTGTGATGTCATTCAGCAGCCATCTTAGATGTTTTACGGAGCAAATGTAAACAATCGGCACCATTGGCCAAAAAGTGCAAAAGGGAAAATTGCTGATCTTAAACTCAGAGAGTATGTGTCGACCTGACTTCCCTGTAGATATGTGTCCCTAGAAAGTTTGAATGGCGTAGCTTAAAAAATGTAGGCATGCATAGGGAACAGTCACAGAGACTCACAGATTGCCTTATATATATATATATATAAAAAGACTACACCCAGTGATAATAAATCCTAGTTAGGTCACTAGCTCTTAGGATGGTCTCGCTGTGGAGGTCGAGTAAATCTCTAGAGAAAACTTCTTGCACCCCTTTCTATTTTTGGGTATTTATTTGTTTTCTATCTGTATGTAGGCAGTTTGCTTCCAGTATACCTTCTAGATTCTAACATTTCCATGTAGATATAGTTTTTCTAGCAATTCAGACATATCCTTGTGCCATATCGTACCAAATGCATTTGCACAATTTATAGAACATATAGTGCACATCCTTCTGCATTTGTATTGCTAATAGAATTGTAAACATAAATATCACATTTCTTGTTTAGGTATCCTTGATAAAGTCATTGTTTTTGTTTTGTTTCTAGTTCAGATAGGTCAAATAAATCTGAAGTCTTAATTTTCATTGAAAACCCTGATTCAAATTGACATCCTATCATCAGGAACAAAAATGCTGCTTTCATCAATTTAAAGACAGCTAAAATAGTGATACATTGCTTACTATTTCTTAGATAGCCACACTGATAGAATTTCCAGGTTACAAAAACAAAAACATTGGTTAAGAAACCATGATTCAAGTTCTACCAATGAGATATTATACAAGTCAATCCTTGGTACACAACTTGGTTGATTTATGACAATTTAAAGATTGAAAGTAAAGAACATTCAAGCTGATCAATATCAACAATTTATATAGTACTTTATTTTAAAGCTTTACAAAACTAAATATGGTCAGATTTTAATTTGATCCTTAACTTTCCAATGGAGATGACATCTCTCTTTGCAGTTAATCTTATCACAAAGTAAAACTGATCTTCAGGTTTTAACTGGAGTTCCATATACATGTTTACTTACAATATGTTTGTACAAAGATTAACTATTCAAAACAAATTATTTTTCATATCTGCAACACTAAATTTCCAAATTTAAAAAAAAACCTGATAAGCTCAGTTGCATTTAAATCAAATGTTTAAAATCTTAAAAGCTGAAAATGTTTAAAGCTTTTTAGTCAATTTTGAAATAAATATGACTAAAATGAAATAACACAGGAAGAGGGTATATAATTTTCTCATTATAAAGCCATTTCAGAAAAGTTTTAATACTTCACATATATTCCCTTTAGCTAAAAAAGATCATTTCAGATTAATCATCTAAAGCAAAACAAGCTTGCAGAAAATGTAGCCCACAGGCAATGTGTGGCCCACATGAGTACTGTGTCTCACAAGGAGTTTTCAAAGTAAATTTTGTGCATTCATAAAAAATTCACCAACTGATAAGTTTTGTGTAAACCTGACTAATCAATATTTCAGTTTTGTATATAATTCACCATTTTAACTCTTGGAGGGAAGAGGAAAAAATAAATAAAAAAAATTAAAAGGAAAATTTTGCCATCCCTCTTTCTGTTTCTAAATTTGTCTATTGAACAGGTTAAGAGGCTCATCTCTTGTTCCCTGTTTAGGATATGGTATCCGGCTTACTTTTTCCCAATCTTTTCACTATTACATAGCCCTCTGCACATCAGTGGCGTTACCGCCTTGCTCGGGGTGATATGATTAAAAAAAAAAAAAAAAAAACTTAGTCTTCAGCTAATTCTTTGCTATTATCACAGCCCTTATTTTTAAATTTGTGTATGCTTGACTTAAAGAAAATTAGAATTTACACAAATGATTTTGCAAAGCGACAAAGTCAGATTGCTGAAATTTACAGTCAAGTTTCATATTTTAAAAATTAAAAGTTTATATAAAAATATCAATTTAAAAGAAACTCATATTAATCTTTCTAAAATTTTCAAATAATTCAAATATGAGAAATACAGCTTTATTATATTTACATGTAGAAGTCTTTGCACATTCAGCAATTTACATTCTCACTGAGCAATGGAAGAACACAAAGAATTTTTTTATTTTTAAAACTAAACAAACTATGGCAATCAAACAAATGTTTTCTGGGTAAAGATCAGGGCAACATAGAAAACCATGGACACCTAACAATAGCATTAATTGACCAGTAATTTTCTGCACCTTTTGAACAAATTTGAGTTTTCTGATGGTATTAGAACCCTTAGCAACCAGTTTAAATTTGGTTACTGCCGTAGTATCCCCATCAGTGGAGAAAAAAAAAACAACCACTATTTTAAAGATTTTAACCCAGTGTTCTCATTTGAGGACAGCATAAAAAACTGTAAAAAAATAATGGGTATAAACCATTATAGTGAGGACATTGATTCAATAAAATTACCTTCCAAATATTGCCCAGTTAGAAGAAAAATTTATGATTTGTAAATGAATTTAATGTTCTAAAACGTGAGGAAACCAGGTTAAAATGGGTTAACAATAAAGTAAGTTTAACATAGTTAAGATGGGAGAAGATATAAAGTACAAAGACTAAAATTTAAACAATTTTTATATTTCTGTCTATTGAACTTTTAAAAAATAAAAGCTTTCATAAATAAAGAACTGTGTAGGTTTGAGAAACTTAACTTTTCTAAGGTAAATAATGACAAAATATTTCAGAATTGAGACTAACACAATTCTTAAATCAAGTAAGACATTGGTGTTTAACAGATAATTAGTATAATCACTGATAAAAGTTAATATCTGTATAGTGAGGGGGGATATATTTAAAGTTAGTACTAATTCTTAAAACAACAAAAAAAAAAACTTTTTTTTTTTTATAAAACTGCTAAATTTCTAAGTTTTAGCAATATACAGATTTCATATAAAAAGTAAACACTGTCAGATTACATAATTTGTCCCAAATAGTTGCAAGAGATTATTTCAAGGTATAAATTATGTCACACAACCATAAAATATTGATTTTGACAAATACCAAGTGTAAATGAAAGAACAGTATTTATTTGTTTATAGCAACTTAAGTTGACCTTGTATAAATGTTCATAGAATGCAGGTAAATTTATTAATAACCAAACAGGTTATAACATTAAAATATTTCAAACACACACACAAAGTGGAAACAGTATAGATGATGGGGCATGCTGACACTAAAGCCAGGTGAGAGAGACCTAGATGAAATAAAAAGGTATGTACATTTCGGTCACAAGACAACTTATAGCAGTCAGCTATTGAGATACACTAAATGTAAACACAAGCAAAGGAAATAAGATCCCCGACCACTCCCAGTTTCAGATAACAAAAAATGCATGCTTTAAATTTAAGTTACATCAGCGATTATATATATATATATATATATATATATATATATATATAAGGAAGTGAAAGAAATAGAACAAAACCCACTGTTCATGCATTAAAAAAGGAAAGAAAATAAAATAAAATAAAGAGGCCTGAAATCCAACCTACTGTTACAAATTATTGTCTATCCATTGAAATAATTTTTGGTCCCACTATGTATCTTACCCAGAAAAAAATTAAAGTGACATCAGAATACAATGTTGCCTTTTGCGACCCAAATCTTCAGCTTCATAGTTACCTAATTCTCAGTCAATATTGAACAATACTGACATACCAACAAGCATATTCTCCAACTACCACTCCCTAATTTTCTAAATAACCATAAATCCATTTTATATTTTCCAAATCATTTTCGGCATTTATTTTAAAATATTACCTGAAGAACAGTATTGTTCTGAAACATGAAAATTTTTGTGCAGTTATATGCTTTTATAAACCATTGTAATATATATGAGATAACACACACAAAAAGAAAGATTCTAGAACAAATATACAAAGATATTTTTAGAAACTATCAGTATATTTGACTTTCTCTAAAAGCAAATTAGTTTCTAATTCAAGGCCAAAAGAGAAATGTTCTATGCAACACGTCATCTCTAAAAAGGACATGAAGCTATTTTCTCACTGAATTTTTTATTTATATAGGAAGAGAAGGTAAGCAAAAATGACAGCATAATTAAACATCATGAAGCATTTTGACTAATGGTCATCCAATACAAGGCCCAAGATCCACTCATGACAGTTGGGTTACTGTGTAGTGTTATATGAGCATAAAGCCAAGTAGTTGAGATCTTTGGGCTACACAGAAAAGGGCTAGTGACTTAAAGAGGTCAAGATTTAGTGAATAACATTTCAGAGTTTAGTCATATATGTTTGAAGTATAGTGTGAAAGTAGACTTTGGAAAAAACTGGAAACCCAATCCTAAGCATGAAACAATGGATAAGCCTCTACTTCTGTTTAAAAAAAGTAGGGAGGCATGTGAACTGGGGACAGACAGACACAAAAACAAGTTCTCATTTTTTGACTGTTCAAATATTTGTAAACATCCAGTTCATTTCATTTAATATAAACCATTAATCCTTTTCACAAGTCAATTTTTTGTGGACACCACACATCATTCTCTCCCCTCTATATTGTTGACAGGGAACAATCAAGCCCAATCCTTTTTTATAGAGATTACTTCAAACATTCCTCGGACATTTTTTGTAGAAATTGCAGATATACTAATATGGTTAGAATGCAAAAATATTAAAATAATTCATTTTAACATTTCATTAAATTCACAAGAGATGACCAAGTTATCCAAATCTTTAAAAAAATTAAGTTAATTTTAAAACATTTAGAATTTTTTTTATAATTCATCAGATCAAATTGGTCCTAATAACCAATTGCACTTTTATCAAAAGATATTTGAGTAACAATACTACCGAGTAAATATTTAAGAGATAGAATATAGCTACCATTGACTACAAAATCTAAATTACAAGACAAATATAATATCAAGTCATTCATCACATTTCAAGTGCAGATGTATTTGTCAACTAATATGAATTTATCTAGGCCAAACCAAATAAATGGCACAAACAAGTGGAAATCTTTAAAACTACCATCTAGGACATTTTGATTACAAGAATTAAAAAAAAAAAACAAAAAAAAAAAAACAAGAAAAATTTTCAGTTCAGACATTTACCTTCAGTGAAATGTCCTTTATGATAACTGATATCTACAGAAATCAAACATATTCAGACACACAAAGTGGTGGGGCCCACAAAAAGCATCAGTATTTGCCTCTGAAATGCTAACATTCAAGCTATTTCAGATAATAGTGTCAGGAGAAGCCAATTGTAATATGCAAAGAATTTTCAAGAGGCAAATAGATATCCAGAAAATTGATTTACATCCCAAAATATTAAATATATCAATTAGTTTAACTAAGTGTGTGTGTGTGTGTGTATATATATATATATATATATATATATATATATACACACACTTCTTTTCTTTATTCAATTACTTCAAAAAACTCCTACATAAAAAAGACCAGGTCTTTCTTAGAACAATTCATATCTCTCTCTCTCTCACACACACACACACAACTTGTCTAAATTAGTCAAAAATGAAAATACTGACATCTCATTTTAAAATATTTACAAAAATTGCACAAAAATCTTAAAATACTAAAAAGGTAAATTTATTCAATAAAATAACCACTGGCTTCAACCACGGTCTCCAGATAACTTTGAAATTTCCTGCATCCCTTCCAGATAATCTCCCTGTTTAAGTTGGCATATACTACCATTATCCCGGCTTTCAGTTAATCTTCGGTGCTACAAGGAGTTTTGTTGGACTCTTGCTCAACTATGCCCACGCACAATCAAGGATGTTGCGACCTGGAGAGTTAGGTGGCCAAGTGTATATAGGGTGATGTGGTTGCAGAAATTGTATGATAGCCATGCGTGTGTTCTCCAGCTTGTGCAGCATGGTGCAGAGTCTTGTTGCCAGATATAGGGTCTTCCAGCAGCCACCCTCTTGATCCAGGGCAGTACTATCTCCTCAAGGCACTTGATGTAGGTTTCTATGTCAAGTCCAAGGAAGCAAGAGAAGATAAATGGAGGCATAATGCCACCATCACCAATGACCACTCTAAATATTTTCGTCATCACCACGAGACTCATCCAACTTCTTCTGAATCCTCTACTTGCACTGTCCTCAAATTGACCCCCCAAACACTATGAAAGGGTCAGATTGGAGGTTCCGGCACAAAGTAGTATAGCATGGTGTCCAATTGACCCTACTATGCTATGCAGCCAAGGGCACCTCAACGTGGTGTAATAGTTAGCAAGCTAACACCTATTACAACTGAGTAGCGAGTTCAATCCTCATTGGATACTCCATACTTTCAGCCTTATGCCACATCTAAGTGGTGCTTTGAAAATCAACTATACTATGCAGCTAACAAAATGCACAAGATTAAAAATATAAAATGTCAACACCTGAGTGTGTGTGTGAAAACTGCCAATGTCAGAGCATTTACAGTGCGGACATAAAAAACAACACTGCAAGTTCAGTTTCAGACCTCAACGTGATCCTCAGGCCAAAACTTAGAAATCTTTCATTGAGGCATAGAACTAATAAGAATGAACACTGCGTGGTGACTACGTCCACACATTCTTTAAAAGAGAATCATTTCTCTTGAAATTTTGAGTGCTAGTGCTAAAAATCATTACTTATAAAGAAATCAGTAAATGTGCTTTTTTTGTTAAATAGATGAATACACTGCCAGTTTTAGAAGACAAAAAAAATTTATTTTTCTGATCATGAATAGCATAATTAGATTTATCTAATTATTCCGTAATTTGAAAATTAAAAAACCAAATCCATGTCAAATCTACACTAAAATACACCTAGATTTCTTCCCCTACATGGTAGAAACCAATATTATTTCTAAGCAACAAAAAAATATGTCAAAAGATGTTTAAAGCAAGCACGCAGAAAAAGAAAAGAAGCGACAGACACAAGTTCAAGAAACTAATGACCTGAATGAATGAGGACGACAGAAGAGAGTAGCGTCAGCCAGCAACAAACAATACTCTTTCCAATTTGTACTTTGCCTTTCAGACACACCTGACTATTTACCCACATTGCTGGGCTTTGTTTGTCTAAGCCCAATATTTTAAGCAATCATTTGATCTATTCTTTTGCTTAGCAGGCATGAGATTTCAATGTAATCAGCAAATAATCAGCTCAAAATAGTGGGAACAATGAGATTTTAACGAAGGACAACTGTACAATGACTAGCTTGGCTTTTAGACAGATTACAAGATTGACAGATATTAACTTCTTTCAAGAGAAGAATTAAAGATTATACATATCAGTTGCTTCTCATATCAATATTCCATTATTATTATTATTTATTATTATTATTTGACAATTGTAGAATTTTTCAGAACAAATAGAAACATTTTGTCAGAAACAAAGAGTACTGAACTGCTATGTAATATCAATCCTATATGACAATGAAGATCTCACAGATGAAGACACTTGAAGCAACAGGCATTTCTGTAGACCGATGCTTGGATCAAGCATGTAAAAAAAAAATACACACACAATCCAATAATGGGGAAAGAGGGCTTGGAAAATTTGATAATCACAAGCCAGAGAAAAAAAAGTCTGTTGAGCTTGATTGAATAGATGGTGGAAAAAGGATTTCAGAGAGCTAACAAAAAGACAATTTTTTTTTTATTAGCTATAAAAGACAAGGAATTTTGAAGAGCTATGATTGCTAATGTCCTGAAGAGACATAGCCCAGAGAAGCTCCAGATATTTTTGCAGTAGATTTAAATTTACTTTTAAATTATAAGGAATTACTTCAATCCTATTCATCTAATGCATGAAAAAGTGATGTCTTCACTCCATGCCAAAGCAGTTTTGAATTCAAAATTATCCTTTTCTGAGACTGATTGCCAAACCAGGTTAGAGGATCAGGTTTGACTTGCTATAACCAAAAGCTGAGAGAAGAAATGAAATCAAACTTTTCCTAAGATGTGTAAAAGTGAATGCAAGGGCTCTGACCAGAATTGGAAATTGGCATGCTGATGCCACTTACCAGGCCAATAACCAGTACATACACTTTCTACAGATAAATTCACATCAACCTGACATTGTCAAACATCCTATTTTCTAACAATTTACCTAAACTAATTTTTTGGCTTCCCAACTTTCAAGAGAAAAACCAAAACAAAATTAGTTTTATTTCATACAAGACTTGTATAAATTACAAGTAGATATGTTTGTCTATTGCTCAGTTCACATCTGACCTTTATTTTGAATAGGAGGAGAGGTTTATTCTAGGATTCCTGTTTAGGATTGGGTTTCTGGTTATTTTTAAAGCCTTCTCATGCTCTTATTTCCAGTAACCCCTTGTATCTTAGTGGCATTGTCACCTTGATTGGGGAGAGTGAAAGGAAATTTAATGGCCTAAATTTCTAAGAATGAAGAGGAGAATGAATGGGTGGGGTGTAAATAAATCACAGAGAAAAGGGAAACAAAAAAGAAAAAAGAAAAAGAAATTTGTACATTTAGCTTATTCACCAGCAGATAACTTATTTAACTACAAGGACTACAACAGAATATTGATGCTAAGTTTTCTATCTTAAATTAGCCAAGCATTGATATACAGTTGCAGAGAGAGAGAAGGCAAGCATCAAAGTTTATCTTTATAAATGTGAATTATATGCATGTATGTTTGAAGAATTCATTTAAATTCTTTTAAGTGTTACATAGTAAGGAAAGATTTAAAAATATATCAAGTGGTTTTACAAAAATTACATTGATCCTTAAAAGCACACAGCAATATTGTCTCTTTCTTACCCTCCCACAAAAAAAAAAAAAAAAAAAAAAAAAGTAAATTAAAAAAATTAAAATGTTATGTTCATTTAGGTTTCATACCCTTTCTTCAAACATGTCTTTTTGGGAGAAAGAGAGAGTGGAATGGTTTCCCCTGATTTCTTCACTGTTCAGAAATCAGTGCCAGTCTTTGCCTTGACTGGTTGTCATCCAAGGCTAAGAACCCAATCTGCCTTCCTATTTAATCCAAAACTGGGGGGCTGGAAATATAGACATGGATTCATGTCTTTTTCTAGGGGTATCTGTATAAAAGTAAATGCAACAGACGTGACTGGGATTTGAACTCAGCTCACTGATTCCACAATATTGCACTACCTGCACATCAAAAACAATATAATGACCTTGAAAAATAAAAAAAAATCAGAAAAGCTTTAGTTTATCAAGATAAAAAGTAAATTCAATATTTCAATTTTGATCAATATAATTAAACTGGTAGCAATTTATATTTGAGATTGCTTCCACAACATGTATTTTCATGCATCCAAACAATTCTCTGAGTAATAGCAAGTAAAAATTGAAACCTACCTTTTCAAGGAATCAAAAAGAAATGTATGTTCCCAGATAGCACTCTCACAATGATGAATGAATATATCCAATAGCAAAAATATCCAATGAATTTTGTAAATCCAAGTAAGTTGTATTGTGAAGAGAAATTGCAGTTGTTATATAAAAGTTGTTCCTAGGTAAGTCACAACATGGCCCTGCCTGCATTCTGTACAGCCATAGAACGAAGAGAAGTCACCAACAGTAACAGCCTAAAATGAAGAAACACATACAAAAATGTTACATATTGAACACAGGAAAGAAAAGTGTCGACAATTTGACACCTTAATTGAAGAACTAGTTGAACATTATTTGCAAAACAGTGGAAAAAGAAAGAGTACATTGGCATTGTTATAGTATTATATAAAAAGAGTGTACAGAAGAGAAAACCTCATAAGTAAAATAAAATATGAATTTATGAAGAAATTTTACATAATTACATTTTAGTCGTTGCCAAAAAACTGAAACCCGCCACGACCTGAGTTTCATACATGTGTGTGAATACACACACACACAATAAAAGTATTTATTACACACCACTTGGTATTCACCCGAGCTTCCCCGACAAAGATGATATGAAGTACAAGGCTGATTTTTACATGGGGTATTTGGGCTCATCTGTTTCCCCACCCCCATATGAGGCTATGCCAAAGGACACGATCTCAGATTCCTCTGCCCAAAAGGTAGATAGTCCAACAAGAACAGTTTTACCACAACTCGATGTCAGATTAAAATCCATTGATTGCTTCAAAATTGCTTAGGTTAAGTTAGCAGATATAAACTAAAAAAAATAAAAAAATAAAAAAAAGGCCCAATGGGAGATGTTCATTACTTTAGTAGATAACTGAACCTTGCTTTATCATGAAAGTTTTCCCTGAAGAAAGTGATGGGACACAGAAGTTGTTTCCCTTTAAAGAAAAAGCAATACCAACATGGGTTCAATCCCCTTAGGAATTTTTTTTTTTTTTAAGTCAGAAAGCCTATTCAAACGTGTCCCTACTAAATGTACTTTTTATTTATATGTAGCTATTTTTATATTGAGCACCATTTTAAATTAATGCTTTGAACATTGCAATTTTCTTTGTTCTTCATTTCGAGATATATTTTTTCCTAAGCCAAGAAAAGACTAGAACACTCAATTAACAATGGCAGTATATGTCTAGAAAACCAGAAGTCAAAATGGCTACAACTAAAAAGAAAAATAAAGAGAAAGTTAACTGAGTATGGAGAAAAGGATGGGGATGGAAAAAAAAAAAAAAAAAAAAAAAAATCACACCATTCTATTCATATGCAGACAGGTGCATGCATCAAATGCACACATACACTATGGAGAGAGAGAGTGAAAAAAAAAAAAAAAAAAAAATTAGTCATTTGCTCCTGACAAAGACTTTTCTGGAGGGCCTGTCAATAAAACTCTTGGGTCAAGATGTTGAAGGTAATAGCAATCAGTTAAGTCACAAACCTTTTACTTGTATTTAGATAAGCAATCTTTAGAATGAAGGTGATCAATATAAAAATCATTTTCCTTGCTGATTTCCGTAAATAAGTTCAGACTTTGTTATCAAACCTAATAGGTGGATACCATATCTGTTAAAGTCAGGAAAGTTGAATGTTATTTTCAGCTATGACCACCAAACTTTTGACGATGCATTTTCAATGTGTTCTTCATTTAGTGGATTGATATATGTACAGGCTGAGATTGAAATACTGATCACCACTTAAATGTGCTCATATCCATTGTCTCAGTACCATAAATGTTCAGCAAGTGTTTAATGTCACTAGGTATAATTTTTCAAGAATGGAGATTTTCAAGAATAGGCTTCTACAATTATACACACCTTCATGACAGACATAATTTTGAGTGAGTTATCTGTAAAATTCATGGTAATTGGTCAGAAGGTTCAAAATCAGATGCCGTAACACCAACATCTGCTTGACATTGTTGGCCAAGATATTAGAGGGGCTATTATATTCAGAGTGACCAGATGTCTTTCAAAAGGAATGGATTCAAAAATTCTGATTGGTCTTATTTTAAGTGGTTTGAGTAAAAAATATTCAACACGTGCATATTTCTGTATTAGGAAGCATTTATGTAGAGAGTAGTTAGTTTGCAATGTTTCAAGCAATGAAGAATTTTTTTTTTGTTTTAAATACATGTAGTTTAGCTAAAACATTTTTTATTGTATTTTGTGAAGTTTTATTGGTATAACTTTTGGTTTTTGTGCCACTTCAGACATTCATAACTGGATATTTAGGAATACATCAAGTCCATGTGGAAAAAAAAAACAAAAATAAAACAGGCTCTCTCACAAACAAATAAAAATTTTATGTATTTGGTCATGTTTATAAAATCTTTTACTTCAACAATAAAAATCCAATGCATAAGCACTGATTCAATTGTTAACATCAATAATAATTCCACAAATGAATATATTCATTCTGTATTTATTTGAAACCCCTAACTTTACATACATATCCCAACTGAACTGTTGGTTTGGTTTTAATTCATTATCATTGCTGCTAAATTATTTACATCTCTCTTCGTTTTTTTTTTTTTTTTAAATAATTGATAGGTCGATCATGATGAAAGATGATGCCTTCAAGTTTTTTTGTTTACGGCAAAAGAAAATTAATATAAAAGTATTTATGAAATTTCTGCATAAATACATTCTTTATTAACCACTTATTAATACTTGATTAACTAAAAGTAAACCTTTAGAAGAAAAGTATTTTAGTTTCAAATTATATACCCCAACAACCTAGAGTAATCCCAATAAAATAACAGCCATTTAATTTAAAACTATTACAAAATGATTTAATTTAAAAAGGAGTTTTAATAGAAATCAATCGTTATCATAGAATGCTAAAGAGCAATATTTTCTAATATATCTCCAAAGATTTGCTAAAATGAAAAAGCCAAAACTTAAATCTGTCAAAAAGGATTTTTTATTATCTTTTTAGGAGCTTTGAAATTTTTGTTAATCTCATTTTTCTGGCATCAACAAGGAACCACAAATTTGTACAGGAAATTTGAACATCTTTCTTGCAGTGGGGAATAAAATTTTGCACCTGCTACCCTGTTCCTGCCAATAAAGACAAGTCCTCATAATTTAAATATTTTTGGTCAAAGAGGACCCCTCAGTTAATTTGTAACAGTCAAGTTATACTGTTAAGAAAAAAATGTATTTACTAATCAAATATAAACGCTAACTTGGTGGCCCTCAATATTTTAAAAAGAAGTATATATATATATATATATATATATATATACTTTTTTTTTTTTTTAGATATTCTACAATTTCATAGGTAATATGTATTTTGCAGGCAAACCTGCTCATCAGACCCAAATGATAGTTATCTCAATCGAACTGTTGTATCATTTGGGTCTGACGGGCAGGTTTGTCTGCGAAATACATATTACCTATGAAATTGTACATCTAAAGTTTTTTTTCAAGATTATATTATTCTTGAATTAAATTTAACATTGAGTTCTTTTTAGTTTGGCTATCGGAATTTACCTGACTTAAATACCAAATATTCTACGTTTATTTATATATATAAAATTGTTTATATTGTAGCCATCATGTAATTTTATTACGTGTTCTTTTAATAAATTTTCACAATTAGGTTATTGATGAGTAATTTAACACCTTCATATTGAATGTTTTTATGCAATAAGTTACATTTATTTCAATTCAAATTAAACTTGAAAATCAGCTAATACTTTTTTTTATAAAGACATTTATGTTGAGCTGACAGATTTACCAATGTTGCCAAATTTTACTGATAAAAACAATTATTTCAATCAATTTAAATTCATTCTGAAAAACAGCAAAGTATTTTGCTTGTTAGAAATTAAATTTCATCTATTGGCTTGGAATGAAAACTAGAAAGCTTAAAAAAAATAAAAATAAAAAAAAATATTTTCATTTAAAGATGTATTTTAAACCTTAGATTCATTGTTTTCTTTAAAGTATCTATGTTTCTTAAAAGTATCAAGCCAAAAAGTAAATAGTCACTAATGCAAAATTGTTACATTTATTTACAAGTAGCAGGAAATCATTTCTACAATTCAAAAACTATTTTAACCTCATAATTACTTCAGACAAGAAACCTTGTGTATAAAGGTGAATCATCAAGTCCATCAAGTGACATATAGTTAGTAGCTGATTTCTGATCTGAAATTTTGACTGGATGAAATGTTATTTGTATTCCCCATTGATTCAAGTGCATTGCCAATAAAGATTATGCAAGATAAACACTATCTTTATTGATAAAGATAGATTGTACAAGAAGAAATTTTAAACAATTTTAATGCTAATAACAATAATTAAAACATCTTTATTAGGCCAAACTAAAATCAATTAAAAACAGGAAATAAAAAATTAAAAAAATGGACAGCAGTGACCTGATAATTTACATGATTGTTGTAACATTTGGGAGATGAAGTTCAATTAGATCTAAATATGGAAATTGCAATTAGGTTTACATTCTGCAATATAAACAATTTCCATGAAGAGAGAAACAAGACATATATTAAGATGCAAGATAATCCTTTAAGTCATTATTTGGTCCTGAAATTAATTTTCAGTTGATATTTCAAGTTCATTGAACTAGTTTCTTATCAAGTGATACAGGTCAGATCTTGCCAAATGATATCCTACAAAGTTCATGCATAAAGAAAATATTGAAGTTACTCAAAAAAAAAATAAATAAATAAATAAATAAAATAAAAAAAAAAAACTCAAAATTTCTTCACCTTGGAAGAATACACAACTCACACCCCAAATTTTCATGAACTGATACATTCCCACATGTGACACAGACTTGCTAGGAAATGAGTGATTTAATAAATACAATCATGAAAAGCTATAATACCAAAATATTTGTGCTATTTAACCCATAAATGGGGAGAAGAATAGATGAATGTTTCTCAAGAGAGTTTGTGTAAATTCATTGCATCATCCACATCACTGAAGTTAACATTTATTCAGCATTATATTGTCGGTTATTCAAAAATTATGCATCATTAGAAAAAAACATTGAATATTTTCAATAGTAAAATCTAACCATGTATATACAATTTTTTTTTTTTTTTTTTACTAATCAAAAAGGAAATCCACATTCAGTTCCCAACTATAAGGATTGAGAGAGAGAAAGAGAGAGAGAGAGAAAGTTTGTGCTGAAAGCATCTTAGCAAGTAATTTACAGCATGTGTTTATAAAAAATAAATTCTTTCCTAAAAATGTGAAATACAGGCAAAATTGATCCCCAGATGCAACAATACAAGTCTTATGGCAATAGTCAAGCATTAAATGTCAGGTTGTCATTAAATTTTCCATTTTCATGGTTATTCCAATATTGCTTTTCTGGCCAGCTAAAGTAAAAAAAAAAAAAAAAAAAAAAGTTTAAATTTCTATTTAAGTATTGGTGTCTGATAAATTGAATACCCCATATTTTATCAGTTCCATACCATTGAATGTAATTCAGTTGAATTTCTTTAATTCATTTACGCACAAACACCCTTGAAAAAGGGTATTAATCCATCTCTTCTCTCTCTAGCTTTGGGTCAAATAACAGGACAGATTAGGTTTTATAAAGCCTTGGTTAGCAAACCGGTCTACCACAGAAAGTAATGACAACATACTGCAGGAAAATTATAGTAATGTTTAGGAAAGAGATATGATCTGATCACCCAAGCATGTATCATGTATGGCAATTAGCTGACTGACCATTCAAGGACTTTTCAGAAATATGATCAGGTCTTTAAGCTCATTTACAATTCTATGTGAATGAGCTAACAGACACTTACACTTTAAGAAAGTTGGGGAGAGGTTTAATCATAACCTAACAACAACAACAAAAATTTTTTTTTTAAATTTTATTGCTTAGAGCGATATAAAGGACTATATTTAGATTGGAAATTAAATTTGTCTACATAATCTGAAACTGGTAGCTAAAAATTTTTATACCAAAAGATAGTTTAACATTTTTCTTTGAAATTTCTGAGTCTTGAAAAAAGGTACATATATGCCAACAGTAGACAATGTAAGCTTCATAAAGAAGCAATAGACATAAACAGCAATAGAAGTATTTTTCTCTTAAAAATAAATAATTAAAAAATAAGTTCACTTAATTCAAGGTTTAAGACCTACTCAAGGTAGAGAGCTACTGTGTGATCTTGTTAGAATAGGAATACAGAGCTGAAACAAAGACTTTAGAAGGAAACAGAAACCCAATCCTAAACTGGAAACAAGGAATAAACTTATACTCCTGTTACTTACAGGAACACTAAAATCTGACCACTTGCCAATATCCTAACCTCAGGGTTAGGTAAACCTCACTTTGTAGACCAAATCAATGAAGATTAGCAAATGGCCAATACAAAGTAGCTTACACCCTTATTCGACTTAACATGTTAGGACATGTAATTATTCCTAGTAACTACTGATAGACCAAGGATTCAAAGTTTTATAAAATCATTTTATAACACAAAGACAAACATCTATGAAAGTCTTCTCTTCCCACCATTAAGCTTTTTTATTTCGTTTAGAATCATAGTTACAAGTATTGTTTCAATTAAGCTATCACTGTGCCACAAAGGAAAGTAAATTCACATTTTCCATCATTGAATATTATTCATTTTGCCAGTTATAACTCCGATAACTGTTACTAAAAATAAAGTTAAAAATGTTATGCCTATAAGATTGTAGAGAGGAAAAATGCTGACCAAGAGAAACAAAGCTACTTATTACTTTAGTAAATCACAAATATTTAGGCAAGTACATATGTTTTATAACAAAAGACTATGGAAGGAGAATGCAATGGGCTGGCAATTCAGGAGGTGGAGCCAGGTGTAGACATTCTATAGAAACATTATGTACCATGAGGCACCAGGTAAATAAATGTCAGTTTTAAATATTTACTTGGCACAAATACTATTGAGAAAAACAAATTCATCATTTCTTTTTACAGCTATGAGTAAAACAGTAGACAGGTTTCTCTAACCCTGATTGGGCAAACTGATAACCAAATTGCAAACTAAGAAAAACAAGAAAACACTCTAGAATTCAGATGTTTTAAGGAAGTTGTGGAGAGATTTAATAGTCTATATCTTAAAGAATAGGAAGAAAAATGCTACTATTGATAAATTAATAGAATCAATAGAACATTTTATTGCTTAGAGTGATATAAAGGATTATCTTTTGATTGAAAATTAAGTTTTTTTTTATAGTTTGGAATTGGTTGACTAAAATTTTATACTGATATATTTTTTTTTTTAATTACTTGTAATAAAAGTGTCCTCAGGGTGACAAAGATCAGTAATTAACTTCATAGCTTGTAAAGAGACTAATGGATTTTCAATATACACTCAAAATAATGAGTCTAGATACATTTCCAATAAAAATTATGCCATCAGATCTAAACAGAAAAAAAAAAAAAAAAAAAATCAATGAGACATGAAGTAGAAAAGGATTCCTCATAATAGCATTAACCTTGATGGCGTTGGAAGTCAACTACATAGATAAATGTAATTAAAAAAAAAGATTCTCTATAAACACAAGCATACTTTTTACAATAAAAATAACAATGCTAATTTGTATACACAAATCAAACATTTGAATGAAAATTTGACCAATTTAATCTAGTCTAATTTACTGAAAACAACTGAATTATAACTTAAAAGAATTAAAAATGCCTTGTCTGAATTGCAAAATAAATTTAAGAGAATAATCAGGAGAGAGTGTTAAAACAGTTAAATGATTCTTGAAAGCCTTGGGAGAAGGAAAAGAACGACATTAGATTTGTTATGGAGAGTCTTTAAAAGCGAACAACCTTCACGAGTTTTTGTTGAGTAACCGAATTTCTCGCAATATTCTCATTCTCTAGAGAAACATCCAGCAGCAGGAATAATGTTAAAAATGGGGAGGGGGGAATAGGAACAAAGAGGAAAAGATTAGAAAAATATTGAAGAGAGAGAGAGGGAAGGGAAGGGGGGGTCCAAAAGAGCAAGAAGATTAGAAGGGGGAATTTTATTTTGATCAACAGCAAAAAGGCAGGAATTTTGTTATGGCACTACAACAGATCAACTCTTCCTGATATTATTACCAGGTAGAGAGGAAGGGGTGGGGGAGAAAGGGAGGTAAGAATAGAAAAGCGATCATGAGCGGTATTAAACTTCTCACACATGCATAGAGATGTGCACAATGCAAACATGATGTCTGTCAGTAAAACGATGCTGGCAGAAGTGAGGTGATCACAAACAGTGTTTTGTAATGCTATTCTAATCAATACTGTGGCCAACAACATAGCGCTGATGAATATCGAATCAATATCACACAAAGACAACGATCTGTGGAAGAAAGTTGGCTCACTTGTGGTGGCACAGCTACAGACTAACAGCAGCAGTAATGGTTGGTGCTTGTTTGGCATGCAGAGATGAAGGCCATGATGGAGGCGGTGGCTGACGACGATATTGCTGCTAGCCAGCATAGTAAGTCAAATACAAAAACATGAAAGCATTCACTTTTAGCAAAGAATTAGGTTTGATTTGTACAACAAAAGTGTCTTTTATTGCAAAATGCACAGACGGACTTATTTTACTGAAAAGTTACAGGAAGGAGATTGCAATTTATTTTATGATCATATAATAAAGACAGTTTCATTTATTTTGTGAAAATTACAAATGAGGTTTAATTAATTCAAGAGAATTAAACCAGAGAATTAATCACAAAAAAAAAAAAGAAAAAAAAAAGCTGTGTACATAAAGTTGTTTTTAAATAATTTATAAACTTTTTTTGTTGTATTTATAAAAAAAAAAAAAAAAAAGGGATTTGCTGTGTGCGTGTATGTATATATATATATATAAACTCATCAAAAGACTAAAAGCTTAAAATATAAGCAACTAAAAGCTCTTAACTTTGGCATGGAGCCTATGTTGCTAGATTTGCAACCCAGTATTTTATTTTTATAACAACCATCAGGCAGGAATAATAACTTACAAATATGTGTGTGTATAATTTATTTTAAATTTTGAATGAATACCCATATTTCAGTAGATGCTCTATTTATTAAACAGTATATTTATTTTTCATCAACTGGCCTAAATAACAAAAAATATTTTGGTTTACTAAATGAAATTATTTTCATTTAGTAATCCAGATTTCTGCATTATATACACAAAGAGGCAGCAATTTTTCATTTTAACACATTTCGTTAAAAATGACCAGAGATTTTAATTTTTCTTCTCAGTTTTTAACGAATCCTTATAAATGTAAGAGAGAGATTATAAATAAACCTGAAAAGACTTAGAAAAAGTCATTTTGGTCTTGAGAGATATTTCTTTATATATATATATATATATATATATATATATAAAGAAATAAGATGAAGAAACAGTATTTATCAGAAAAAAAGAAAGTGCACATTTGACATTTCCAATTCAAAAGATATCAAGTGGGAGATCTACAAATATATATATATATATATATATATATATATATATATATATATAAAATGAGAAAAATTGAATGAAATTATTTTTCATCTTGTGTTGTAAATTGCTGGTTGAATTTGAGATGACAAAAAACACAGGATGGATAAATTCTACGACACTTGTAGAGAAGTTATAAACCAGTTTTACCAGCTCTTTGTGAATAAGACACCCCCTCCCCAACCAACAAGTCAGATTTGAAATTTCATATATTTCATTGACTGATAGAGTATAGGTTAGCTTGTTTTATTAAGCTAACAGACATTTTAATATACAAGCCAACAATCACAAAATATTTTTCATATTAGTAACTTGCTGTCTCCATTATAGTGCATTCTTGTTTACGATGATTGTTCAACCAGAGTTTATAAACAATCTAAATATCAACTGAACATGATGCATACATAATATGCAGTTGTATACTTATCCAAGCTAATTTTAAATATAAGGATAAAAATTTGCAAGAAAAGCAGACCCACATTCAAGATTTTCATTTAATAAATGGTAAAGATTACTTTCTGATAAAACAAAGCAAATTAATGCAGTTCCTTAATTTCAGAATTAAACTTATGTTTTCAATTCTTCAGTAAAATTTCCAAGAACTTGAAGCAAATTTATAATTATGTGACTGACAGTTATTGATACAAGACAAAATTACAAACATTTCACAGACATATGCTTTAACAACTCCTATAGATCTTCAATACACAAATTATATTGTTATGAAATTTGAAGAGAGTGGCATTCTCATTAGAAACTACATGTATATGAATAAAACCACTCACTTCTAATAAAAATAAAGTGTTCAAATCTAAGGGAAATCTACTTGTATGTTTTATATATATAAAAACACACACAGGCAAACCAGAATCTCCAATAGATAATATTTCCTTCAGTTAAATAATTAGCAAAGAGTCTCACCAGTGTAGCCTTGAAACTTACTTGCAAAATTCATCTTATCCCACTTTGTGATAATACAGAAGACCTTTAATTCCAATGATACTATTTTATAATATGTAAAAGAATGAGGTTAATTGGTCTTGTAAAAATTCTGAACAGAGAAACTTTCATCTTGAAGTACGCACAAACATAACGATTTCACCTATTATAGTTTTTTTGTGAATAATTTAAAAAGGCAAGAAAAAGGTTAGCTAAGTCTTCATATTGATTGCTTGGTTATCAGTGGAAGAGATGAAGAAAGCAATCAATGCTCTCACATACACGCAGAGCGGTTGCTTTTTGATGACATCCTACACGATCAGCTTATTGACAGTATATTATTCATTATACACAAGGAAATTAGCAAGACTTTTTTAAACTTAAAATCATTAAATACAAAATGTTTCCAAATAGAAAGGTTTTGTTTGTTTCATATGTAATAAAAACAGTCACAAAAGGAGATGCTGGAAAGTACACATCCTGACCCACTTTGCAAAATCTGGCAGTCAGGGTGAGAACTTTTCACTACGACTTTGTACTTAAATAATTCACTCGTGTTAAATACTTAGGGTTTTTTTTTGTTTTTGTTATATATTTCAATTTCTAACAAAAAAACTATTAAATTTTACAACAGAATTCAGTTTAAAAAGATATTGAGCATTTTCTAACAATAAAAACAATTATAATGAAAATAAAAAGCCAATGTAATTTACAAGTTTCTGGTGATACAAGAACAAAAAAACTACATATTTTTTTGAAAAAGACACCGTCTATTATAACTAATACAAGTTTTTTTATAGCAAAGAAACTTTCTGTATCAAAAGATGCATTTATGGGTTAAAAAGAGCAACTTGGAATTATATAATCGCATTAATGAGTTACAATCAGCCATTTTATTTTGTTAATCAATAGCTTTTTAAAATATAAGAAAAAAAAATTATTTGAAGCTTTTTGCTTTTAAGTATTAAAATAGAAAAACCTACATTGGAAATTTTTAAAAGCCACTTTAGTGAAAGTTCAATAAACCTACTAAAGGAAATAGGTTTTTGCTTTAAGAAATTAACAAATATGAGGCTCAAGAGCCACAGAAAGTAGAGTGGTAATGATAAATGTTTAGAATTAAATCTCAAAAAGTAAACTAGATTGGAGAAATAATAAAGTAAATACAAAAAAACATTCCTGCAATTACTATGTAAAAACAAGTCAAGCATTTTTAGCCAACATTAACAAAATTCTGAAGCTGTGTATTTTTCATCTTCCAAAAAAGTAAACAATAAATCCAAATCTTAAACTGTGTGTGTATACACACACACATATATATATATATATATATATATATATATATAAACTATAATGCAATTTTATCGACATATTGAAATGATTTTCGTAATTCTTAAAATAAGAAATAATTTACATTACAATATCAATTTTTTTTTTTAACACTCACTCAAAGCAGATTTTCATTAAGAATATCCATGAAAATTGAGTGTAACTCGTGCAAGACTGACTTCCGGGCTAACTGCAGCAATTGAGCTTTGAATTCAAAGTGTTTATATTTGTTATTTAGTGAGTTATATAATCAATCAAACGTATAGGGATCACGTAGCATT
The DNA here is from genome assembly GCA_037127315.1 of Ascarosepion bandense. Taxonomy (NCBI): domain Eukaryota; kingdom Metazoa; phylum Mollusca; class Cephalopoda; order Sepiida; family Sepiidae; genus Ascarosepion; species Ascarosepion bandense. The sequence continues at coordinate 518,806 of JBBBDQ010001875.1, forward strand.
CCCACATTCGAAGAAAAGACGGGAGGGGAGAGAAGCAGCAGCACCACTCCTTCCCAATAAATACTGAAAAATAAAATGAATACCAAAATTGTTTGAAATCAGTTTTCTATTGTTTTGTTACAAAAATTTAAACCCAGAGACATTTTGACACTGGTTGACTAATTAAGTATATTTATACTTCTCCACTTAAAAGATATGTGGACACCTTATAAGAAAATTGTTCCTTTGAATAAACCAGGCACGATTTTATTTTAATACACTTTTGACTTGACTCACAAGACTAATTCAACAAAAAACATTTCCTTTAGGCTTTGAAACTAGCGACATAAAGGAAAGGCTAAGTTTCACTAACACAAGTCATTTTGATCATTTGAATAATTTTTGTAAGACCTTGCAAGAAATAACTTTAAAACAATTTTTTAAATTTTGAAGAGAAGGAAAAAAACTTAAAACAACTTAAAAAGGCCCCAACAAAGAAAAACTTAATTTAATTACCATTGGCCAGGAGGAAAACTTGAATTACTTGAATTGGGTGAAGAAAAGTAAGAGAATAAAAGACATTTGAAGAACGGTTGTAGCGAATATTATTTAAAAATAAAATAAAAATTTAGACTTAACATTCTTTTCATTGAACCAAATGACATCTTTTAAACTGACATAGCACTTGAACTCAAAAAACCTAAGTTGCTTGTTAAAAAATTGACCTCGACCTTAGGTTTTACTAGTTTTCGTTGGAGAGGATAAAAAAGAAATACTTATTTAGGTTTTAAATTTAGAACCTTGAGTTTTTTTCTATGCTTAAACAAACAAAAATCCTTAATTTTTATGCAAAAATTGTTTCACTGTGTTCAAGAAACAGTTTGGGTGATTTTGGCAGGAAAAAAAAAAAAAAGAATTAATAACTTGTCTAAGTGGAAATTAAAAAATTAAAAATTGCAAAATTTCTTGCCGTGTTCATTGCAAAAAATAGAAAAAAAAAGTTTTATACTTCTATTGAAGTTTAAAAAATGTATTAAAAATAGTTTTTAACGAGATATCGTAACTAAATTCTAAGCTGTATATATTATAAATAAATAAAACTACCAATTTAGCAGTAAACATGAGTGTTTATGAGAACAAGTTCCTCAATATTGCAATCAACGTATGTTAATAAGGCTAAAAGAATAAGGTTAAGAAGGCTAAAAGAAAATATGCTCCTGTTCCAACACTTTCCTCAATCACCGACTACAAGGAGAAATAAAATTTTCAATCAACAACTTCCTATGAAAGTATCTACAAAATGACAAACGTGCAGAAAAACAACCGAATTTGTCAACCATTTTAAGAAAAATGGCTCCCCGCCAAATCATAGAAACAGACAAATATTTAAAATGAAAAGAAAACCCACCCAGAAGAATGTCAGTAAGGAGCTAGAGATTTTTAAACACATACAGGTGGCATGTTTTAGAAAAAATTAAGATCTGTAAGCCAGTTTAAGATGTATGCGTGAGAGTAAGGTCAGAGTAGGAAAAATAAATTCATCAAAAAAGAGGGCTTATTGGTATTTTAAGCAGGACCCCATTCTAAATAGAAAACTATTTCTCAGTTCTGACAGTGTCGCAACCTAAAGAATGCTAATAATAATCACCTCATTTTTTAGATGAGTGAACTATGCAAGTTATACTGCTGAAGAGAGCTAATCTCTTCAAATTATTAAAACACCGATTCCATCCGATAAATTTAAAAAAGAGAATTTACATCGCCACATGATTCAATGGGACGAATAGTTTTAAGTTTTTAAAAGGAAGCGTAATTTGTTTAGGAAGGGTCCAACAATAATTTAGAAAATAGGCAGCTATTCAAAATAATATGCTTCATGAAATTTTCGTATTCGTACAGTGTCCTAAAGACTAAAAAGTGAATCAACGTGAAAGTGAAAATTAGATTTTTGATAAATATCAACTTTCAGTATTCTTTCTTTACCCTTCCACATTGATTGATTTGAACACTTGACAAAAATACAGTTTGCATTGACATACGTTAAGTTAATGTTACTTTTGCAATTGCTAAAATTTGCTCAAAAGTTCAGACACGCTTTAAACTTGATTACCATTCGAAATCGAAGAGAATTATTCACTGTAAAAGTCAACACACGCACGCAAAAACCTGTGAAGGGCTGACAAGAATTATTTTTTCTTATAAGAAACTTAAGATTTATTGACTTCCATACCGTTAATAAAAGAAAGTCACAAGACAAAAAAGGGACTTCGCATCTATCAACACAGGATTGCTGAACTGTGAAGACAATGTTTATTTATTACGAAAAAAAAAAAAAAACTACACTTAGTTTTTTTTTTCGTTTTTTTCTTCAAGATAGAAACCAGTATAAAGAAACCAGTGAAAAATCGATCTAAGAGATCAATCACCCAAGATTTGCAAAAATTTAATTAAAATTTGCCAGCACAAAAAATACAAATAGAAGCACGCTAGTACTTCGATACAGAAAACAATTAGAAATAAGATTTTTAACTATTTTTTAGTAAGAAGAATTTTATCTTAACACTTGCTGTCATTAAACTTCGATTTTTATAAAAAATTTATGAGATGCAAAAGATTTAAATGAAATCTCTAGAGTCTAAAACTAAAAAGAGTTCTGGATTTTGTTTAATGAAAAATTATATGCCCAAGTTTCTTTAAAGAAAAAAATTCTAAAATGAAAGTTCCAAACAGATTTTTTCATATTGAACACATCTGATCAAAGTTCGGATGACAGTCGATAGTGATTTTGTACTGAGGTGGGTCAGCAGTTTATAAATTCTAAAATAAAACTTAACGGATAGGCAACTTGATGACATTTAAGACTGCTTTTTGCAATGAGATAGTGGAGAGAGATTGGCAAATCGTACAAGGAGAGAAGAGAAACAAAAAAAGTAAAACCCAGGCAAAAATGTCAGTCACTTTGAGGGACGAGGAGGGGGTGGAGACAAATTGGGTTTATTTTATTAAAATGAATGCTAAAATTCTTTAAAACGAAAAGCTCTTGTCCTTTAATCTTTCATAACTTAAATTATACTAAAACTTAAAGGGAAAGAACATTTACTTCATTTCAGTATAGAATTAAGAAAATGTATTTTAAAAAAAAAAAAAAAAAACAGTAAAAGAAAAAGTATAATAAAAAAAATTAAAACTAATTAAGTATAGTCAAATTAATAGGTCATAATATTTCAAGTAAGGACGTCGCAAAAAATAGAATTCAATTTTTAGGAGCCATTGGTAGAGTAAAAAAAGAATAAAGAAAAAAAGAAACAAAAAACATTCCATTTTTGTTTTTTTATAGATAAAAAAAATGACTAAAAGAAGTGTACTACTGTACAAGCCACATGGGCAGTATTAAAACCGTTACTTCCACTCACCGGCTATTTTATCTCAAGTCAAACCCCTCCCACCAAACTCTCAGAATCAACATCACAAGTTAGTTTCCAGGAAGCAGTCCCCCACCTCCACTATCTTGAGTTTCCAATAATGGCAAGACCTTCCCTCCAAGACAGAAGCCTCCACCCACTTCAAATCCAATGCCATTTTCTATTCAGCGCATCGGCCTTTCTCTTGAAATTTATAGAGGTCTTTTGAGTCGAGTATCATTAAAAATATTAGCTATTCCTCTTTTCTTTTTTTTTTTTTTTTTTGTTATTACATCGGCAACACTTCTTAGCTATGTAGACAATTTATGAATATTAGGTGCTTTTTTCCCCGCCTGCCACGAGGATTAATTTTCTTGAAATGATTTACCATGTTCCTTTGAAGGTATATTACTTTTTTTTATGCAAAGTAAGGGAACATGAAAAGCTTTTCAATCACAAGTGATTTTACTTGGGCGAGGGGTGGGGGAAGACTATAAACATTTTTTTAGTTAAGTAAGTAACATTTTTATATAAGAATGATTATGTAAACAAAACTCTTGCTTAACGTTATGAGTGCATGAGAAACATTCAAATTCATAAAAAATAAAAGAATCAAAACCAAGAAATAAAACAGAAGTTGTAAAAAGTCATCTAAACCAAAAATAAAGCACTTATCTGCAAACTTTGATATAAAAAAAAAGAAAAAAAAAAGGGATTCCTAAATTAAAGGATATGAGAATTTATGTTATTGTTAACCAAGAATTTCAAATTGAAATCTAAGTTATAAGCGAAAGCAGAAAAAAAGCACTACAGAGTGCCTAAAAGAAAGTTTAGTTCTTGAAAGTACAACACTTATGGAATACATGCGCGAGTGAGATGTAAAAATGGTTTTATCATAAAAATTACAGAAAGGAACCTGAAGTTGAACACTGGGAAAGCTTTTCGTAACAATCAAAAGCAAAGCCTTTAGTTTTTCATTTCAATTACGTCCTGTAGGTCACTAGATGATGATTCAAGATCGTTCCAAAAAAGTTACCAATATAGACACAATACTGAATTTTTGTTTTTAATTTATGTAATGAAAGAATTAAACCAAAATAAAAAAATATGAAAGTAACTGAATTTTACAGCGTTCAAAGAACCAGAAAAGAAGCGAACATCCTGTATTTTATTTGTGGGAAAGAAAATAATGAAAAGTCTTCATAGCCTAGTCGTTAAGAGGTGGAGGGCCTGGCAAGGCATGTAGCAACACCTGCAGAAAAGTGACGTCATGAGTATGCAAACGGTTTAAGATTTAAAAATGGCAGAACATTGTTTCAAATAATAGTAAATTTACGGGAAACTATCCGGCAACGCTAAGCATCCATAGCGAATATAGATCTCGATTCGTGCCTCTTCATTTAACTATTAAATCAAGTTACATCGACGTATTTATTGTGCATTTATTGCTTTTTAACACACAAAAACGGACTTGAAAATTGAACATTAAAAAAAAAATAAATAAAGTGCTAAATTAGTACAAAACAAGAGAATTTTCTCTATGAAAGTGATTTCTCATAAATAAACGTTCGTTTCGCCATGATTCTGAAATTAAATTTCAAAATAATAAGAACTATTTTCTTAGGAAAAAAAATGTCATGTAAAATAAATATTAAACAAAAAAAGTATGCGGAGGATCATATAATAATCTAAGTGTCCATTCTTGTCAAATCTAAAATGTACTCTACAGGCTTATTTGAATCTTTTGAAGAAAGAAAGCTTAGAGGAAGGAGGAGGAGGAAGAGAAATTTGTCAGACATGTTTACCGTTTTGGTGGAAATAAACAAATGACTTCACAAAAGTGAACGTTCATTAAAAATATTACAAAGATTCTTTAAAATCTAGCTTCATGTGCGCAAATATACATTGTTTCTGCCCTAAAAACTTACCCTTGGAATGAAAAGATTGATAGAATTTTTTTTTTTAGCAAAGGGGAAAATTCTTAGATTTTTGTTTGAATACGGTAATTTCCTGTTTTTTTCTACCAAAGTACAGAACTGAGTAATCAGTAGAATACGCAATTATCAATCACGCTAGCTCATTATTTTAAAGAATTCATTCGTTCGACAGGAGGGGGTATTTTCCAAGGCCACAAAGGAAGACTAATCCTAAGAACATTTAAGTTTTTGAATAAGTAAAAAATATTTTTTTTAGTATTTTTATAGTCATTTGTATATAATTTTTGTTTAAAAAGTGCAGTTAAACGGCAAGAAATTCGTGTCGAAATACATCGAACAGATGAAATTAAAGTATTTTATCAAGTAGAAAAAATTAAAAGAAATGCAATTTGAAAATCAATTTCTCAAATATCTAAATAAATAAATAAAATAAAATAAAATCGGACAATTATTAAAGAAAAAAAAATCGAAAAGCACTTAAAAAAAAAAAAAATCAGTCATTGTTTGAAAAAGAGAAGTGAATTAAACTGGTTGTTACTTTGATTGGTTGCAGCCATGAAAGGTGCCAAGCTTATACGAACAAACATTTATAAAAACCGGTTTAATATCAATTTAAATAATAAAATGAAAACAATCAAATGCAACGCTAGAGTAATCTTTCAAAAATAAGTACTAAACAAAAATGGTCAATACTAATCTATGTTATAAGAAGGATGAGGGGAATCAAAAAAACCTCTTTTTCTTGTCGACTGTCCTTATGACCTAGATCAGACTTTAAACAGTTCAGCGTTGAAAGGAAACATCCATCCATCCATGCCATTGTGTGTGCTTGGTGATAACCAGTAGCACAACTACTATCATCACCCACGGAGGAAGGCCAATCGAGATCAATATTAAGGGGACACTGAAAAGCTTTTGTCTTGCAAATCACAACAATTTTTAAGCAAAGTCAATTTAGTCACAAGGTGCACGATATTTTAATGAATTTAAATCTACTGACGAATAAATAAAATCTGCTTGTATACATTTTTGTTGAAATAAAAAAAAAAAAAAAAAAAAAAAAAATCAAATAAGCGAAAATTTAAGATAAATGAATTATGAATTAGTTCCGAAGTAGTTAAAGTGCTTCTTACGAAAAATGATAAAAAAAAATCCATTAAAGTGAACTCATCAAGCCCCAATATAAGTACACAGCAAAAAAAAAAAGCCCTAATTCGAGGGGAGGAAGAAAAACCGGACTAAGTCACATGGTGATCATTAAATTAAAATTGCTACAAATTATTTCAATGTTTTATATTTTTTTTAATAAAAAAAAAAAAATACTGTTAAATAATAGCTACGTTTAAAATTACATATTTCTTAGATTCAATTAAAAAGGAAGTACTTTTGTTTTCTGTGCCGACTGAAGTTATAAATAAATATAAATACCTAAATATTTTTCTTTTACAATTACTTAGTGAAATGAATAGGGGGTGAGATAAAAAGTAACTCGGCATTTTTGCCTGGACTTTCTTGGTTGGTAGAAGAGAATATTTTAAAATGTTTAATATCAAGCAAGAGTCATTAAAAAGTTCAAAAGATTGACACATATCTTGTAAAGTACTGGTTGCAAAAAAAAAAAAAGTTACTAACAGAATAAGATAAGAAAAATGAAGTTAATATTTTAAAAAAAAAAAGCCACAATTAAAGTCTACGGTGGACCAATAAAAGTACAGTATAACTTGGTCGTCACATTTAAACGATAAGGAAGAAAAGAATTCTAAAGAAATAGAGTGCTTCTTTCGTTACTGACTTTCAAAAATGCTATAATATATAACTTAGTGCAAAAATCTGTTAACGCTTCAAGTTAGAGAAAGAAAAAAAGGTAAGCACTTAGTGAGAGGAAGATGGCCTGGTCGCTATCATCAAACAGGCAGATTCTAGTTGTACAATGATCTGCACTTGTTAAACATATCTAGACTGAAGAGGAAACAAGAAAAAGACAGCCACAGCATGGTGGACAGTTTACCCGCCATCCTTTGTTAGGAGCCACCACCACTGCAGCCTTGAAAGAGATCAAGCAATCAAAGGTTGTTGTTGTTGTTGGAGGAGGGGAAATAGAACTTACAAAAAAGCATTATATTTTTAAGATAATAGTTTTAGTGAAGGTTTATTAGCTTAAACATCTTAGCTGAATTTATTCGAAGCTTGAAAACGGTAACAATGTTATTGTTAACTAAGTTTGTTATTTTTAGTACATAGTTCAATGTTGAATCATCAATTCTACTGAAGGAAGAGTAAAAAAGGAAAAAAAAAAGAAAAGATTTTTTAATTCAACATAGTCAGTGACCTAGTGGTTGTGTCGGAGATATATATATATGTGTGTGTGTGTGTGTTTTTATATACCGGTTATTGGCAGCAGTAACCATTTTTTTTTTTAAACACACAAAAATTCGCAAGGAAAGGCAAGCAGTGACAAGTGCTTGTTAAAATTAAGTACTGGCCCGAGAAAAAAAAAGCTAAGGGAGAGAAATAAATTGAAATTGATCAGAATCTAGAATTGGAAATAAGTGGGGTGCACAGAGAAAGAAACAGTAGGTATGCAGCTAGCAAAAAGAAAAAAAAAAGCGGTACACACTACCAGACATTATTACTAAAAAGACATACTCTCTTACACACAAAGAAAAGAAGTTAAGATTTTAAACTAACGTCGGCGGCGGCAGACGGGAGAAACAAACAGTTCGAGAAAGGGAGGAAGAAAGCCTCACTTGGGGCAAGAGTCGGGGAGTGTGGGGGTGGTGCTGAGAGAAAATCGTACGGTAATTTGCATAAACGGAACCTGAAATGTCCCACACCACCAATAACTGTGTGTGTGTTGCCTTCGTTCTTTGGTTGCGTGTACCCGCCCGACTCTACACGCAGACAAGTAGATAATTAGTTTTTTTAGTACATAAGAAATACAGATCTTAAAATATTAAAAGTTCCGGGTTTATCTGTTATTCCGATAAGTCGGCATATCAAAGACTTTTTAGTCTTTTACAAAAATAAAGTGCAACAACCTGTCAATATTTCGATCTTAAAGATTTAAAATAAAGAGAAATTGATTTGGATGATATATATTTTTTGAATGTTTGTAGATGCTGTTCATGGGCTTAAAATAATTTTTGTTGATTATACAAAATAAAGAGGTGCGAGAAAACAAGCAAGTACAAGATCGGGGGAGGGGACAGTTAGGGGGGAGCGAATTACCGACAAAGGAGGTAAGAGAAATATATAATTCCGAAAAAAAAGGGGGGGGGGGTTATATTACAAGTAGGTCGCTTTGGTTAATTTTTTACTTTTAGAAAAATGTTTTTCAAAACTAAAGTTATATATATATATATAATCAAATCATGACCAAAAATTAAGTGTTGACCTATTTTAATTTTACCAACTAGCCCCAACCGATTGTTTATATATATGCTTATCAAATTGTAATTTTTGAAAAAAAAAAAAGAATAAAGAAAATCTTTCCGCATGGCTTGTCTAAAAGAAAAAAAAAGACTCATTCGAAGAAGTACATAATTCTTCAGATCAAAATAATGACATCAGCATGATAAATTTGAATAAATATTTTAAATAACATTTTTCAAAGAAATTGATTAACCATTTTTCATTTAACAATTGAACTTGTCGAGGTTCTTTTATTTAAACCCAAGAAATCTACACAATCCCGTACCTTTTATTTTATATAGAAGTTTTAAGTATTATTTTTTTATTCGTATATTTACGCATAAGCAACTTAAGAGTTAAAAAAAGAAAAATTTACAAGAACAAAAAAAAGACAAAAGTAATTTGTTTCACGTAAAACAATAACAAAAAGAAAATTAAAAATAAAACAAAAATGAGATTAAAATTTCGCATGCTACCCCGGGTAGTACGAATTTTAGAGTTTAGAGTTAAAACAGAATTTTTTTTTTTTTTTTTTTACTAATTCCGTGTGGTGCAGGTAAGTTAAAAAATAAATAAAATTAACAAAGAGAGTGAGAGGGCAAAAGTATGCAGTCGGCTTGTTAATTCGGTTTATAAAGAGAACTTAAAAAGTGGTTGGCTCTTGAGAGGAACAAACAAACAAACAAAAAAAAGCCAGGATATATAAAAAGGAGGGATACGAACAGTGATGGAGGACATTTCTTCCTTTTCACCTTTTTTGATGGCAGCAGACAAAGAGTAGAAGAGAAGCCGCCGACAACGACGGCACACACTTGTGTGTATATGTGCATATTATATATAGATCTATATTAATATCTATATACACATATATTCATATTTATATTAGGTATAACATAATTAGGTACTCAAAAATAGAATGGACTTACTGAAGAAGAGAATATTAAGCAGTGAATATTGAGGAAATTTAAACAATATGGTGGGACGCAAAAGTTGGGGGTAAAAATCAGAAAAGAGGACCGCCGAAACAAACAAACAAGAGAACAAGGATGAAAGAAAGAGGGAAGGAACGGAAATATATATTAAAACATTTTACTTATACAAACAAGCAATTTTCAAGGGAGATAGGAGGATAAAAGTTGAAACAAAAAAAAAAAAAAGAAAAAATATACCTTCCGCAATAAATAAAAGGGGGTAAATAAATCCTCCGTGGGCGTCTGATTTTTTTTTTTTTTTTTTTTTTGTTATTATAATTTTTTTTTTTTTTAATGTATATAATTAGCTCCCTCCTTTCGTTTTTAGGCGCCTATGAAGAAGATTTTTTTGGGACATGTAAAATTAACGACCAAAACATCCAAATCGCCAAACCTAGCACCAAATCTCGCAAAGTCTCGTTACGGGATTTTCTCTCTCTCTCTCTCTTTTTTTCTCCTCCTCCTCCTCCCTCCTTCTATTTGTTTCTAATCTCGTTACTTGCAATCTCCACCTCCTTCTCAACTTATTACTCCTACCCCTTTTGTCACTCTACCTCCCGCTTCTTTTACGTTTCCATTTCGTTTCGTTTCATTTTATTATTTTTATTTAAACTTTATGGTTTTATTTATTTTTTAAATCATCATCATCATCATCAACTAAATAATAAAATGAAATAAATCAACCAAAAATAGCAATTTCTTATAAAATAAAATAATCTCTAAACATTAGTATTTTTTCTTAAGCATTCCAAACAAGTAACTTTATTATGTAAGAAACAAAAAAGATTTTTTTAAACAAGGGGTATTTTTTTTTCAAAATTAAAAAAAGGCTTTATCTGTATGCATTTGTCTTATTAAATTTGCTTTTATTTTATTACTAATTTTCATATAGGAATTGAGTGTTTTTATCTAGTCGTGTGGTTTCTTGTTTTATACTTTAGTGTAATTAATTGAGGCCGGTAGTCAGTCACTGCAGTACTGTTAAAACGGGTTGCTTTATTCTCTCCGGTATTCCGTGCCTTGTTTTGAACCATGCACAAAACATCAAGTATGGCCGACGTGAAGGCGTTGGAGCATCCTACTCTTAAGGTAATTATAAATTCGCTTTAATACAGCCAGTTACGGGGCACTTTTAAACGATCTTAGCCCCATGTTTTTGTAGCTGGGGTAAGCTGGTGTTAATCCGAAAAATTGTATCTAGTGTTGGCACTTAAGAAATGGTCAGTAACGTGCTGAGACGTGGGTGTCGTCTGATGATAAACAAAACTTTGTCCGCCTTGTGTTTAACAAGACATTTCGTTAGGAATCAGCTGGAACTAATTGTTATACCATTTCTCCAAAAATGGATTAAATAAAAAAATTAAAGCCATAAAAGTTCATCGCCCTGCTACTCCCCCAATTTTTTTATCCACAAATTCCTCACCTGATTGTTTCGATTTTTTTTTTGTTTCGATTTATAATTTGCTTAATGCGCGTTTTTTTTACTGTTTTTTATTATTTAAACTCTAAGAATTTTTCCGAATTTGTCTTCTTTACAACTTTTTATTTAAAAAAAAAAAGTTCAACACAATCACGCGTGAGTTTTTTTTTATTTTGCTCTTACAATTATTTTTTTAATATTTGGGGGTCTTTTTACTTCTCTGTCCACTCCAGAAAACGAATAGCCATAAAATTTAAAATTCCGATCTAAAACATTTATATATGCATTATTTTATTACAATTTGGTACATATATCAACATTATTTGACTGAGATAAAAATATCCTTTTCAATGTTTTTATGTGAACCTTTTTATTTCGTAGTTACATCTCTTTTCCTTTTTTTTTTTTTTTTACTTTTTGTAAGGAAACTAGAAGAAAAAATGAGTGAGTCAGAAATAATATTTTACTTATTTTCCTACTTTTAAATATTTTATCTGGCACCTTCGAGAAAAATGGTCACTTTCCTTCCAAAAGTCTAAATCTGCAAGATCATCCTCGTGGCTTTCAGACGATAAATGGTCTTCTTGTATAACAAAGGTGATACCCTCGAGAATATTTTTTGGGCAGAAAAAAAAACCCCACATCACATCGTAATTAGATTTTATTTGTGTAAAATTCTAAACTACCAACTCATCGCCGTATAATTCAAGTTAAGATGAGGATAAAATTGTATTCATCATAGTCATGAAATGAAAATAGGTGATTTGATGTTTTAACATCTATCTAAGGTTTAAATTAAATTTAAATATTTTTCGCATTCTTCATCAATTTCAGTTTTAAATATATCAATAAACAAAGACAGCTTTGACCGATCAAAACATTTTAAAATTTAATCAATATTGAAAAAAAAATTGTTCTTGTATGTCATCAATCACGTTTTGACCTACATTCAGATAAAAAAAGACCTTTCAGTTTCAAAAGTTGAAACTTTTAAGAAAGTTTTTGATTATTATCAAAAGTTTTAGAGATTCAATTATTTTTATTTATTTATTTATTTATTTATTTATTCGCGTAATATTCACTTTAGATTTCATAAAAGTTCAGAATTCCTAAATAGTATTCTTAGAGATCTTCCGCATGTTGCAGATTGATGTTCAACGTTCATGTCAAAGTTCTGAAATCTGTCAAACAAAAGTTTGTTAGCATCTTACAAGAAAAACAACTTGCTTTTTTTTTGTTTCCATATAAAATACCATGAAATTGGATTTACACGACATAATAAAAAATTAAAAAACAGAAATTCCTAATTTTTGAAAATGGACGCTATTTATATTTGAACAATATTGTCTTCATCTTTGTTGGTGTTACTGTTATCATCACTTTTTTTTTTGTCTTTGTGCCCACCGGCTTTTATCTGATGTTTACAGATCCGGGTAACCTACAGGGAATTCTTAACTGAACCCTAATCTTCTGGAGTAGACTGTTTTTGTTCTACTGCCTATGTCACAAGGGATATCTTGTCTAATTTTTATTTTTTAGTACTGCACAGTTATTGCTCACTCTATTTCCACTCAGCTCTATCTATCTATGTGTGTGTATATAATATTTTTAAATAAAGCATTTAGGAATTTGTAGTACACAGTGACAATGCCCAGGTATTGAACTCCCAATTATGTTACTAAATTCACAAGCCAATTTTTTATGAACTAGGCAAGATAACCCTAAACATGAATAGTGGAATGAGAACAATCTACCACCATAGATTAAATAAAGGTTTCACTTAATAAATATCCTGTAGGTTACTTTGATCAATATACATGCCTGGTAAAAGCCAGAGAGCATAAGAGTTGAAACATTGTGATAATAACAAAGATGAGCACTGTTAGCCTGAAAGAAACCATACCTTAAAACTAATATATACTAGCAGTATAGCCCGGCGTTGCTCGGGTGTAATGAAAGCTTTAAAACTAATCCATGCTCCTGGAGCTCAGACTCTTTGGACGTTGGCACGAAAGACTAAAAAGCAATACTTGTTTCCAGTTAAAGCGAAACCATAGACTGAAAGAAAAATGAATGGACGTAAGTCAAATTTTGATTTCCTGTTATCAATATCAAATAAGTTTTTTTCATCGTAAACTGAATTTTGAAGGCTAAATAAGTCCTCTGAGCAAATGGTATCATGGCTGAGACTAAAAACGACAATTATACCTACTTAGAGCTAAACCCAAAGCAAAAACTAAAATAAAAGGGCTGAAAGATACAGACATACAGGCAGATAAACTGACACACACACACACACACACATCTTGCCTTTTATATATATAAGATATTTTATATATATAAGATATATGTGATGGTTCATTTAAGAACCATCACATCACTTGAAAAGACATAAAAGTGTTGAAACAAAATGGCTACTTTTGTAGTGATATTGTAACATATCCATGTTATAATTTATGAATAAATATATATATATATATATATATATATTTATTATCGATTTTCTGCATTATTGTCAGAACTGCAACCTTGAAACTTCTGAATATCGTTTCTTATGTCTTTGTCTATGAGTGTATCAAATTTGATTAAAATCAGTCCACTCCTTCTATAACCCAATTTTTTCGATTTTCGATATTTATCAGGGGTACCTCGACACAAAACCTAGCTAAGAACACTCGCAGATGCTTATAATACAACTGTTAAATTTTCAAGAAAATCGGTTCAGCCGTTTTGGAGTCTATAAGTAACGGACACACACATACACAGACAAAGTTCCATTTATAAATAAGTTTAGATAGTTTGGATTGTTGTCCTTTTCTTCATTGCAATATTCATGACATTTCGGCTGTTGTTTGCTCCAACCTTCTCCAGGTGATTGGATATTGAACTGAATCCTTTATTTCATTCACTTGGATAGATTGTTTTCATTCCATGAGTCATGTTACTTCGAGATGTTATCTCCATTTAACTCAACTCTTCAAGTTTCTTTTTTAGTTCACCTCTGCAGTAGCCAGGTATTGAACTCACAACTTTTCGGGCCAAATAACTGGATCCAACTTTTATCCACTGTTGTTTTTTTGGTTTTTTTTTTCCTCTCTCTCTCATACTCACACACACAACTCTCCTGTCCTCTTTTGATATATGAGGGTACAGCAACGTTTTTAGAACCAAACAGTCAAACTACCTATGCATATGGTTTAATTACAGTAGGAAAGGCTTGTGAAGAACCAACCACACTTTCTTTTGGGAAGAGAGCTGGTGTGCATATTGTGTCATAAGGTCCCTGAAATGATATTCCTCAGGTTTTGAACACAGAGTTGTCCTTCCTCTAGACTGATTGCCACTCAAATCTGTCCTACTATTTACCCGGAGTTGGGGGGAAGAAGAAATAGGTTCTTACCTTTCTCATGGAAATGTAATGAACTCAGCTATTTGGTTCCTCAATCTCAGCTTCTAACCATTACTCTACTGTGCTTTATATATATATATATATATATATATATATATATATATATATATATATATATATAAAACGGTAAAATTCCGGGAAGGATTGGTAAAATCCAGGATAAGGTTGGTGAAGGATCCAGGAGGATCCTAGTAATATCCTTAAAATATTAAAACTGATCCAATAGAGAGCTCGGTGCAAACCAATTCAATTCACAGCAGATATTTCTTTATTTATCTGTAAATTCAGATAAAACTTATGTGGAAATAATTTTTCCTTATTCTCTGTTTATAAGGGCTCGAAGAAAGCATGTCTTAAAATGAAATGTTCCCCACTAAATATATATATATCTACAAATACTTTCAAATATAAATTTACTCAAGCCACAAGATTAGCAACTAGGTCCCACCCTTTTACTGTGAAACCAATAAATTGTAAACGCAAATTCTATTCCAGCAGCTTTTTTTCTTGCACTTCCCACCTGTGGAATTCTCTTCCATTTACTTGTTTTCCCGACAGCTATAATCTCCAAGAATTTAAATGTAAAATCAACAGTCATCTCCTATCTCACTAACGTGCATTCTCTCTCTCATGCTCCTTTCTCCATCCACTCCACTCTCATCAGTATTCACACCCTTCTCTTACCCACTTCCGGACACCTCCTATAACCTGTCACTCTTTCTCATAACTTTCCTCCTATGTAACCCTCTGCAAAACAATGGCAGTAAAATGCTCTGCTTGGGAGTGATATGATTATAAAAAAAATATATATATGTACAGGGTGGGCCATAAGTCGCGCACCAAAGCATTTGAAACAATTCTGATAATAATAAACGTTATTTTTTAAAGGCAAATCATAACTGAAAAAACTTTGGTAAAACAACGTTTATTTTATACCCAAGGAAAGGGAAAGATATTTTACCCCGCTGATTTTACATTGATTCACATCACTTCACGTAATTCTTTGGTGCACGACTTATGGCCCACCCTGTATATAAAAGAATAGTTAGGTTTGCCTATTGACCAGTACGCACTCCTTCCCAGTCTTTTGAAAAGGAGTAGGTTTCCAGTTGTTTGTTAAGTCTTCTCATTCTCTCTCACTCTCAATCATTTCACCCCAAGCAAGGCAATAAGTCCAAGGTGCAAGGGGTTACTGAGAGCGAGAGAGAATGAGAAACCTTTAGAAGCAACTGGAAACTTAATCCTAAACAAGGAATAAACCTCTACTACTTTTCAAAAGACTGGGAAGAAGTGTGTACTGGTCAACGGGCAAACTTAACTATTCATACATTTATTACTGTGAATTTTTTATACACATTTCAATGAATATGACAAGCAAGGAAGATCTTTGTTTTATTCAATTTTTCTGGTGTATTGACAGCTTTTTCTATTAAACACTCTTAAAAACCTCTATTAAATAAAAACTGTAAAGACAATATTGTTCAGTTATTGCTTGTGCTTTTCTACTGAGTATATACAAACTGCCCAGTCCATGGATTAAGCCCCTGATTATCATGTCACCAAACTCGCGTACAAATACTGTAAGAACTACATGAACTATCTCTAGACATGAACATGAATAAGGGGTTCATTTTGGAATTCCTTGTGGTTTACCCTTATCAATATACGCATGTACTTGACAATACAGAAGGACATGTTCTTCAAAAATTCCTCAAAATGTACCTACCACCACCTTAATTATAGAATGCCCCTAAAGTCTGGACACAGAGGCTAAAATGCATATTTTAAAGAAATTAAACATTTCATTGAATTGGAATATTATGTTAACAAAAACATCTTCAGTATGATTAGATTATTTGTGATGCAAAGGTTGATGCACTTTGCGAGATTCAGTCAGTCAGTCAGTTAAGTGCCATACATGAAACACGCTTGGGCGATCATGTCTCGAAAGAGACATGACTGACTGGGCAGAAGATTATCCCGCAGTAGGTTGCCATTGCTTTCTGCGGTAGACTGGTTGCCTGCCAAGGCTATAGAACCCAATCTGTCCTGTTATTTAACCCATAATTGGAAGGAAGAGATGGATTAATACCTTTCCCAAGGGTATTTGCGCATAAGTGAATGCAATGCATTCAACTGGAAGAGAGTAGGAGACAAAAAAATTTAAAAAATGAGAAATAACCATGACCTTTTTCTTATTCTGTGTGCCATGTCCCTTCAGAATGTAAGCAATCATAGCCCTCCATGTTGTCATATCTCTGGTGGCTTGTAGCACCTTTCTCCTTTTACCCAACCCAAACCCTGCTCTGTCATTCACTTGCTCAGGCCAATCAAGTATGTTACTCGCTGCTTTTCCCTGTCTCTTTCCCTCTGACCTGTCAGTATTAGATTCTCCAAGCCCTCCTCCCTCATTACATTTACCATAAACTTTAGCTGTCTTATGTAGAAGAAAAAAAATTAACCTAATACCAATAAAAAGTGCATAAGTTATTTTTTTTAACTTAATGTAAAAATAACAAAAATGAGAAAATCAGCTGACAATTGCTGATACCTCCTGATGAGTAAACTGAATGATTAGAAAAAAATTAATCTACAAAACTCTGGTGGTGCAGAATATAATTCATTAAAAAAAACAAAAAAAACACAGTATACTGCAGTTAAGTTTTTGGTTTAATACTTCTTAAGTGCTTATTATTTTCTTCTTTTCTGGACATAGGAATGTTTTATTTCCAAACACAATCAGCATATTTAAAATTACATCCTCGATAGTTTATCTTTACTAATGAATGGAATATTAATGACTATTCAGTTAGTCAAGTGCCATACGTGATACACACTTTGAGCAATCATGTCAAAAGAGACATGACTGACTGGGCAGAAGATTATCCCACAGTAGGTTGCCATTGCTTTCTGTGGTAGACTGGTTGCCAGCCAAGACTATAGAACCCAGTCTGTCCTATTATTTAACCCATAACTGGAAGGAAGAAATGGATTAATACCTTTTTGTGCATAAATGAATGCGAGGAATTCAACTGGATTTTGAACTCAGCACCCCAATTTGTTATTCCAAGTCACCACAACGCACATCCAATGACTATATTTTGTATATTTTCTATAAAGCTGAATGACTTTTCAGCTTTATAGAAAATATAAGTTATGATAGAAGAAGAATTTTTTTTTTTCATTTATGGGAAAAATGATTTGCTGATTTCTAATGGCATGATGAAAATTCTTCAGTACCCCAAAAAGATGCTCTTCCCTAAATAGATCTAATGTTTGCTTAGATTTTATGAAATAGGTTGAATTGCAAACTTTAAACCCTTCCTTGTAGACATATATAACATTTTAAATAAAACTTTGAAAATTACATGTGTATGATCATTTCTACAAAGTACATTCAGTGTTTTTTTTTGTTTTTGTTTTTTTGTTTTTTTATGAAAAAATTCAGAAAGTTTTTTTTATGCACTAGAAGTTCACTTAAAAAAAGGATAAGGAAAGAAATAAGCAAGAAAAGTAGGAGGGGAAGTAAAAAAAAAAGGGAAGTGTATGGCAGGCATCCAGAGTTGTTTCAGAGAGAGGGATGACAGAGAGATAGTGAAATGGATTCAACTCACTCTGTGAAAGGGATATTCAAAGATTGTGTATGTGCTTAAAGAAATTAAGTATCACAGGAAAAGGGGTGAAATGTGGAGGAAAGGGGAAATGTTGAAGATGCAGTTGTGACAATCATTACCCAGGGAGGGTGGGGAGAAAGGGATAGATATATCCTGTAATAGTTTTTTTCTTTTTATATGTAAAAATTTAGATAAAAATTAGATATATCTGTAAGCAAAGACAAAGGGAAAAAGTTTCTTTACTCATGAATTTTGTCCCCAGAGCTACTTTATCAAGGTAAATGGAAGCAGGTATTTATAAATAAAACTTAAAAATATTATGTTTTCAAAATTTTAAAATTCAAAAATGCCTTAAAATATTAAACTGTAAGTAAAGATAAACTATGGCCAATGTCATCACTTTCTCCCAAAAGAATAATTTACGCCCTAGACTTTTTCAAATATCATATTACAGATATATTTTATTTTTAAACACTTTTTTTTCAGATGTCATATTTCAGATACATTTCATTTTTATTTAAATTTTTACATATAAAAAAAAGGGGGTAAAATGAAAAAAGGTGATATAGGAGTGTTTGTGAGAGTCGTATTGTTCTTTAAATTCTCCTGCAGAAATTACAATGTAAATTTGGTAATTCTTTTTGTTATTTTTGGGGGAGATTTGAGCTTTGTAGATTACTTGGGCATATCTACATCTGCCTTCCACCTGACAGTTGTTAATGGAATTGCAAGAAGGTAAAATATCTGTTTTAGTGTCAGTTTTATGTAAATTCTTTAAATTTGTTTTTTATGGAAATTGACAATACTGTCCATATTGTGTGTACAGGAGTAGCTAATTTTATGAGTATTTCTATTGAAGATTTTGTTTAATGGATTGTTGGTATAGAAATGTTTACTTACTAGTTTAAGAAAATATTTTCCTATCTTAATATTAGGTAGTCTACAGAATGAGGGGTTAAACGATATTACTTTCCTTTTTCTACACCTAATTTTTTCATATACTAATTTATTCTTGAATCAGCTTTTCTGAAGGGCCTTCTTGTATAATTTCTTATTTTCTTTGAAAATTTTGAGGTTGGATGATAACTGGTTAATTCTAGTGTTAGCAATGTTGGGTATTTGCTTTATAAAAATATTAGGGTGGTTGGAATGGATGTTAATATAACTGGGGATATTATTGTCTTGATGGGAGCCATCATTCAGGTTAAGGATAATGTATAAAAAAATAGACTATTTTTAGATTAGAGGAAATTTCAATTTTAAAGCCAAGGAATTTAAGAAATTTAATCTTTTTAATGAATTCTATTTGTTAAGGATCCATTGCTATCAGGGATGAACATAAGGTCATCATCCTGATATAATCTAATTTGTTTAGGGTCTATAATTCTACTTAAGATATCTAATATGTAAATTCCTACAAGGTCAACAACCTGAGCTGAATCATATGCCCCCATCGGGATGTCAAAACTATTATAGGAACCTTTTGTCCAGGTAGAATGATCAAAAGTAAGAATTGATTTTCTAGCATCTCAAATAATTTTAATTTCTCTAGCTGTGATTTCAATGTAATTTTTTGCAAAGTTTATATAACTACCTAGGAGGTCTTTGGAGCTTAAAGACTAAGTCTACAATATCAAATTTAAAAATGGTGAATTTAGATTTTTCTTTAATTTTGGTGGACCAATTAATGGTATCATAATTAATAATAGATATATATATTATTAATTATTACATTAGAACTTGTGAAACTAGTGCGTAGTTTTTCACATGTTCTAACATAAAAATTAATAAATTTTCATTGGTCAATTTTTATATTAAGCACTGTTTTAAATTAATATTTTGAATGTTGCAATTTCATTCTTGTGTGTGTATGTATATAATCAGTATGTTCATAGCTTAACAATGATAATTGTTTATTTTACTTAATATATTTTTCAAAATAATCTCCCATGTCAATATGTTTAATTCATTAGTAAATATTGAGGACATGTATCAAATAATTATACAATAAAATTTTCACTTATAAACTTTCAACTTATATTGAATCCAATTGCATATCTATCATAAACACACACACATATATATATATATATATATATATATATATATATATATATAAATAAAAGGCACAAAGACACTATTTTTTTTTTTTCCTTAAGGAATCAGGAATGCTTTTGTGCCAACACTTCATTAGAAGGAAACCATTTGCAAAATTAGATGACACAATAAAAATTTTAAGAGGAGGACAACAGTTGGAACATGATTTAAAGCAATTTTTAGTAAAAAAAATTAACACATAAAAGAATAATACATATTCCTTAAGAAAAAAAAAAAAAGAGAAAATGTCTCTGTGCCTTTTGAGATCAATATTTCATGTTCTGTAATATCAACTCTTTCTATATAACATTTAAAGAGGCCTATTTTGGCAAACAGCACCAAATCGACAACCTCTCAAAATTTTTGTGATTGTAATGGATATGAGCTCGGAATGAAAAATTGGAAAGCCAAGTTCAAATTCCAATTGAATACATTGCATTCACTAGCGTGCAAATACCTTTTGGAAAAGTTATTAATCCATCTTTTCTCTCTTCAGCTATAGATTGAATAGCAGGACAAGTTTGGTTCTATAGTCTTGGTAGGCTACCTGCTGTGGCAAAATCTGCCTAGTT
This sequence comes from Ascarosepion bandense, assembly GCA_037127315.1. NCBI lineage: Eukaryota > Metazoa > Mollusca > Cephalopoda > Sepiida > Sepiidae > Ascarosepion > Ascarosepion bandense. The sequence continues at coordinate 539,617 of JBBBDQ010001875.1, forward strand.
ATGGTTTGAAAGGTACATGTATACCATTTACTGATATCAAGTTTTTATTCAAATTGATCAATTTTAATTGAGTAATACTGGCACACCCACGATCATATTGTTTAACTTTCTTCAACCACCTATTCTTAATTTTCTGAATAACCATGAATTCATCTTATATTTTCTAAAATAAATCACTTTCATCATTTATTTTTAAAATATCACCTGAATAATATCAATATTGTTCTGAAACATGAAAATTTTTGTGTAGTGATATAATGCTTTTATAAACTGTTATGGACCAGGTTAAGGTCCGAAAAGAACAACACTACCACCAGGGTAGAAATAACAAATATATATTAACAAGAAATAACAATACAAAATGTGGAAGGTGTTAGTATAACTGTCAGTCTGGTTTAGAGTGAACTACTACCAACTCGACACTCTCTCTCTCTCTCTCTCTCTCTCTCTCTTGAGAGGCATAGTGTGTGTGTGTGTGTGTGTGTGTATATATATATATATAGTGTTAGGAAGAGTTCGTTCTGGAGTTACAGTTAAGAACCCATGACATAAATCATTGTAATAACAAATACTCTAGCCTCGATTAAAAAATCTGGTATTGGCTACAAGGCGAACCTCACTGCCAAGCTTAAAAATGACCTCCAATCCCTGGTGGACTGGGGTAAAAAATGGCTCGTAAAATTCAATTCTTCCAAAACAAAGCTGCTATCAATTAACCACCACAGACAACCGCACCTCCCTCCCATTAGCATGGAACAGGCTTGCCTCCCAGAGAGTAAAACACTATGCCTGCTTGGCCTGACACTCTCAGCAGACCTCAAGTAGAATGACTACATCGAATCCATTGCTAAATCCACTGCTATGAAAGTCAGTTCTCTGTGCAGGGCTGGAAGTTTTTCCCATCTGAATTCTATCCTGCACATAAATCTACCGTCCGCCCGTGTATTGAATACTGCTGCCACATCTGGTTGGGTGCACCTGCTATTCTCCTCGGGGTTCTTGACAAAATACAGCGGAGAATCTGTAATGTGATTGATACCGACTTGGCTGACCGCCTGCAGTCACTCTCTCACTGGCGTGACGTAGCTTCCCTGTGCCTCTTCTATAAATACTTTCACGGCTTCTGCTCTGATGAACTTAAAATTACTGGTGCCCCCTAGGTGTGAATTTGCACGAGATACTAGATTAGCAACTAGGTCCCACCCTTTTACAATGAAACTGATGAAATGTAACCGCAATTTCTACTCCAACAGCTTCTTTTCTCGCACTTCCCACCTGTGGAATTCCCTTCCGCATGCTTGCTTCTCCGACGGCTACAACCTCCAGGAGTTTAAATGTAAGGTCAATAGACAACTCCTAACACACTGACTCACATCCATTCTCTTCAACACTCTTCTTACTCATCTATCACCCTCCTTCTGACATTTCCTATACCCTATCGCTCTATGTAACCCCCTGCGCTATAGTGGCAGTGGAATGCCTTGCTTGGGGTGATATGATAAAAATATATATATATATATATATTACTTAAAGATACCTATTTTTGTAGAAAAATACAAAATAGTCATCCTATCAATATTTTTGAATGGTTTTCCATCAAACATATTAACAAAACCCAATCATTATATGCTGTCAAGAATGCTTTCATTCTTTTGACAAGTTCAACAGGACGTTTTTAACATGCTCCTTAAAAACATTTTTCAAAAATTGTTGGCAAGTTTGTGGTCAGGTGATTTTCCTGTCTACCTACCAAATATCTTTCTTTTTACATATATACGACTCAATCCTTGCATTACTCCAAACATGATACTTGTGATCTATTTCTTTACCAATGAGTCAGCCATTGAATTCTTTGGATGAAAAAGACAAATATTTATTTTTGTGCACAGCTTGCATGGGGTGCAAAACTTACCTAGAAAATATCAGGATAATCTAAGAAGAGCTCATGCACAGTTGTTTATACTCTTGATTTATCAAATGAATGAAAAAAACAGTAGCAAAAATAAAATGTTTTATGGGATATCCTACATACACTATTGACCAAAATTACTAAGCCACCCTAATAATGATGGATTTCATACTATTTTTCAGTGTTTATTGCCGAGTGAATAATTGTAAATGAAAATAGATGATGATTAAAAATAATAGACATTCATTGTCTCTAAATTTTATCAGTTTAGAAAATTATCTGCTGCCTCGATACACTATATATATATATATATATATATATATATATTCTCGCTAAAATTTAATTCAACAAAAAAAAAAAACAACCAGAAACCCCCGCAAAAGAAAACAAACCCTATACAATACCAACAAAAAATAATGCAGTTGCAACAGAATAGTAGATAAATAAATAAAAAAAATATATTTCATATTTATAAAATATGTTGTATAAAGGATAGATTTTATAAAAGAAATATATTTCTTGAATATTATGAAATGTTATATTTTATAATATTATAAAATAGCTTAATATTATGGAATATTATAAAATATTTTTTATGAAAGATATATTTTGTAAAGAATATTTTTATAAAAAATAAAAAACAGCAAAAAGCACACACCCCAATACAAAAAAACATACATTAAATTAAGGAGAAACCAACCCCAAAACAAAACAACACCTACCAACCCCTAAACGAAACAAGCTAGGCGCCAGCACCACCAGCCCTTTCAAGATTAATAGATTAACCTATCATGAACTCTGACAAAAACAAACACTTGACCCCAAGACCAGTTAAAAGGTCAATGGAACTCAAAACACAGACCAACCCCTCTAACACCCAAAAATAACAAATCCAACACAAATAAACTAGTCTTTTCAACTAGATAATTCTCATTTCTAAAAAAATCACCTGAGGATGAAGCCAAAACATAATGGGCTGGCTTCGAAACATAAGAAATTTTTTGTGTAGTGATACTATGAATTTAAAAACATTGTAACAACCATTACAGTATATATATATATATATATATATATATACACTACCGACCATGATTATTAAGCCACCCCCATGATGTATTTCATACTATTTTTTAGTATTTATTGCCAAGTGAATAATTGTAATGAAAATAAAATGGTTCTTTTGTTAATACTTCACAATAACTTGTGCATCAAATGAATTTATAAATATTCAATAATTACCTATATTGCAGTTACATCAATGAAAGAATGAAGAAAATTTAGGGCGATTCAGACGAGTTCATCTTTGCTTTTTTGCCTTGTAAAATTTTGCAAAGTAATAACAAAAGAACCATTCTATTTTCATTTAGAATTATTTACTAAAAATAGTATGAAATACATCATTTCTTTTAAAAAAAAAAAACTAGGGTGGCCTAATAATTATGGCTGGTAGTGTACATATGTTCAGTCTATAAGGATTTTTAAAAATAATTTGCAAAAATGCATCTTGTAGTGTTAAAAATTTATGCAGACATGTTAACAGCAAGAGGAAAGCAGAGAGCAACCTACTTATCAATTTTGTGTAAATGTTTAGTAAAACAGAGATAAGAGATAGCAAAAGACAGGAAGTTATGGAGAGCTATGATTGCCCACATCCTGAATGGGTACAACACATAGAAGGAACAACTTTGATTTGGATTTCATTGTTTGTTTTCATATTTAGAACCTATGCTCAGAAATGCATTATACTGAGTCATAAAACAAAAAGAAACAAAGCAGAAAAATTACAAAATAATATTTTTCTTAATCTTATACATTAACAAGAAAGTGTCACAAGGCAAGTGGATATAAATTTTTTAAAGAAAAAGATTAATATCTCCTAAATTGTTTTGTTTATATAAATAGAATATAAACAAAATTCATCAAGCTTATATTTTTTCTTCTCTCGGTTGTTGATATTATTTTATATTTATTATATACTTTTCTAAGTTAATTTGGCAATGCTATCTCTTAAATTCATGAGTTTTTTTTTGTTTTTTTTTATCCCCCTCACCCCCCTCCTTAAATATGATGCTGCTACTCAAGCTTACGAGTGTGCATTGTAGTGCAGTGGATATCAACTCTGAATGACAAATCCGGGTGTGAAATTCAAAATCCAGTTGAATTCCTTGGATTCACTTACATACAAATACCCTTGGAAAAGATATTAATCAGTCTCTTACCTCCAGTTATGGGTTAATAATAGAACAGATTGGGTCCTATAGCCTTGGTCGGCAACCAATCTACTGCAAAAAGCAATGCCAACCTACTGTGGGATAATCTTCTGCTCAGTCAGTCTCTTTTGAGACATGATTGCCCAAAGCGTATATCACGTATACCACTTAACTGACTCAAACTTAGTTGTTTTTTTGTTTTTTTGCCATAATGATTTTATTTAAATCAAATTATTTATACAAAAGTGTGTGTTGAAAAATGTTCAGCTTGATCAAAAAGCTGTTCACTCCTACCACCATCTAATGGTGGGTCATTTGATCAAATTTTAGTAAATGGGGATTGAAGAAAATTTTTCAGCACCCCCTTGGACACACTGAACATAGCAACAAAATAATACTAGGCATGGCAATATTGTGGAATCAAGATTCAACCCATTAATTCTCACCATTCCAAAAATGGGATGGTAATTGTAATATTAACCGTTTCCTTATAAGGAAACATTTAGCATTCATTAATCAAGCAGCCAGTGCTACTAAAATTACGCTTTTCTTCACTCTTTAACCATCAGACTGGGATCAAAGTGTAGTATCTGTTCTTTTCATCTCTTATGATAATATTAGCTGTTTCTTTCTTAGAAACATTTGATATTCATTAGCCAAGCAGACAGTGCAACAGGAGTTTTTCTGTTTTCTTCCTGGCCATTGGGCAGGGGTCCTGTTGTTGTATATGGTCTTCATATAACAGTAATATTAGCTGTTTCCTAATAAGGAAACATTAGCATTTGTTGGCTGAGTAGCCAGTGCTACTTAAGTTATGGTTATAGTGTTAGAACAGGGGTGATTTTAACTTTATTTTGATGTCTCATAAAAGATAAAATAGTTCTTGTCCTAATACTTTTGCACAGTACTGTATGGTTTTAAAATGACCATTTTTAAACATCATATAGAAATGCTTATGGTATTATTAACCATTTTCTTATAAGGAAACATTTAGCATGCACTGACCAAGCAGCTAGTTATGCTTTTCTTCACTAACTATCTGACTGACATCAAAGTGTAGTATCTGTTCTTTTAATCTCTAATCATAACAGTAATATTAGAAGTTTCTTTATGAGTAAACATTTGGCATTCATTGACTGAACAGCAAGTGTGATTCAGCTCAAACTTTTCTTCACTTCCCAGTATAGTATCTGTTCCCCACATCTCTAATTATAATGGTAATATTAGCTGTTTCCTTATAAGGAAACATTAGGTATTCATTGAGCAAGCAGGCAAGCTACTTTAAGATAAAATTTATAAAATCTTTCCCTTTAAAACAATTTTCCAGGAAAATAGATTTCTCATGTGTTCAGTAACTGTTATTTCTCTTTTCATCTTTGATATTTTATTTTCTCCTAACCTTTTGTTTGAAGTATTAATGATGAACATTAATGAGTTGTAGATAGAAATGTGTAATTAACACCAGATTTTACACTTGGCATTAATGGGTGAATGCTAATAAAATTTTAATAAAGAGCCTATTTCTTTCTTTCTTTCTTTCTTTTTTTTTTTTTTTTTTTTTTTTTTTAATTTATCCATCCTAGATTAGGCTGAGAACTATTCAGCACAATTCTGACTAATAAGTTATTTCTGCATAATGTAATAAATAATTCTTATATACATACATATAAGTAGAATTTTTTTTTTTTTTTTTTTTATGCCATGTCTCTTCAGGACAGAGGGGCAGCAAATTCCTTATTTTTATGATCTATGAATTACCATGCATTCTTGGGAAAGATAATGAAGTGGTTTTTCATTACCTTCTGGTAATTCAGACTTCATTTTTCTTTCTTTAGACTTGTTGTTTTCCAAGGTTAGAGAGCCCAGCCTACTATTTAACCCATAGCTGTGAGAAAGAGATAGATTCATTCCCAGGGGCATTTTTGTGGAAATGAACACCACAATTGCATAGAATTTGAATTTGGTGCCAAATTCAATATATATATTGTGTGTCTGTGTTGAGTTGTGATAATGTTTAGTATGAAAGTTGTTGTTTTTTTTTCAGTAGTTTTACTGATAAAAGATATTTTGGCAAGCAAGTTTTTTTATTATAAAGTGCTCAGTGTCTGGGTGCAGATAGACCATTGATAGTTTTAGCACAAAGAATTTTGTCACTTAAACTGAGTAGGTTCATGCTGACTTTGAAATTTTGCGAAGATACTACTATGATGTCTTCATGAGCTAAAGTGCTCAGTTAAGCTGACACATTCTTTGCACTAAAACTTATATATATATAAAATATTGAAAGGAAAACTCAACATATAAACAGTTATAAATCCAGAATTTATTTCAGCAGTTGTAAAAACTGCTTTGTTAAAGTGTGATAATGATTTTTGCAGTTTGTAATATGTATGTGTTGAGTTTTCTTTTCAATATTTTATATTGCTCTGGATAAAATCCATTGAGCTCTCTATTTTTATCTATTTAATATTTCATATTAAATAGATAAAATTTTTGGGATTATCCTCTTCGTATTTATGGGTTTGTCATTATTTTCCTATATTAGTGTGTATGTATGTGTGTGTATATATATATATAACCAAGTATAGGGTAGGTATGAATGGAATAAAATTCCATGTCCCAAAACAAACACTATTTGTAAAAAAAAAAGTGCTTACGCAAGTGGTGGATTTCCCCATGCGTTTCTCCAATAACCCTAACGGAAGGGACTCACTACTAGACCTCTTTTTCACTTCCATTCTAGACTCTTGCACTACCAGGCAGCTCTGCTCACACCAGAGTTTCCGTCAACATTTCATTCCACTTCCACTCTACCCAAGAAACCCAGACCAGCAGACTGAGATTCATTCCGAGACTTCCTATGTGACGTCCCTTGGAACAACGATTTTAGTCTTTTTGTCAAAGATTGTGCATCCGAGATCTCCTCTTGGATTAAGGCTGGCATTGATGCTTTCATCCCTGTCAGGAAATTTCAGCTTAGATCCCATTTGTTTCCCTGGTTCTCAACTGCTTGCTTGACTGCCATTGCCCACCAGAATCATCTCTTCTGGCTCTATCAAAGCTACACTTCGGACCAAAACAGGCACCTTTTCACCTCAGCTCATAATAAGTGTAAAAAGATACTTAAGGAAGCTAAGATGTTGTTTGCTGCCAGAATGAAGTACCGTATAACATCCTGTAAGTTCGGCGCCAAAGACTACTAGCGACTCTGTAAAAGCGTGCTTAACAAGAGTAAGACCTCAATACCCCCCCTAATCAATGAATTTAAGGTCCTCACCTTCTCAGCGGACAAGGCTGAATGCTTTGCTCGCAGATTCTCAACCAATTCCAGACTGGATTCTTCTGGAGTATCTACACCCGACTTCCCACCTAGAACTGAGGCTGAACTGAATGACGTCTACATTACATCCTCAATGGTTTCTAACATAAACTCCTCTGTTCTCTCTAAGCTCTACAACTTCTGCCTATCTGCTGTCCTGCCAGTTGGAAGTCTTCCTCTGTAGTTACTATAGTTAAAAATACTGGAGAACCCTCGGACCCCGCAAATTACTGCCGTATCAGCCTTCTTTTGATCTTTGGCAAAGTGTTCGAAGCCATTATGAACGCCGAGGTGGTTCAGCATCTCACAGCCCACAGGCTCCTCTTGGACAGACAGTATGGTTTCCGCTTCACCAGGTCTACTGCTGATATACTAACGACCTTCACCAAGTATATATACCAGGCTCTTGACAAGAAAGGCGAAGCCCAAACCGTTGCCTTGGATGTCTCCAAAGTGTTTGACAGTCTGGCATGCTGGCCTTCTATGCAAACTGCGGAGCTATGGTATAACTGGACATTTGTTTGACCTAATCCAGTCATTCCTCTTTAACCGCACATTGAAGGTAGTATTAAATGGACATGCCTTCCAAAACTACCATACGAACATGGGTGTCCCTCAAGGCTCCATCCTAGGTCTTAAGAGCAAATAATATTTATTTGGAATTTATAACATAAATATGTTATAATATCACTACAGAAATAGCTGTTTTGTTTTGATACTGTGTCTTTAAGCTTGTGTGAATGAACGGTGGAATGAGAGTGGACTTGATGAAGAGAGAAATGCAGTTCAGGGCCGCAAGAGATAGAAAGTTGTAGAGAGCTGTGCTCACCACCTTCCTCTATCTCTCTTGATCTCAGTATACCCTGTGAAAGTTAAGTTTATCAAGCCCTTCTTTCTCATGAGTTCAAGAGATGTCATTTGTCTCTTTCTGATTCTAAGTCTTCTTTTTGTTACCATTTTCTTGGAGATTTTTCTCATTGCTTAATCAGTACATCCATGAAATTCTCAGTATTTTTCTGTGGGACTGTATTTCGTTGCTTCCAGTTTCCTCTTTATCTGTTGGGAGATCGCCTGGCATTCACTGGCATATAAGAGAATTCATATTGTGTAGTAATTCATCACTTTTTTCTTTGTTTCTAACTACTTTTACAGAAAAAGTATATCAAATATTTTATTAAAGTATATTAGAAAGAGATGTACATTGTGGTGCAGTGGATATTGACTCAGAACCACAAATTGGGGTGCCGAGTTCGAATTCCAGTTGAATTCCTTGCATTCACTTATGCACATATACCCTTGGGAAAGGTATTAATCCATCTCTTCCCTCCAGTTATGGGTTGAATTTTTGGACTTTTTGCATACACGTATATACTGTAGAGACAGCCATGGACTAACCCATTTTATAATTCATCAATAGAAGGCTTAACCAATCAGGAAGCTCAAAATATTCAATGCAATGTGTATAAAAGGCAGCCATATTTTTCCAAATATTGCTGATCTAAATCCGATTCAGTAGAGTGTCTGATTCGGGGAGAGTTAATCTTTGACATTGTCTCATTGAACAGATTATGTGCTATACTGTGCTCTATAATCATAAACTATGACAGACATGGTCAACAGATGCCAGGAGGATACACTGTGACCATAAACTGACAGATATTACCAACATAAATAATAGAACAGATTGGGTTCTATGGCCTTGGTTGGCAACCAGTCTACCGTAGAAAGCAGTGGTAACCTACTGTGGGATAATCTTCTGCCCAGTCAGTCATGTCTCTTTCAAGACATGATCGCTCAAGCGTGTATCCCATATAGCACTTAACTGACTGATATCAGAAAGAAATCATGTTTAAACTTAATAGTAAATAAATTGAAGTGTTATTCAATGCATTTGTATATGCTATTAGATATGATCACTGAAGCATGATATGTAACCTGTTAGTGTCCTGTAGATTACTTTTCACTGTGATTCAGTGCATCTCAAGATTGTCTCTTAGCTCATTGATATGTTCTGTTCTCACTAAATATCTCACTATTGTTTCTTTATACCATATGAACGTATGTACTGTTCTTGTTTTGTTACTACCAATACAGAAGAATTTTATTAGTTACCACCAAACATTACAATCAGATTAATAAATAATTGACTAATCTATAAAAGATTGTTAAAAAATTTTCCCACAAGAAAAATGTCTTTACTTTTACAACAGCAAAAGAACCAGTTTCAGACTGAGTCTGAAAATATTTGTTGCCAGGATACAAAGTGGGCCCAATCACAGCTACAATGCTATCATTTAATTTCATAATAAAGAATTTAAAAAATTCATGTGGATAAAAAGGTACAATTAAAATTTTTGTGAGGAGGGGGATTTCTTTATAATTACAGTGTACCTGTACTATGCATATTACTAGCAGTAGATACAAAATGTAAATAAATAATGTTATAATTTTTTTTTTAAATTTTGTTTGATATCTTAAAATAGTTTACTGCACAATTTACACATTAACAGATAGTTCAAAAACACAGTAGAGCATTGTATGCAGTCCACTTTATCAAGAGCAATCATTTGTATTCAGTAGACGATTGTGTGAATGTGTCAAGAATTGATTCTGCATCCAAATCCTCTAACAATTCCTTTTTGATGGACAACAATATTTATGATTCCAAATTCTCATCAAAAAGTGAATTTCTTAACATTCTCTTTATGATCTTTAACTTTGAAAATGTCCCTTCACTTTAGACTTGAGTATCTGATAGTGTGCAGACGACTTTATAAAGTTCTAATTTTTTTCTATGATTAGAACTGTTGTCTTTGTTATAATTTATTTGATATAGGAAGCCCGATGCATCAGGGACTGACTTACCAATGGGCAAGCTGACATTCTGGCCAGTCCATTACTGGGTTTAATAAGAATGTTGAGGGTTGACATGTCTAAAAACTAACCAATGATTAATATTGGTTTTCACTTATATTGTGTTGTACTTTAAAAAAAAGACTTTCACTGCTGCATTGTTATAACACTGAAAAAGGTAAGAATTAATCTCTTCTTTCTCCAGCTATGGATTGAATAGCAAGGTAGATTGGGTTCTGCAGTCTTGGTTGGCAACTAGTCTACCGCAAAAAGAAATGGCAATCTACTGCAGGAAAATCTTCTTCATAGTCATGGACCAAAAGAGACATGATCAACCAACTGTGTGACACATATGGCACTTAACTGACTGAGTGAACAATTTACACATTAACAGATAGTTCTAAAGCACAATAGAACATTACATACTGTTGGGATGCCCACGCATATTCGGCTATAATGGACTATTCCATTACTATGTAAAGTAATGGTGACATCTACGACGAGAGTGTGCCGAGCAGCTGATCAACAAGTCAGTCGTAGACTTCCGGTGACAACCCGGAATTACCCATTGCTCATACTACGTCTTACGATGGTTGAGACAATTAACCCTTATTCTTGTATTGGATACTAATAACCTTTATAAATACTATTTTCACGGAATACAACAATTAACCTATTCCTGTTGTTGAGTTATTTATTCTTCCTCACGACATAACACATACATTCCACTATATCAAGAGCAATCATTTGTATTAAATAGATGATTGTGTTAATCTGTCAATAATTGATTCTACGTCTAATTCCTCTAACAATTCCTTTTTGATGGATAATAATATTTATGATTCCAAATTCTCATCAGAGGCAAGTTTCTTAAACTTGTCTTTGATTTCTTCTCACATTGGACTTTATTGACTGATAGTGTGCAGATGACTTTAGATGTTTTTATTTCTTTTTACGACTAAAGCAGGTATCTGTCTGTTTCTTTGTTGGATACTTATTTGATATAGGGGGCTCTTCTTGCCAATGGGTAAGCTGTCACCTTGGCCAGTCCGTCACTATAATGAACATTTTCTGGTCTTTCTCACCAGAGAAAATTTTGTTGCAAATGATCTGATCTTTTGAATGTTCTTGCTTATCAATCTTAAGGAATTAAATAATCTGGAAAGAAAAAATTGTTAACTGCTAATAAATTGCTAAAAGAATTTATTGGCATTATAACCCAGTCAAGATTTTTATGTGATTATATATAGATAATTCCAAAATTTTATCTATTATAAAATATTAGAGAGATAAAAATAGAGTGCTCAATGGATATTATCCAGAGTTATATAAAATATTGAGAAGAAAACTCAACACATAATTAGATGGTTATAAATCCAGAATTTATTTCTGCAATTGTAAAAATTACAATCTGCTTTTTAGTTTCTTTCAGACTGTGGAAAAATAAATAAATAAATAAATATTAATTTTACTCAGAATATTAAAAAAAAAAACAGTTTTTAACAGGGAAATATGTTAGGTAAAACAAGTAGGTTGTAATTTTTACAACTGCTGAAATAAATTCTGGATTTATAACCATCTAATTATGTATTGAGTTTTCCTCTCAATATTTAAAAAAAAAAATCCAACCTGCTGTTAGAAATTATTGTCTACAGATTTAAATAATATATGGTCCCACTATATATCATACCCAGACAAAATTAAAAGGTGACATGTCTTGATACCAGACCTTTCTGCTTCGTTTCACAACCCAAGTCTTCAACACTGTAGTCACCTAATTCTCAGTTTTGATTAAACTGTATTGACACACCTACAAGCATATTCTCTACCCCTTCAGTTTCTAAATCATGAATTCATCTTATATTTTCTAAATAAATCCTTTTCGCAATTTATTTTAAAATATCATCAGAACAGTATTATTCTGAAACATTACAATTTTTTGTGTAGTGATATAATGCTTTTATGACCCAGTGTAATAAAAAGATTATATATATATATATACTTTCACTAATTATAAACCAACTAGTGCTTAGTGTTATTTCCATACCAGCATAGTCATATAATATAAGCGTACAATGTGATCTGTTTTAACATATTTTCTATTATATCAACTCAGAATGAGAAATCGGAGAACCAAGTTCGAATTCCAGTTGAATTCCTTGCATTCACTTACGTGCAAATACCCTTGGGAAAGGTATTAATCTGTCTATTCCTTCCAGTTATGGATTAAATAACAGGACAGATTGGGTTCTATAGCCTTGGTCGGCAACAAGTCTACCGCAGAAAGCAATGGCAACCTACTGCGGGATAATCTTCTGCCCAGTCAGTTATGTCTCTTTCGAGATATGATCGCCCAAGCGTGTATCATGTATGGCACTTAACTGACCGACTATTATATCATATTGGGAGTGTGGTTGAGTTTAGCTTGTATTGCAGAGTATCTAACCAAAGTCAAAATGGTAATACCCATGAGAAATCACTGTTAGCATCTTAAGTTTAATGGTAACATTAACTGTTTCCTTATAAGGAAATATTCAGCATTCATTGACTAAGCAGTATTGCTTTCGATTTAAATTTGTAAAATCTTTCTCTTCAAACTATTTTTCAGAAAAATAGGATTTTCAAGTCCAATAGCTGTTATTGCCCTTTTCAGTATTGATGGGGTTTTCCCTCCTAAGTTTTTATTCAACATATGTCAGCATATTGATTATGTTGTTATTTTCTCTTTGAGTTAGATGTGATATCCATTTTTCTGTCCCTGTTCCTCAAATGGTGTGGTTTTTATTATTTGGTACAGTTTTTTGTGATTTTATAGTGCCAGTCCACAACATTAAAAAAAAGAATAGCCTTTGCCAAGATCTTCTGGGTTTTACTTGCTCAGCCATTTTTAGCCATTGGTTTTAGAAAGCAGTTGTATACAACAGGCAGTTTAGATATTTCTGAATAGGCTTGGTGCTATGCATGACATATGAATTCCATGATCAGGCTAGACCATTTCAAGTAAATAACATTTTCCTATTTTTTCTTAAAATGAGCCAGCACTGCCAGGCAATAACGCTATAATAATTCAGCAGTGGCAGTGCTAAAAACAAAAGTATTATAATTACTGAAATGAATTTGTCCAGACCTTTGAGAAAAGTTAAGAGAGAACCAGTTTATTTTATACTTTATTGCTCAGTTGGAGGAAGTAAACATTTAACAACTTTGAGTTCTTTAAATTATTTTAGGGCAAGGTCATATTTATTTTTAACAAAAAAAAAAAAAAAAGAGAGAGAGAAAATATGGCGAAGTATAGGAACATGAAGAGTGTAGAAATCAGATGAAGAGAAGTTGAATCAGGAGTGGTACTGTGAAAGTTAAATGTAAAAAAAAGAAAATCCTCTTTATTAGGTAACAAGACAAGTTATAAGTACAACCCAAACAAATATGTATGGTGTTACCATTTTGTTTTCTACAAATGTTATTGTTTTCTGAATACTGAAGGTAGGTGTTTACTCCAAAAGGTTTTTGAAGGAAGGAAAAGGTGCGGATTTTAGGAGGAAGTTAGTTATTAAGAAAGAATAAAATGATTTATTTGTGACTTTCAGGTTGTGAAAGAAAGATTGAAGAACATCAGGACATTTTTTAGTTGTAAGAGATTTGTTTATTTGTGAAGGTAGTGCTTTGATGAAAAATATAGTTGTTTAATTGCTTTATTTTCTAGAGGAAGGTTTGTTAGTTGTTTGTTTTTTTTTTGTTTTTTCACATCTCTGTCTCAAATCTTAACATCACTTTTGTTTATGCCTCCCCTATAAAAAAAAAAAAAAGACTTGTAAAGTCACTTCACCCACTGACTCATTTCAGCAAAAAATGTTTTTTTTTTAAATTTTTTTTATTATTTTATGGCTTATCAACCCTTTGTTGGTTAATTAAAGCCAATATATATTTTGAGGATATTCATTGTGGTTCAGTGACTATCAGCTCTGAATGAGAAATTGGAGAGCCTACTTTGAATTTGTTGCATTCACTTAGGTGCAAATAACTTTGGGAAATGTATTAATTCATCACTTCTCTCTCCAGTTATGGGTTGATAGCAGGATAGATTGGATTCTATAGCCTTGCTTGGCAACCAGTCTATCACAGAAAGAAATGACAATCTGCTATGAGAAAATCATCTATTTAGTCATTCATGGATCAAAAGAGACATGATTGCCCAAGCATGTATCCCATATAGCACTTAACTCACTGACTATTTTGGGTTTAAGAATTTTTTCTTTTTTTTTTCTTTTTTCTTTTTTCTTTCTTTTTTTCTTTTTTGTGAATGAATTTTTAACAATTAACAATTTTTTTGAGAATAACAATGATTCTTTTCAAGATACAAGTACTACTTAACCCATATCAAGGGTGCAATATGTGTTTATATATTCCCTAAGAATGTTTTCATATAACTGAATGTAATGAACCCAACTAGAATTTGAATTCAACTCTCCAATTTCTTTTTTTTAACCTCCTATCCACTACAACACTGGCATATCTATAAATATTAAGGAAAGATTTCATAGTCGGGACACCAATGTTACTGGAAATATATTTAGCTAAGCTCAAAACCTTTTTATACATATTCTACTATTATAGGAAAATATAAGTTTAATTCTATTAAATATTGTTGTGCCTGTGAGATTTCCAGCAGCAACAACTAAAATTAGTAGTGCATACAACTAAAAGAGGAAATAATGATGTAACCAAAATGTTAGCTTTCAACACTACATTAAACAAAAGGTTAGGAAAGAAACTTTGCTCAATAGTAGAAAGGATTTCAGAAATCTAATTTCCTGAAAAACCGTTTGAACAAAAACATTTTAAATTTTAACTGACAGTAACACTAAATGTTTGATCAATGAATGTTTAATGTGTCACCATTTAATATTAAGTTAAACTTGATATTTGTAAGTAAACATCTGAGTCCTGATAATTTGCCCAAAGGCATGGATCAATTTTACACTGTACTGATATTATGAACATGACCTCCTTCTTCAATGATTAAATTTTTTTTTTTTTTTATTCTGACAAGTGTTGTGGCTTAAGGCAGCTCTAATAGATGCTGAGAAATATTATTAAAGTAGTCAAATGTAACAACTTCTACTCTAATAGTTTCTTTTCTTGTACTTCCTGCCTGTGGAACTCCCTTCCGTATAATTGCTTCCCTGATAGCTACAATCTCCAGGAGTTTAAGTGCAACATCAATTGCCATCTTTTATCACTTTGATTTCCATTTTTCTTCTTTCTTTGACATCCTGTGTGTTTTACTGTAATCCCCTGCACCAGTAGCAATACTGGCTTGCTTGGGGTGAATTGATTATAAAAAAAAAAAAAATAATAATAAAGATACTTTAATATATAAATTATGGAAGGATTAGCAGCATTAGCCTCTTCTACAAGGGTCTCATTGAATAAATCTGCACTTTTGAATTTATTAATTACTCACATATTTTAAAAAGGTTTATTGTGAGTTATTTTGCTAGTGTATATAACTCTTCTATTAAATTTAGTTGTTAAAGACAAGTTTTTTCAATAAATTAGCTTATTTCAAAATAGAGCTTATACATTTATTATTTTTTATAATACAGTTCCTTCACTTATTTATTAGTAGTTAATAAAATAAGCTTTTTTTTATTTTTATTTTTTTTTTTTTATCAAATGGTTATGGGGTCCCAAAAAAAATTAAGAATAAAAATAGTTCATCTGCATAAAAAAAAGAAGGTTGGGAACCTCTGATTTACATAAAACCATTGATGGGCAACAGAAATTGGGAGGAATAAAGATGAGTAGAAGGATGAAATAATGGATAATCATAATTGTCAATACACATGGAGTTTCTACAAGTCCAGTTAGTAACAATTAAAACCTTCAAATACTGCACTCTTCCATTTGAACACACCTTTGTCAAACCAAGTAAAATGTATTTGCTTCTTACCGAAATGCTTGCAGTAGTTTGACATATTCAGTCATTAGTGTATACTTACAAAATATGCCTTCCACCAGACCTATCTTGTCAGAATAAATTGAAACCTGTTTCTGTAATTTGAAACTACATGTGTTACCACATTTAAGTAAATCATTGGGAAACTGAATTGGCTTCAAACTTTGCCTTCTCTAAAGCATTCAACCTGATCAAGATAAATATTACATTAATAAAAAGAAAATCTCTTGTAATCTTATCTCTGGGTTATTTTATAAAACTCAACAATCTTTCCTCTTCAAAGTTGTATATAATATACCCATTCACAAAGAACACTCCAAAATTAATGCCTCCAATTTATTTCCAGAGATACATTGACAATTGGATAGAACAGGTTTTCAGCTATATTTTTCATATTGTCAGCACCATTGACTATGCATTTTCTAGATGCTCAACCTATTGTGGTGGGCTAACAGCTGTGCAGGACTGCCCTGGAATTTGGATTATCACTTTCATTACTATTATCACTGCAAAAATACATTTATGCTACCTGTGTTCACTTCCATTGTTTGGTTTTTACAAACATACGGCAAGTTTTGGTAAACATCAGTGGACATACACTACCAGCCATAATTATTAGGCCACCCCAGTTTTTAAAAAGAAATGATATATTTCATACTATTTTTAGTATTTATTGTCAAGGGGATAATTTTTAATGAAAATAGAATGGTTCTTTTGTTAATACTGCACAATAACATGTGCATCAAATGAACTGTTCTGGTGTCCAGTTTTTGTGCTCTCTTCCCCATGCTAGTCTCTTCTTCTTATTGGCTGGCCTAAGCAAAGGCTTCCTGGCTGCGTTGTAAAATTTTGAAAAGTAATAATAACAAAAGAACCATTCTATTTTCATTTAGAATTATCCACTTGGCAATAAATACTAAAAATAGTATAAAATTCATCATTATTTTTATTTATTAATTTTTTAACTGGGGTGGCCTAATAATTATGGCTGAGAGTGCGTATATATATATATATATATATATATATATATATATTGTAATTGTGTTATTACAATGGTTTATAAAAGCATAATATCACTACACAAAAATTTCCATGTTTTAGAACAAAACTGTTCCAATTTAGGTGATATGTTAAAATAAATGGTGAAAATTTGTTTTTGAAAATATTAAGCTCTACTCTGTATCAGGCACTCTTTATAAAAGTAAATGCTTGAACAGTGGATTTTTAATCTACGTGTACTTTCACTTTTCTGTAATATATATGTTTTTTTTTTGTTGTTTTATTTTTCAAAATATATGCCTGTTTTGCATATATTTTCTTCTCATATTCTATTTTGTCATACTCCTATCTATATATAAGAAACAAAATTGTGGATTATTAATACGAAGTCTCATCCTGTAAGATTATGGGCACTGCTTTTTAAGCAACCTGTATGTGCACCTAGAAAGGGCTGCAGAATGTAGAAAATATATCTTTGGATGAAATTATTCAGTATAATTGTGTTTTTTTGTTTTTGTTTTGTTTTGTTTTGTTTTTTTTTTTGTTTTGTTTTTTTTTTTTGTTTTTTTTCAAACAATTTTCTTATCAGGGCATTAATAATAATAATAATAATAAAGCAGAAATAATCGTCTTACAAATTTCCATTGTTGCTATTAAAAATAAATCCACATAACAGAAAAGACATAAAAGACCCATAGGGATAATAATTGTTTTTTACATTGAAACCTTTCCCTGTATGCAATAAGGATGCATACTAAATTTGAGGATTGTACATGAGATGATTTGATTATGTTGAATGAACATTTTTAGCAATTTTAGATGCTTCCTCAGTGCAAAAAAAAATCTTTTGTGCAGATGTTAGCAAATCTTGCAGATAGCTTCTTTTTTTTTTTTTTTCAAGAGAACATAATTTTAAACAAGCAAGTTGGGATCAAATATAGATTCAAATCTGACAGAATGATAAGATAAAGAACAAATAGGAAACATTTATCAACCTAACATATTTTGCTTTTATTCATTCCTACCAAAGCTTTAATAAGTAAAACATGTTAGATAAATGTTTCCTATTTGTTTTTTATCTAGTGTGTGTGAAAATTCTCAGTTTGATAAAGAAGACAAGAAAAACAGATTTTTTTTTTTTATATGCAGTATATTGTTGTTATCAAATGCCATACATGAAACACGCTTGGGCGATCATGTCTCAAAAGAAACATGACTGACTGGGCAGAAGATTATCCCACAGTAGGTTGCCATTGCTTTCTGCGGTAGACTGGTTGCCAGCCAAGGCTATAGAACCCGATCTGTCCTGTTATTTAACCCATAACTGGAAGGAAGAGATGAATTAATACCTTTCCCAAGGGTATTTGCACGTAAGTGAATGCAATGAATTAAATGGGAATTTGAACTATTCTCCCCGAGTTCTCGTTCCAAGCCGATATCCACTGCACCACAACGCACATATGATGGAAATTGTTTGCTTCTTTAAATGTTTGTTGTATATATTAAATTTCTGCATGTTTCACCAATGTATTAGGAAGAACAGTTTTATGTAAGCCTGCTTCTGAGTTAAAAATTAAAATGAACACAAAGACATCCTAAATAACAGTATAACAAATGCTCTGGTCATACACAGAAATAAATTTGGCCACAATTTTGACCTAAAAATGTCATGCTCATTAAAAGAGAAAATAATTTACTCAGAAGGAAAATTTTTAAGATTGCCACCATCAAATATTACCAAAATAATAATCTGTGAAATGGACCTGTAAAAGTGCAAGTTAGTGCTTACATTCTATGCTAGGTTTTAATTGACGTGTTTATATAATGTGTTACTTAGCTGTTGAGTTTTACAAGACTGCCAAATGAAGTATTTCACCTGGTAACTTGGATTTAAAGATACTTCTAAGGAATCTTATCTAATCACAAACACTGCTTTAACTGTTAATCTTATTGCTCCAATGCTCTATAATGCATCAATATTATTGATCATCACTTGCATCTTATTGGTTTCTGATTCCACATCTAATTTCTAAAGTTTAAAGCTGTTTTCCTTAAAATGTTTTATCTGTTTGCCACAGTTTCATGGGGTTATTGATTCCTTCAATAGTCTCTACAATGTATATGTATTGGAGGAGAATATTATTTCAAAGAAATATCTGAAAAATAAATTACTGAATTTATATTATTCAGACTATTGTCCTCATCTTTGTTGTCATATTCACAATGTTTCGTCCATTCGATTGCTTCAGCCTTCTTCAGGATCAGTCTATATTTTTTTAGATGAAGTACTGTAACTACCACCCATACATATGCCTTCGTCTTTCACTTCTCAACTCGGTTAGCTATCTTTTCTTTCTGTACCATTCCTCTTCCTCTCCAGACTTCTCCCTGCTTGACAGTATCTCTGACAATATAAGGCTACTTCCTCCCACCCATTCGCTAACATAAATTGCGTTCGGAGATTTTAACACTCACTATTCCAAGTGGCTAGAAAACTCTACTACTGATTCTGCTGGCATTTATGCCATGAATTTTGCTGTTTCCCAATCTCTGACACAAGTGGTAGATTTCCTCATGTGCTTCCCCAGTATCCCTTCAGGACACCCTTATCTACTAAACTTCACCTCTGTCCTTGACTCCTGCAAAACAATTTATTATAATTTGTAATAAAAAAAATAATTAAAATGTTTAAAATAACTTTTTTTGAGGGTTTAGTGATAAAAGTCTAATTAATTGCTAAATGGAGACTAGGTAGGTTCATACCTTTCCCAAGTATATAACATACTCAACAGGAATCAGAACTCAGCTCTCTGATTAATTCCAAGCCATTATTCATTACACCAGCTGCACATCCAAGCTTACAGCACCTGGTATTCCCAAGTCGTTACCAATCTAGGTACTGACTTGATTAACTTTCATGATCATACAGGAATTGGTGTCTCAGCATGATATGGCCATTAGCAAAATGATTTATTATAACTCGTAATAAAAAGATTCTTAAAAAAAAAAGGTAATTTTCTGTTTATTATAATTTAACTAGCAGTATAGCCCAGCGTTGCTCAGGTGTAATGAAAGCTTTCAAACTAATCCATGGTCCTGGAGCTCAAACTCTTTGGACGTTGGCATGAAAGACTAAAAAGCAATAGTTGTTTCCAGTTAAAGCGAAACTGTAGACTGAAAGAAAAATGAATGGATGTAAGTCAAATTTTAATTTCCTGGTATCGATATCAAATAAATTTTTTTCGTTGTGAATTGAATTTTGAAGGTTAAATAAGTCCTCTGAGTAAATGGTATCGTGGCTGAGACTAAGAACAATAATTATACCTACTTAGAGCCAAACCTGAAGCAAAAACTAAAATAAAAGGGCTGAAAAAACATACAAGCAGATAAGCATACACACACAAACATCTTGCCTTTTTTTATATATATATATATCTTATCGATTTTCTGCACTAGTGTAAGAACTACGACCTTGAAACTTCTGAATATCATTTCTTAAGCCTTTGTCTATAAGTGTATCAAATTTGATTAAAATCGGACCACTCCTTCTATAACCCTATTTTTTTCGATTTTTGATATTTATCAGATGTACATCGACACAAAACCTAGCTAAGAACACTCACAGGCGCTTATAGTACAACTGTGTAAATTTTCAAGAAAATCGGTTCAGGCTTTTCGGAGTATATAGGTAACGGACACACACATACACAGACAAAGTTCCATTTATAAATAAGTTTAGATTTAGATAGATATTTAATAATATCTGAGTTTAACATATTTTTTAAAATATCTTCTTTGCAAGGTTGAATTTTGGACAGGTATACTCTTAAATCTTCTTTCAAGGATTCTAGCCATGATTGATTTTTATTTTTAATAATATTTATTGCAGATAAGCTTGCTTCACTCAAATATGACAGTGACAATGGAAGAAGTATTTCCATTGCCTTTTTTGTTATATTTGGAAACACACCCTCAAAAGATAAATGGAATGATCTGTTGTTGAATATTTTAATTGTAATCTTCTGTCATTTTGTATTTCTGTCAACCCTTCCACTTCTGTAATATTTAAATTTGCTGACATGAGACATACTTAAAACAAAGGGCTGTCTCACCCAATCTAAAGATCTTACATCACATGGCATACCTATGAACCTCCTTTCACAGCAGATATACCAATTGAAAATCACTGTTCTTTGGCAGACCGGCTGCAACCACTCCCTCACCGGCATGATGTGGCTTCCCTGTGCCTCTTCTACAAGTACTTTCATGGCTTCTGCTCCGATGAACTTAGAGCACTGGTGCTGCCTAAGCACGGATTTACACGAGATACTAGATTAGCAACTAGGTCCCACCCTTTTACAGTTAAACAGATAAGATGTAACCGTAAATTCTACTCCAACAGCTTCTTTTCTCGTGCTTCCCGCCTGTGGAACTCACTTCCACAAGTCTGCTTTCCTGGCAGCTACAATCTCCAGGTGTTTAAATGTAGGGTCAATAGACACCTCCTATCACACTAACTCCCAATTATTCTCAGAACACTCTCATCTACCCAAACCTCATTATAGGCGGGTATCCGCCTTATCACCCACCCTCTAACATTTCCTATATTTAACCATTCTCTGTATCCCTACCCACCTATCACCCACCTTCTGACATTTCCTATATTTAACAATCCTTTCTCCACTCTATGTAGCCCCCCCTATGAAACGCTTATAAAAAAAAAAAAAAATTAGACATTTATTTTTAATCTAAAACATTTTTATTACTTTAAACATTATTATTAGTGTATACTTGTTTTTGAAATAGATGGCCCCCACTTTTGTGCATTTTTTCAGAATCTATTACATCCTGTAATAAATTGGCTGCAGGTTTGATCCAATATATTCTTTATTAGTATTTTCCAGGCTAAACAAACAGAATACACACTGTTTAACACAGAAATAAAAAATTAAAAAAATGGAGCATCTGAAGTAATGAAAATTACTATAATATATAATTATAATGATACGTATTTAATTCTGGAGTCATCGGTGGGGAGGGGATTAAATATGAAGTTTGGATATTTAGTTTGGCATATTATATGTATAAGGTAGTTTTAGATTTTTTTTTTTTTTTTTTTTTTTTCAAGTAGGTCAGTCAGTTAAGTGCCATACATGATACACGCTTGGGCGATCATGTCCCGAAAGAGACAAGACTGACTGGGCAGAAGATTATCCCACAGTAGGTGGCCATTGCTTTCTGCAGTAGACTGGTTGCCAGCCAAGGCTATAGAACCCAATCTGTCCTATTATTTAACCCATAACTGGAGGGAATAGATGGATTAATACCTTTACCCAAGGGTATTTGCGCGTAAGTAAATGCAATGAATTCAGCTGGAATTCATGTAGGTACCTCCACAAAATTACTAAAAAGCATACTATGATAAAAAAATGCCCCAAACTTGATAATATCTAGGTTTTATCATTAAAATTTTAAGTTATTAAAAGGAAAGACTGAAGCATTTTTTTTTTTTTTATTATTTTATTATATTTTTTAATCCTTTTTAGGACATTTAAAATATTCGTTAAAAATCTGTCTTTCTTGCATCAACAGATGAACTATAAATTAACATAGCAAATTTTACTGTCTTTTTTGGAAATTCTTGTAAAAATCAAATAATTGTCAAATTTTAATGAAACTTTCAGAACTTATTCCCAGCAAATTATTTTAGAAACTTTTTTTTCATTTTAGTAACTATTACACCTCAGTTAATTTTATGAAAACTCAAAATTTAATAAGAATTTTTAATAACTACATTAGCTAAATATAGAACTTTTTAGAGAATTTAAATCACTTTTATTTTATTTTATTTTATTTATTTTAAATTAGACCCCATTTTACTGAAAATCTGCTCTGAATCATTGAATAAAAATGCAATAAACTAAGACATTTAGTTAAAAAAGCTTTTAATTGCTTTTACAAACAAGATATATTAAGGACACTATTCTCTAAGAAAAATCATTTGTTTTGAAATTTTTAGATTTGTTTTCCATTTTTTTAAATTGCATAGTTTTTTTTTTTAATTAGAATAATTGTTAAATATTTTAAGTCTTAAAATTCAGTTTCAATGGTGTAACAGTGAGGAAATGTTGTCATTAAGCAAAACTGTTTACTAATCTAAAATCGAAAAGCTTATTACAATCTGAACTATTCCAATATTTTTAAAAAGAATTCATAATTGTTTTTGTATGTGAATAAGTGTGCAAATTTCTGTAGATATGAAAGTTCATACACGATATTATCAGAAAATAAGCATGGTAACTACAGTAATTTTTAAACAAAAAAAGAATCTAAAATTTAACATTACTGAGTACTTAAAAATTATATAAAAAAAAATACATTCACATAATTTTACAATTATTTTTTACAGATAAAGACCCCCCCCCCTGCAGAACAACATTAGATAAACATAAATCTGAAATCAAGCTTTTGAACACATCAAGAAATTAAATAAACAGCTACTGACATGTTAAAAAATGCATTTCTGTTGATATTTTAACTTAAAGTAAATAATAGTTTCAAATTACATCAATTATACTTCAGATCAGCTAATACTCCTCAAATAAATAAAATTTTAGAAAGTACATTTTATTTTTGGAAGCTTTTTTTTTTTAATAAATAGTATTACATTGTGATGAAAGACAACTAAAAAAAGTAGCACTAATCAGCTATTTTAACAAAAAAAATTCCATTAAACTAAAATTAGTTTTTGTAATGCAGCAAAGTATTGAAAGTATAAAATGTAATCTATCAGTCTGAAATTTAAACTAAAAGATTCAAGAAATATTTCTTTTTTAAAATTCATTTTAAACCTTAGAAAAAAAAAATTTTTTTTCTCTATTTTGTGGCGGTACCTCAAAAGGTAGATTGATTTCCTTAGACTTGTGAGGGCAGCTAATGTCTGAAAACAAAAACTGACTTCAGTCCCCCTGCCAAGATGTCATGTGCTAGCAGCCAGAATAAAGCCCATGACTCTGAATGATGGTCTTGGAAAGCCTGGACTGAAACAATGGCTGATATAAACAAAGGGGTAGGGCTATAAAGTTCTCAACCTGACCTACAAAATCTGATCATATGACAGATTTATTTGTCACTTGGTCAGGCTGAGAATGTTCCTTTACCCCCACCACATGACATCATATATTTTAACTTTTCACAGTACTAACACTGATTTTAGAAAGGGTTTAGAAGTACAGATCCATATAGAAATAATCCAATCATTTTATATGGGTTTTCTTAGGTACCTCCACTCATTTTTGATACCTAAGTTTTAAGGTGACTTTTTAAAAATACAGTGTAACCCTGATTTTTTAATCATATCACCCCGGGCAAGGCGGTAAGGCCACTGGTGTGCAGGGGGCTATGTAAGAGTGAAAAGATTGGAAAAGAGAGAGCTGGAAACCACATACTAAACAGGGAGCAAGGGATGAGCCTCTGCACGTATTCAATAGATATGGGTGGAGTGTGAACCGGGTGATAGTTCAGTCTATCTACTCCAATTGAAATAAAACAAATAAACAAAAAGGAAAAGTGAAAAGATTGGAAAAGAGAAAGCCAGAAACCACATCCTAAACAGGGAACAAGGGATGAATAAGAGAGTTGTCGGGACCGGATAAAAGTTCTCATATCCGGGTTTGGTCTATTTTATATACATTACCACAGGCTCTAATTTGGGACAAGAGAATTTCTCTCTTATATCCAGGTTATACTGTAAAAATGCTTTCCTAAAGCTTTCATTTTAGCTCTATTTGAAAGCTAAAATATTAAATTTACTGATTCCAGTAATCAAAATACGCTGATGTATTTCAAGTGGAAATTACATTGATTGGAATCTCAACTTCTTTTTTTTTTTTTTTTTTTTTAAAACTTATATTACTATTAAGTGGATGCTAAGCTGGGTACACTTTGATAAGTCTATAAAGAAGGGGAAAAAGAAAGAAGAAATGTTTGTGATACTCCATGAAAAATAGCTTTGTTTTTAGAATAATTTTTAAAATATCGAATATTTTTTTGTATTCTGTTACTGAAAAGAGGAATCCATTATATGGCTTGGCCATGACTGCTTGAAAGCTAAAACACATCAGAGTTAAAAATCTGTTTGAATAAATACATTCTTTATTATTCTATCATGTTTCTATTCAACTTTGCACCTTCATTTGTAAAAAAAAAAAATATATATATATATATATATTTTTTTTTTTTTTTTTTTTTTTTTTTTTTAAGTGTGGGGTAGGGGGATAATTTATGAGTAAATATACTTTTTCTCAAGAGTTTCTACTTCAAAATTCTTACAAATCCAAGACCTACTCACTTCTGTTGGAGGAAGAACTCCTCTTTAATTGACCATATCTTCAGGATTGTAGCTGTACTCACCACTCTTAGCCAGTTGTAGGTTGGTGAGGCTATTTAAACCCATATTGATTGAGTCTGTTTTTTTACAGCTTATCAAACCTTTTCAGTTTATTTAAAGCTAGAAAATATTTTTAGAGTGTAAGATTTTTTAGATAATAATGGTTTTAGTGATGTTTTACTAATTAACCCATAGATGAGGGAAGAATAGGTGGATTCATACCTTTCCCAAGGAATTTGCAAGTAAGGGAATAGAACGAACCCAATAGGAACTGGAACTCAACTCTGATTAATTTTTCTGAGTTATTATCCATTACACCACCTGCAAATCCAAGCTTAGAGAATCTGGTATTCCCAAGTTGTCTCCCATCTAGTTATTCACCAGGTTTGATGTTGCTTAACTTTGGTGATCGTTTAAGAAACATTGTTTCAATACTATATGGCTGTAAGCCTATAACTCATAGTTAGAGTGGATAGTTGTTGATCCTGAGGAGTTCATCAGCCCTTTCAGCAACTGTTTTTGTATTGCTAGGCTTCCACATACCCTCTTCACCAGCTTCTGATGGGGGAGCTGGTTTAGTTGCTGACCACTTAAATTTTGAATTTAGAGGTGGCCTTTTATACAGGTTGTCACCTAAGGCTATAGGGCTCTTCTGTCCTGCTATTTATAGAGATGTCCTTTTATACCAGTTATCATTTAAGGCTATAGGGCTCTTCTGTCCTGCTATTTATAGAGATGTCCTTTTATACCAGTTATCATTTAAGGCTATAGGGCTCTTCTGTCCTGCTCTTTATCCATTTTCTGGGGAGAAGAGATAGATTCATACTTCTCAAAAGTGTTTTGTATGTAATTGAATGTAATGAACTCAAAAAGAATTTGAACTTGGCTACCCAATTCCTCAATCCAAACCTTTATTCATTACTCCTTTCAAAATTTTATATGATATAAAATCACTGACTTTGTTAGTACTTTTCTATGGTCCATAGGCAAAATTAAAATGATAGATTTTTTTTTTCCACTTAATTTCACCTGCTAAATTATCTTTCAGCATATACTTTCTTCTAGCTCAATCTTCTTTTCAATTCAATTAAGGAGGAAGGCAAATAAAACCTAGATTATCAAGTTCTTCATAGCTTAGTGGTAAGAGCATGTCAGATTAAACACCAGTTTCTCCTACAAAGGGGGACACAGGTTTGAGTCCTGCCAGATGGGTACATTTTCTTTAATAAGTTTTATGAAATGTTCAAATTAATTGACAAAATATAAAACTGATTAAAATAGTGTCAACTTAAGTACAGCATTCAATAAAATGTGTGTGTATATATAAATAAATATATATATATATATATATATATATATATATATATATATACATATATATATATATATATATAACACCTCTACCAAATATCCTCACAATACAAATTTATCAGGGAATTACAAATGCAATAAATCTTGTTGTTTAGTATGCAAACATTTAGTAAACGATACAGTATTTTCTATACCCAACACCGACATCGAATTACATCCACCACGCCTCAACTGTGACAGCCAAAATATAATATATTTTCTCTTCTGCTCAATATGTCCAAATAGTGGATATATTGGTGAATCTGGAAACAGTTTTAGATTCCATTTTAATTATCATAAACTCGGCATACGCCAAAACAACCCTTATTCCCCCATAGCTGAACACTTCAATCAACCGGGACACACATTAGAAAACTGCAGATGTTTATTGATAGATTCCAATTTTAGTCCCACATACTCATGCAGAAAGAAAGAAAAATACTGGATTTTAAAATTAAATGCATATAGGCTAGGGTTAAATAGGGACTGAGATATTTTGAATCTTTATAAATATTTCAATAGTTAAACATTTGTTAGATACACTTAAAAAATTTTTTTCTTTAAAACAACATTTAAAAGTATTATTACAGTTAGATTTACGTTTAAAAAATATTCAAACTATTGCTTTCTGCATCACGTGATAGACACTTCTCACGACAAACACTTCTAGTTTAAATTTTAAAATCATTTGTTTCTGATGAAAGGGTGAGGCCGCTTTGAAATATCAAATATATATATAATAATAGAAATAAATAAATACTGTCAAAAAAATACATTTTTAACTTACAACTTTTTAGTAGTTTTTCCTATATATATATATATATATATATATATATATATACACACACACACACACACACACACAAAAAAATTGTGTATTTGGGCAGCAATTTCTTTTGTGCAGGTTTCATTAAAAACGACAGACATGGTATTATGGTTAACTTTTTTTAATCATAGATCACATAAAAAAAAAAACTTAATACTTTGTCTGTCATTTTTAATATATATCTCCAGAAATGTTTCATGAAGATACTCATCGACTGCTCTTAAATAATGTGGGGGACCCTATCTTGTTGGAAACAATGAACACTGCTGTAGTAAGATAACCAATACACAAACCTATATCATCTAAAGTCCACCTACTTTTGGACCATCCTATATATATATATATATATATATATATACACACACACACACACACACACACGAAAGGAAAACAAACATCTTAGCTAATGCATTTCATCATGTGAGGGACATTATCAATTGCTTTGATAAAGTCCCTTAGAGAATGAAACATGTTGGCTAAGATAGGTTTTCATATTGTTCTTTTACAGATATACTCTGAAATTTTTACATGTATTTGTTTATTTTTTTGTTAAAGTAAATGTGACAAAATGTTAGGCACTGGAGTTTCTCATTTATTGATGCATGATAAACATTTTAGCTTTTGAACGTCTTCTGACTTTAGGTAACAGCAGGTAAATAATACTTTACCTTCATTTTTTTTTATTATTTATTTATTTATTTTCTTCTCCATTGGTTCCAGTTTGAAAGATCTCTTTGATCTGTTGTAAATCACTTGTTAAAGCCTGATTCTTTTTCTATCTTATCTTCTAGGTATAGTGCTCTTCAAATAAGCAGTCAGTGAAAAACTTGTCTCTTTTCTTATTGTATTGTTTATGCCGTTAGCGAGAACAACTCATATGAAAACCATTTGCAAAAGGATCTTTGTTGCTAGTCAGTAATCTTTACAATCACTCATGCTTTGTGAATTCAAAACCCACAGCTGTTCCTCTTAGTACTTTAATGCTGTGCCTGACTTCACTGAAAATATGCCTAAAAAAATTATACTCCTTTATTTTTTCAGAAGAGTTAAACAAATGTGTATTATTATTAAATAATGTTATTTTATTCAAACTGGTATCTTCATATTGGTTGTTGCAGTCACTATTGTATCCTTGTTTTATTTAGTAATTTAAAAAAAATTTTAACTGACCTTTTGAGTGATTGACTAATTGATCAATTTATTCATTTCTTATGACTTATGAGTTATTTAAAGCCAGAAAATATTTTTAGAGTGCAAGAATTTTTTCTTATGGTAATAATGGTTTACTGATATAAGTCTCACTAATTAACCCATATCTAGTGGGTGGAAAAGAGATGGATTCATACTTTCCCCTAAAGTATTTGAATGTAAGTGAATACAATGATCACTGATGGGAATTAGAACTTGGCTCTCTGAGCTGTTTATTCATTATACCACTCACACATTTACAGCACCTGGTATCCCCAAGCAGTCAGCCATCTAGATACTGACCAGGCACAACATTGCTTAACATTGATGATTGTACAGGAATTGATGTTTCAACTTGATGAAGATGTAAGCCTGACCTGATTCTGCTTTTCTTGCTAGGAAATATAGTGTATTAGCTAATTCTTCCAAGTTATTTTATCACTCTAAAACTGTTTCTGCTCATTCTACTGAACCAGAACATGACTTTAACTACCTTACCCAGGTATGGAACTTCACAACAGTTGCCCAAAGAAGGCCAGAAGATAGAACAGTCAAATTCCTGTTATCATAACCAACAAGATGAGGATATTATTTTGAATAATTCAATGTCTCTTAATAATCTCACATAATTGTAGATTTAAAGAAAAAAAATGCCTAGGAAGCTGACCAGGAGAGGTGACTACTCCTGGTTATGTTGCCTGAGAGAAGGTGTGTGTAAGTATTTTTAAAGTCCCTAAACCATCAGTGATATCTGGCATAAATATCAATTATGAAGCTTCCAAAAATACTATAAGGGTGCTTAAATTCAGTTAAAAAAACTATTTGTTTTATTTGGTATTTCTTTATTTTTGTTAAACATAAATTATTTTCTTTTGGCCTCTAAATTTTAGCAGGTTTTTTTTTTTCTTAGCATAAATCTTAACATAGCTACTCTAACTTGAATTTTTATAGTTTAGGACATTGATTTTTAATTCAATAACAGTTCAGTTTTTGCTGATTGATCATCAGAGTTAAGCAATGCTGTGTGTTGTAAAAAACAGAATAGTAATTCATCAGTTAATAAAAATAACAAATATTGAGTTTTTCTTTCTCAGATATACTTCAGAATTACACATTTACTTCTACGATGTCCTACTTTATTGATTTGGTTGAATATTGCTTTTTCTTTTCATAAATAGATAATAATCAGTTTTAATTTCAGTCAGAATTGTACAGAAATCCTTACTTCTAATATCTCCCTGAACTGAAATTTTATTTAACATTTATTTTCTCAACAGAAGTAGATAGCTCTGCCTATCCTTTAAACGGGAGTAGAGGTTTATCCTTGTTGCTTGTTTAGGATTGAGCTTCCGATTCCTTCTAGAGTTTTTCAATTCTCTTTCACTTCCAGTAGACCCCTATGGTCTTAGTGACCTTATCACCTTATTGTTTGGGGTGAATTGATGAAAAAATGTTTACTTTCATTTACATTATTGTTTTCTCACTTTTTATTTTCTTTCCTTACTCACCCTGTACTTAATGCTGAGTCTGAAAACTCCTACCTCACAGTCTAAGCTCCCTCCTTCCTCTATATTGCCATGTTTGGGGTGAATAAAAATATACTAATAGTTCTTTTGAATAACTCTAACTTCAAAGCCACTTTGCTGTCATCTAACTCATCTTCAATGACTTGTGAGATCAGCACTCTTCTCATTATGTACTTGTGAATGTTCTCCATAACTTATCATCAATGTTAAAAATATATATAAAGTGTGTGTCTATTTATATCCTTCTCTCTCTCTCTCTCATATATATATCCCTCTATTAGTGTGCATAATTTGAATATCAGTCCCCAAAAAAATCAAATTTCAATTACTATGGTTAAACTGAAGATCGTTTTACTGGACTGTGTATTATGTATGCACTAACTGAATTTTGGTATATAAAAATTTTAGCACACTAATTGAAATTAATTAAGGGATTTGTGTTTGGTAAAATTGTTAATTGCCTTGAAATCTGGTAAGTATTTTGAGCCAATGTTGTATTTTATGTTTACCCCCCCACCCCCTTTTTTTCATGTGAATTGATCATTATGTATCTGATGGAAAAATGATTTAACTTTAATAATTCACAGCTCTCTTATTTATTTATTTATCTATCTATTTATTTTTTTAATGCTCTTCTGGATCAATCTAACTTTGACATAATAACTTCCAGGCCATTTTAACAAGCTCATTTTAAAATGGTTTTTGAGATCAAGACTTTTCTCATTACTCACTTGTGAATGCTCTTAATGCTTGATTATTGTCAATGTTAAAACTACAAGTTTGACAAGTAAATAAAGTTGATTTTTATATATTCATCTATTTTAGTAATTTTTCTCTTTTGGGAAAATGTAACCAGTTTCTCTCTGAGAGAACTTCTAATGGCTATTTTTTTTTTTTTTTCTCTTTTTCTGGACTGTTTATTTATTTTATTAAAAATGAATATAAAAAAAAAAGAAGGTTTGTACAAGGATAGGTCAATAAATTCCAATAAATTTATTAGCCAAATTTTGATCTGAAATTTTCACTGAATAATGTTTGATTCATTTTCACCACCTGAATTAACTGCATTAGAAAGCGGATTGTTAAAAATAATTATTTGTTCTTAGTAAATAAATGATTTTCTTATTGTTTTTTTTTTTTTTTTTTTTTAATCATATCACCCCGAGCAAGGCAGTAACGCCACTGTTGTGCAGGGGGCTACATAAGAGTGAAAAGCCGGAAACCACATCCTAAACAGGGAACAAGGAATGATCCTCTACACCTGTTCAACAGATGAGGGGGGAGTGTGAACCGGGCGATAGTTTAGTCTATCTACTCCAATTGAAAAAAAAAAAAAAGAAATGTGAAAAGATTGGAAAAGAGAAAGCCGGAAACCACATCTTAAACAGGGAACAAGGGATGATCCTCTACACCTGTTCAACAGACGAGGGGGAGTGTGAACCGGGCGATAGTTTAGTCCTTAATAATAGTAAATCACTGTATGTAGGTATTTATCTACACATCCACATCATGACAGGATGTGACACAAGTTTAATGTGGGAAGCTGTTGAAAAAGTTGCTCATGCACTCTTTTTTCAATGTTTATTTTGTTTAACTTGCTTATCAACTCCTTTTGGGTCATTTAATGCTGAAGTTTAATTATCTTGGAGCCCATTCAGTCAGGTAAGTGCCATACATTGGGTGCCATTACTTTCTGTGGTAGACTGGTTGCCAACCAAGGCTGTAGAACCCAATCTGTCCTGCTATTTAACCCATGGCTGGAGGGAGAAGAAACTGATCAATACCTTTCGTAAGGGTATTTATATGTAAGTGAATACAATAAATCCAACTGAAATATGAACTCGGCTCTCCAATTTTTCATTTCGAGCTGATATTCACTGAACCACAGTGCATTTGGGAGCATTAAGAATTTTTTTTACAAATTGTATTGCTAGTAATATCCCCCCCCCCCTCACACACACTTTACAAAAATGTATTGCTGGTAATATTTTTTACTATGAAAATGTATTACTGACACCTTTTTTGCTATAAAAATGTATTTCTACACTTTCATAGTGTTTTGACCCCACTATGGAACCCTAACAGGTACTAACCACCCTGGGTCAGGTTGAACCTAGGAATAACAGCAATTAAGAGCTGGTTCCATGCTTCTCAGAATTTCCCAATCAGGCTTTGCTGCTGGATGTAGTTTATTGTCATGTCCAGGAAGACTTTTTCAATGTTGTAATTAGCTTGATGGTCCATCATGAATGGTCAAAACTTTTTGCTTTCATCTCATTAGTAACAGAACCAACAAATTGAATGGTTAGTAGATCCTTCAGTAATGTCCTACTTTAATAGCATTAAGAAGAATTTCTACAGCTCGATTTAGTATCTGAATCCAGAAGTTGACAGTCTCTATATGTTTTACAAATGGTAGAACATTCATCAGGATTGGCAAAATGGACTAACAACTGGCCTACAGATTGTAGAGGAGCATTGTCTTTTTATAAGCAAAAAAAAAAAACTTCTTTTTTTCCTATTTTTTTTTTTTTTTTTTTCAAAAATTATATCTTTCTTTCTGTGGAACTCCCTTCTGTATTCTTGTTTCCCTGATAGCTACAAGAGTTTAAATACAACGTCAACTATCTCCTTGATTCTCATCCTTCTTCTCACTTTGCTCTCATGCAACTCTTTTCACATTGATGTACCCATCCTTCTCTTATCCATTCTCCGACCTACTGTGACTTGTTCTCTTCACTCTCCTATTATGTAACCCCCTGTGCACCAGTGGCAGTTCTGCCTTGTTTGAAGTGAAACAATTATAAAAAAAAGAAAAAAAAATTAGATTGCATCAAGGATTGATCCCCACACTTGTATGTCTAAATATTAAACTAAGTATGCATGTTGTCTTTGGAAAGAGACTTAGAATGAAACTGCTTTGAATAAAAATTTATTTACCCCACCACTGCCTCCTAAGAGTTCATTTCAGGCAATAATTGAAAAAATAATCAAGAAAAAAATATTTAAACTTTTTCTTTTCTTTCTAATATCAAATGATATTGCACCTTTTTCGATAAGATATTACCTGTCACCTGAAGCTTATGAAATTATTGTTCTGTTTAAACATTATTTGAAAGGACGGAATTTTCTGAAAGTTTTCTTTACCAATTATAGATTCAGAAATTATTTGGTAATACCATTTTCATTTAACATTTGAATATTTTCTTATGAAAAACATTCTAACACTTTGCTGAGAAAGTTAAGATATTTGTAGAGACTGATTATATTTAAATTAACTATCTAGAAATATTTAAAGTTATATGTGTTTTACCTAGCAGAAAATTCTTTTTCAAAGGATAACTTCTAAGCATTTTTTTTTCCAAATAACTCAACTCTTTTGTATGAAATCTAAAAAGAACAAAATACATTAAAAATTTTATCTCTGTAAAAACTTAGCAAGAAAAGGCGTTTTACTTTTTTGTCATTGAAAAAAAAATTTTTTTTTCTCTCTCCTTGAAATTTTAGCCAGGAAAATTCATATAATTTTACTTAGGTTCGATGCAGGTTTTCATAAATCTTTCATTTGTGTTTTACATTACAGATTAACTTGTTTTTAAGACCTCTCTGTTCTGACATTTTTTATTAGGGGAAAAACTTCTCTGAAAAGAATCTAATATTTTTTTACAGATCTTAAATTTATGAATTTGTTACCTGTTTAACAATTATATTATTAAATCAAAGAAAATAATTTAATGAGCTGATAATTTTTTTCTGAATGTTTAAGATAAAAAGATTATCATTATTATACACTGATTTATTTGGACTGGTGTTCCCATTTTACTTATAGCCATGACATATTGCCAGGTGCCTGTCATAACTTGTGCAAAAAGTCATGTACTATGGTTTAATTGAAGAGGCAGACCAAACAACATTGCAAGGATGTATTAATGAGGAAAAATTTGCTGATATACCTTTTCCAGTGAATACAGAATGAAAATAATCTCCACAAATTGAATAAAGTAGTTTGGATGACAGGTTTCTTAAGAAGGACAATATAATAACTGAATCATTACTATAACAACCAAGATGCAGACACTAATCCAAGTAAACCCATGTGTATTTGTTTCTATAAATTTATAACTGAAGAGAAGAGATGGATTTATACCTTGGGAAAGGTATAAATCTATCTCTTTCCTCCCATCATGGGTTAAATAACAAGACAGATTAGGTTCTATAGCCTTGGCTGGTAACCAGTCTACTGCAGAAAATAATGGCAACCAACTGCAGGATAATCTTCTATCCAGTCAGTCATATCTCTTTCAGGACATGATCACCAAAGTGTGTATCATGTATGGCACTTAAATAAAAATAAGGAGTGAAATTTTATCCTTTTCAACTGTTTGTAATGTAATTTTTTCAACTGAAATTGTTTAAAGATCTCTGACTATAACTGTTTTACTAAAATAGACGAAGACAGTACATATTAAAAGGTCATTTAAGGATTTATAGTCTTTGTATATTCACAAGTTCGAATTTCAGTTGGATTCCTTGCATTCACTTACATACAAATACCCTTGGGAAAGGTAATAATCCATCTCTTCCTTCCAGTTATGGGTTAAATAATGTGACAAATTGGGTTCCACAGCCTTGGTTGGCAACCAGTCTACTGCAGAAAGCAATGGCAACCTACTGCGGGATACATCTTCTGCCCAATCAGCCATGTCTTTTTCGAGACATGATCGCCCAAGCGTGTTTTACGTATGGCACTTAACTGATATTCACAAGTGAAACAGCTGAGAAAATAATTTATGTACAGAAATATATTTTCTAATATTTAAAAAAACATTCCTGAAAACGTCTGAAGCATTCATACTTATAAAATTTTAAAACTTCCTCTCAATAAAAAAAAACAAAAATATACCAAAATCAATGAAACCACATACATGTAAAACATTTTTGCAATGTTTTGACATTGAATTGTTGTCTAGCTTTTCTTTGCGCTACCTGTTGCTTGTCTGTCCTATGACCTGTTGGTTATAGAATATAAAAACAACCTTAGATGCAAAGAAAAAGAAAACTGTTCAAATATTAATAACGACACTGCTTTATCTCTGGCATTTAGACAAGATTCACACAATTTGTTAATGAATTTTTTAACTGATAATTCTTCGATGAAATCTTATGTTTCAAAAGCAATTTGTAATGTGAATATCTGAATTTTATATTTATTCTTTGATGCAACGTGGGAATATTTTAGAAAACATTTTTTTTTCTCTTTAACTAGATATTATCAACTATCTGGTTTTATATATCATAAGTAGGATTTTTATAAAAAAATATTTCAAAATTTTCATTCACTCTAATGACTATATTGACATTAAATTCTGGTAGCAAAGTCGGGGAATAAAAGACTGTTTTAGCATCAGCTTAATTTGAATTAAATTTCTGAAAGCATTGATTTAGTCTTTGTTATTGCTACCCACAAACATTACTTTGTCTTTCTGCTTTTCTTTAATTATTTTTTGTAAAAGTAAATATGTATGGTGGTTATCAAAAAATATTGCAATTTTACATTTTATAAATTGCAGAGGGATTATGAGTAGTCATGAATTGATGCAAGTGTTATTGTGTATGTATGTGATATATAACAACTTTTAAAGAAATACTAGCAGTATAGCCCATCATTGCTTGGGTGTAATGAAAGCTTTAAAACTAATCCATGGTCCTGGAGCTCAGACTTAGCCTAAAGAATATTTGTAAAGTTTAGTGAGAATCAGATAAAAATTGTGGATTTGTATAAAGGACATACAGACAGATAAACAGACACGCACACAAACATCTTGCCTTTTTTATATATATATATATATATATATAAAATCGATTTTCTGCACTATTGTAAGAACTGCAAGCTTGAAACTTCTGAATATCATTTCTTATGTCTTTGTCTATGAGTGATCAAATCTGATTAAAATCGAACCACTCCTTCTATGACCCAATTTTTTCCATTATTGATTTTTGATATTTATCAGGGGTACCTTGACCCAAAACCTAGCTAAGAACACTCACAAACGCTTATAGTACAACTGTGTAAATTTTCAAGAAAATCGGTTCAGTCGTTTCGGAGTCTATAGGTAACGGATACACACACACACACACACACACAAAGTTCCATTTATAAATAAGTTTAGATTAGCCAAATAATGTTCCATGGAACAAAAATGGCTAAAAATATTGTGTATCTACCTACCACTTTTTTTTTCTCCTATAAACAATACAGTAAGTATATAGGAAACATAATAATCTAAAATTTAAAGAATTATTTGGGTAGAACTCAAATTTTGATTGACACCGTAATATTCTTTGTAAAAGGTTTTCAAATATATGTCTACTTTGCTTGCTTGCTTTTCTTTGAATCAAACAGGTTTATCTAGGCACTTAATATTTCTGCATGACTCACTGCAATAGCAATAGATGTGGTCCAAGGAAGTTGTCACATCAATCATAATGACTTGTCAATAGCAGGTGAGCTGTCAGTAACCTAAAGTATGGTGATAACCTGACTGGAATCCTTCAGGTTAAATGTTCTCTCTTGCTTGACAAACTGTCATGTCAATAAAAAATAGATATTAACAATAATACATACATAACTAGATATTCAAACCACTTTCTGATATGAGATCATGTAAGACCTATACATATATATCTTCGAACAATGAAATGAAGTTTTTGACTAAAGTCTTTGATCTTTAATATCTGTTCAATAATGCAACACTGATATTAAAAATGTGTAAAAATTGTCCATATATATATAGTGGCACCTAATGGTTAATGACATTGGTATTAGTGAGCCATGTTTAAATTACATTGAAGACAATGTAATTTCACGTGACACAAAAAAAAAAAAAGGCATGAACCTATATGGCTAAAATAGTAAGACAAAACAAGCTTTTTATGTCTTCAGACAGCAACTAGACAAGATAAGGACACCTTTGAATTCAAAACCTTAGAAAAAGCAGTGGGAATCAATCCACTTTCTCAATAAGTCATTGAAATACACAATTCACAAAGGATCTAGGGAAAACTGTGATTACCAATATCTTGACTTTACTAAAGCTATCTAAAAAGATAATTGATTTGTATGAACCTATAGCCAATGCTCTTATGTAGTTCACTAAGAATGGAAACATGGAGTAATTGATAGTAGCTTAGACTGAGAAATTGGAGAGTTGAGTTCAAATTCT
Source organism: Ascarosepion bandense (assembly GCA_037127315.1). NCBI lineage: Eukaryota > Metazoa > Mollusca > Cephalopoda > Sepiida > Sepiidae > Ascarosepion > Ascarosepion bandense. Next base: position 577,368 of record JBBBDQ010001875.1, read on the forward strand.
CGTCAACTTCATTACATTTACTTAAATGGTAATACCCTTGAGAAAGATATGAATCCATCTCTTCTCCCACTAGCTAGGAGTAAATAGCAGAATAGACTGGGTTCTATAGCCTTGGTTGGCAACCAGTCTATCACAGTGAGAATTAACAACCTACTGCTGGAAAATCTCTGCACCATATTTGGCTTGGAGACTGTTTTTGAAGTCAGAAAAAAAGGTCTCCTGAAACTTCTTCTAGGGAAGAAGCAAGCTTATCCCACCCAGGATGAATGCTACCACACAGACACTTTCACTGACTAAACAGCTTCACCTTAGGATGTGTTTTGATTCCTGTTTGTCTCTGTGTGAACAAAAACTGGTAAAGGCCTGGCGTATTTTCACAAGGGAACAGAATTTAAAATAATGACAGTGAGAAAAGAAAACATAAATCCTGTTTTCAATAAATTTTCTCTCCCCCCCCCTCACCCCAACTGGCACAATCTGGAGGCGTACGTAAGTGACATTTGGGACATCTTCATTGCTACTTGTGTCTTTTCTCACAAAAGACTAACAGGACCAGATCTTTCCTTCAGCCAACAAAAATTCCATTTTCTTCTATCACTCTATATCACTCTTACTATAATTATATATATATATATATATATATATATATATATATATATATATATATATCTGTCATTTCTTTTCTACCACCCCCTTTCCGATCTCTACATCCCAAGTGCAGCTTTCTGACTACTTTTGGACACCACAATGGACAGCTCCTAATTAGCTAACTCTGTGATTTTAGACTATCTTGGCTCACAACTGGAATTTCCTTCACTTTCAGCCAAGTGACACTTGATCTGTAAAGTTTTTTTATTTATTGGCTTTTCTTTTCTCTTTACTGGTTGACAGAAGATGGTTGGTTTGAAGTCCTCATAATTAAGACTTTACTGTCAGGTGTTGTAAAACTAGATGCAGATAAAATCATTTAAACCTCCACTCAATGTTGTCTGTGTCCTGATCACTACCTGGGATCTATCATGTCAAATTTGTACCATACAATTTTGTATAAGCTTATGATTATTTTTTATAAAAAACTTTATTTACAATGTAATACATTGCTGTGGCACAAGGCCAAATTGGGGAGGGGAAACAAAAACTTGGGATGGCCTTCAGTAACTATCCTATACTGACTCACAACCCAATCACTCTACAATATTCCGTTCACCATAAGGACCTATTTTCGCCAATCAATCCACCATATACCATAATACCTCACACATTCAGGGAACCTAAAAAAGGGCTACTCCCCACATGAAATTCTAAAAATATATACAATATATCTACAAAAATAGATAAAAATTCCTTATTTAAAAACTTAACCTTTCATTTTATTTGAGAAAACTACTAGGTAAGTTTTGCTTTGGTCATCCAAACATTGAATCAAATGATTAAATTCCTTTTTCCAGAAAATGATTGTGAGAAATAGAAAAAATAGTTTAGAAATACTTCTAATATTGGTTTATAAGATGCTTAAACCAGTCAGTTTTGCATCTGCGATATTTTTTTTTTTTTTTTAATGTGAAAAAGATCCAATACAGCTCCTGAACTCCATAAAAAAGATTTAGTTGAACCTTTTGCTTCACAGACATAGTAGTCTTTAATTTAATTTATTTATTTTGTCTCTTCTAGTTCCATTGGAGTGGTTGCTCTGACTTGCCTTTACTGATTTTAAAGAAAAAAATGTATCAGTCATTTTCAATTTATGTCATACAGTCACCTTAGCAACAAACTTTGCCATAGCAACAGTTTTATCTGTTTATGTTTTGTTGCATGTAAAATCAAGATAATCTCTTCACTATGTTATTGCAGATATTGTCTCTTACTTTAAATTTTTTAACGTAATTTTGAACAAGGACAACAGTAATTTTTAAAATAGAGAAAAATGCTTTTTTTACTTTGAGTAATCATAACTTTAACAACATAACAATCTCTATAGGCTATTTATTGCTGAAATTTAAATATTTTGGATCCAATTTTCTTTTTTTTTATTTATGTTTTAGATGATGATTTTCAGCAATACAAGTTTCACTAATTAACCCATATCTGGAGGGTAATTGTGCACAAGTAAATATGATGAAATCGACTGGAATAGGAACTTGGCTTTCTAATTACCAGTTCTAAACCATTATCCATTACACCACCCACACATGCAAATTTACTCCACTTGATATTCCCAAGGGGTTAGGTACTGACTGAACTCATCGTTGAGTAGAGTAGGAGTGGTAAGTAGTATAATGTATATGAACATGAAAAATACCAGGTTCAAATTCTGGGCTAGTCTGTTGCATTCACTTTTGCACTAATGCCCTTCAGCAAGGAATGACTTTGTCTTTTCTACACCTCTCACAATCCATGGATTAAATAGCAGGGTAGACTAGGGCTTCTAACCTTGAGTGACAATCAGTCTAAGTGAAGGAAGACTCTGAATCCAAAGTGATGATAAAGCAGCAGAAAAGCATTCCGCTATCATTCTAAAAGAAAAAAGGAAAAGAAAAAAAAAAGAAACCTGACAATCCAGATTATAAAAAATCTGTGGAGAGGATGATTGCCTACATCCTGAAGGGACATGACCTAAAATAAAATAAAATAAAATAACCACTATATCAACTCTTATTGCACTGATAATTTTAGGAAACACAAAAATTAATCAGGAAATCATGACTATTTATGTAGAAATGTGTATGGAGTGAGATAATTTTTCAGAAGTAACTTATTTCCAAATTTTCCAAAGTAATGTATGCAGGAAATGAGAAAATTTCATGTTTTTTTTTTTATTTGTTACTTTTTTTTTTTTTTCCTTTCTTGATCCAAATAAGTAAGAATCTAACAAACAACAAGAGAATAACTGTCTTTGTTTTATATCCACCTTGTTAAACCATGACAACAGAAGATCACTGCTTTTTGCGCACCTTGTATCATGACCTTGATACATGATGAGCCAACTGATATCAACATATCATGCTGTGCACAACTTTGAGAAGTTATTATCATTCCAAAAATTGTTTGGATGACAACTCATTCTTGGTATTTCTTGTTGTCACTCCAATCCATTCTGTTGCCTTCTTCAGGTGTACAAACATGATTTGTAATTTTTTTTTTTTATAAGCGTTTCACTCCGAGCAAGGCATGTCACTGCCACTACTGCGCAGGGGGCTACATAGAGTGGAGAAAGGATGGTTAAATATAGGAAATGTCAGAGGGTGGGTGATAGGCGGGTAAGGATACCGAGAATGAGGGTTGGGTAGATGAGTGTTCTGAGAATAATTGAGAGTTAGTGTGATAGGAGGTGTCTATTGACCCTACATTTAAACACCTGGAGATTGTAGCTGTCAGGAAAGCAGACTTGTGGAAGGGAGTTCCACAAGTGGGAAGCACGAGAAAAGAAGCTGTTGGAGTAGAATTTACGGTTACATCTTATCTGTTTAGCTGTAAAAGGGTGGGACCTAGTTGCTAATCTAGTATCTCATATAAATTTGTGCTTAGGCAGCACCAGTGCTCTAAGTTCATCGGAGCAGAAGCCATGAAAGTACTTGTAGAAGAGGCACAGGGAAGCCACATCATGCCGGTGAGAGAGTGGTTGCTGCTGGTCTGCCAAGTCAGTATCAACCATGTTACAGATCCTCCTTTGTATTTTGTCAAGAAACCCAAGGAGAGCAGCAGGGGCACCCGACCGGATATGGCAGCAATTTGGGCTCCTAAAAGTGGTGTAATGGTTAACAAGCTTATCTCACTAGAACAATTATGGCTGAGTAGAAAATTGTTCTGCAATGCGATCAATACTGATTTGGCAGCGCAGCTGCAGTCACTCTCTCACCGGCATGATGTGGCTTCCTTGTGCCTCTTCTATAAATATTTTCACGGCTTCTGCTCCAATGAACTTAGATCACTGGTGCCCTTTAGGTATGAATTTACATGGGCTACTAGATTAGCAACTAGGTCCCACCCTTTTACAGTGAAATCAATAAAATGTAACCACAGTTTCTACTCTAACAGCTTCTTTTCATGCACTTCCCACCTGTGGAATTCCCTTACATATACTTGCTTTCCCGACAACTACAATCTCCAGGAATTTAAATATAAGGTCAATAGACATCTCCTATCACACTAAGTCATATCCATTCTCACAAGCTCTTTTTCCATCTACTCCACCCACATCCTCGGTATTCTCATCCATCTATTACCCTCCTCCTGTCATTTCCTATAACCCCTTTTTCTCATCACTTTCCCCTATGTAACCCCCTGCGTAACAGTTGCAGTAAAATGGCTTGCTTGGGGTGGGATGATTTTTTAAAAGAAAAAAAAAAAGAACTATTGTAATTTTGATAAGACCTAACTTTTGGATGTTTGTGGTGAAATGATAGTGACCAAGATGCTAGATCAGGACATTTTCGGTTTTATCAAAAGTCTCTAAAAATACAGCAGGAGCACTGAAGCATATGTGGCAGCAATATTCAAAGCATTGTAGACTTATAAATATGTAAGATAGATTTTGTAGAGAAATATTGTTAGTATGAAACTGAAGCAACTTTCTTCGCAGTAAACCTAGTGATTGATTTGGAGCAAAAAATTGAGCATTTCATCGGACTCAGGTAATGTTTTTGTTGAAAAAATTAAATTATTCAAATAGAAGCTAGTTTCTCACCTGAAAGTGGTAACTACCTTCGCCTTTAAATCACAGCTTGAAAGTAAGCAATGCCTAAACAAATATAATCAATACTGACATTTCTAACATGATATTCTGAAGATCTAACAAATACTATAAAGATTATGTACATATAATAAATGACTACTAAATGTCTATCAAACAGATTTAATTAAAACAATTTAATTAAATACCATTGCATGGCATGTACAAAATGTTCAATGAAATGACTGTAATTTAGTTTGAACGAAGAAAACACAGGATAGCATTGCAGTTTTTTTTTAATAAAATAGCTTTTTGTTTAAAGAAAGAAAATGTTAATATGAAATTAAAATAAAAAAAGTCAATACCTCTAACTTATTTTCTATTTCATTATTACCTCATTTGCCAAAAAGAGATTTATGATGTAAAAAATACCAAAAATAAAAAATTATTCAAAAGCCACAATAATCTGGTGAACATTTGTTAATAAGCCAAAGACTTTAATTGAATATACACTAATGGCCATAATTATTAGGCTACCCCAGTGTTTTAAAAAAATGATGTATTTCATACTATTTTTTAGTATTTATTGCCAAGTGAATAATTGTAAATGAAAATAGAATGGTTCTTTTGTTAATATTGCACAATAACATGTGCATTATATGAATTTATAAATATTTCATAATTACCTATATTGAAGTTTCATCGATGAAAGAATGAAGGGTGATTTGAACGTAATAACAAAAGAACCATTCCATTTTCATTTAGCAATAAAAACTAAAAATAGTATGAAATACATCATTTCTTTAAAAAAAAAAAAAAAAAACTGGGGTGACTTAATAATCATGGCTGGTAGTGTAGCTACAACATCTGGTCTGGTACTTCTGTTATATATTTTGAGATTTTTGATACCCACCCTCAAAAAAAAAAAAAAATCTGCAATGTTATAGGTCCTGAATTGGTACCTCAGCTTCAGTTACTTTCTCCACTGTCATAATATAGCTTCACTATGCCTTTTCTATAAATATCTTCATGGCAATTGCTTTAGTGAGCTTTCTTCCTTGGTAGCAAATTTAAGTGCTGTATTAAATTGGCAGCTAGGTCTCATTATTTTGCAATTAGAATGGTTAGATGTAACCAAGTTCTAAGCTAAGTTTCTGCTCTTCCGCTTCTTGCTTGTGGAAGACTTCTGACTTCTTTGCTTTGCAGTCAAATTTCATATTCAAACATTTAAATGCAATATCAATCATTGTCTGTTATTCTCTCTCCTTAACAATGTTTACATTCAGGAAACCTCTTGCATCTTAGTGGTTTTACTACCTTACTTGGAGTGAAATGTAAAATCTTAGAGATTTGGGACAATGATATATAAAAATTTATATACAATGTATGACAAAGTGGAAAAAATTCTGTGTAGCATGAAGGATTATACCAAACTAATGTTTTTGTTGTTAAAATTATATTTTGAAGAAAGAGTGTGTGTAGAGGGGACAAAAATGTGAGCATCATTTTAAATTTAAATTTAACTGATATTCGCATTTTATATCTCCCCCTACCTGACACATACTTTCAACAAAAACATTACCTGAGTCCGATGAAATCCCCAATTTTTTGCTCCAAATCAATCACTAGGTTTACTGCGAAGAAAGTTGGTTCAGTTTCATACTAGACAATTTTTCTCTTCAAAATCTTACATATTTATAAGTCTACAATGCTTTGAATATTGCTGCCACATATGCTTCAGTGCTCCTGCTGTATTTTTAGAGACTTTTGATAAAACCGAAAAATGTCCTGATCTAGCATCTTGGTCACTATCATTTCACCACAAACATCCAAAAGTTAGGTCTTATCAAATGTATCTATAAAGATCTCAAAAGACCAGATTGGGGGGAAAAAAAATGTTTGCTTTTTTTTTCTTTTCTTTTTTTTCCCCCCCTGAATATTTAGTTTATTTAACAGGTCTAGCTTTATAGAGATAAGTTCAACAATGTATAAGATACATACTGATAGATAGTAAAATGGTAAAAATACATTTATTTGATATCACAGTTCTATGTACACACAAAACTTCATATATCTAATAAATTTTCAATGTGCTTACAGCCATATCACATTGATACGCTAGTTTTCATATCTAAAATTATTTATAAATAGAACTTTGTGTGTGTATGTTACCTATAGACTCTGAAATGGCTGAACTGATTTTCTTGAAAATTTACACAGTTGTACTATAAGCGTCTGCGAGTGTTCTTAGCTAGGTTTTGTGTCAAGGTACTCCCGATAAGTATCGAAAATCAATAATCGAAAAAATCAGGTTATAGAAGGAGTAGTCCGATTTTAATCAAATTTGATACACTCATAGACAAAGACATAAGAAACGATATTCAGAAGTTTCAAGATTGCAGTTCTTACAATAGTGCAGAAAATCGAGTATATATATATATAAGGCAACATGTTTGTGTGTGTGCCTGTATGTCTGTATTTTGTTCAGCCCTTTTATTTTAGTTTTTGCTTCAGGTTTGGCTCTAAGTAGGTATAATTGTAGTTCTTAGTCTCAGCCATGATACCATTACTCAGGGCACTCATTTAGCCTTTACGACGAAAAAACTTATTTGATATCGATACCAGGAAATCAAAATTTGACTTAGATCCATTCATTTTTCTTTCAGTCTACGGTTTCGCTTTAACTGGAAACAACTATTGCTTTTTAGTCTATCATGCCAACGTCCAAAGAGTCTGAGCTCTAGGACCATGGATTAGTTTTAAAGCTTTCATTACATCCGAGCAACGCCGGGCTATACTGCTAGTGATCAATAAAGTTAAGCAATATCAAGCCCAATCAGTAACACAAGTGATCATTTGGGAATATCAGGTGTTGGAAGTTTGGATGGACAAAGAATTATAGCTCTGAAGTGGAAATCAGAGAGCTAAGTTCCAATTCTAATCAGGTTTGTTATATTCGCTTACACACAAATACCCTAAATAAATAAAGGTATGAATCTACCTCTTCTCTCCTCAGCCATTGGCTAATTAGTAGAATTGTTTTGGAAATAATCTAAAAATAAATTCTGGCTTTACATAACCTGCAAATGATTGATAAGCCATAGAAAACAAATTAATCAAATTCTGATTAACTACACAGGCTTTTAAATTTATTTGCATTCTCTGGAATATACGCAGAAACTACCTTGTCTGCAAATTGAGGGATCAGTTTGTATATTGATTGTAATATAAAATTAATCCCCCGTTTTATATCCATATTATTTTCTTATATATCGAATTCTAATTAAGTATAAATCTACCACTTCTTCCCGCCCAGTTATGGGTTAATTAATAAGAATTATACCACTAAAGCATTATCTCAAAATATCTTTAAAAATTTATAATCTAAAATTAAATTCTGGCTTTAAATAACCTACAAAGGGTTGATAAGCCATAGAAAATAAATTAATCAATCCAATACTGATTAACTGCACAGGCATGTGTTTTAGATTTATTTATATTCTCTAGACTATGAATGTATAGAAACCACTGTGGCCACAAAGTGAAGGAATAGTTTGTCTATTAATTGTAATTTAAAATTGATCTTCCATTTTATATTCACTTTATAATTTCTTGTTTATAAAATTCTGATTAGGTATGAGTTTACCTCTTTTCCTCTTAGCTATGGATTAATTAAAATTTTTATTAGTAAATCATTGTTATCTCAAAAAAAATTCTTGTCTTAAAATATTTCCTGGCTTTAAATAACTTGCAAAAAACTATTAATCATGATCTTTATTTTTTTTCTTTATTCATTATAAAGAAAAAAAAAATGATAATGATAATGATAAGGATAATGATAATAATAATGATGATGATAATGATGATAATAATAATAATAATAATAATAATAATAATGTGTTGTTTTGTTCCATTTTTTATCATTAGGTGCACTTGGAATGATAAAAAATGGAACAAAACAACACATCGAAAGAATCCCTGGAAACCCCAGCTTAAGAGATATACAAAAAATTGTCTTATTAAGTACAGCCCACACACTAAGGAAAACTTTATCTATGTAATGCTGGAGATGATAGGGAAGATAGAAAAACATGAAATGGAGCCATAACAACATGCCACTACCTGCCTTAGGTCTCCCTGCAGACTTGGTTGGTAGTGAGACCAAAGCAGAAATCGAAATATGATGAAAAATGACATAATAATAATAATAATAGCAACTACTATTTTTATGTCCTAACTTCAAAAGCTTGATTGTTCTCATATAGTCACTGAATAGAACTGATCTCTCATTTTATATGCTCTTAATAATTTTTTGTTTGTTTATAAAATTCTGATTAGGTATGAGTCTACCTCTTCTTCCACTAGCTATGAATGAATTAAAATTTTTCTTATCTCAAAATATTTATTGGCTTTAAATAACTTGCAAAAGGTTGAAGCTTTAAAAAAAAAAAAAAAAAAAAATAGAAAAACAAATCAATCAATCAATCCATTTTCAACTGGAGACCGATTGTGAGTATTATATATTGGATAATAATAATCTTTTTGTTATGGTTACAGAAAAAGCAAATACAATCTGCTGCTCTGTAGTTGTGTACCACTCTCAGTTTCATGATTTCTTTGTGTTGTCTTTTCAATCATTTAATTGAATTTAGATTGTTTTTTTTGTTTTGTTTTTTTCTTACCATAATCACTGGTATCTGCTATTTTATAAATCTGCTTCTTGAATCAGTTTTTATATTGATAGCATGAGCCTATTAATCATGATCTTTATTTTTTTCTTTATTCATTATAAAGAAAGAATAATAATAAAAGTAACTATTTTTATGTCCTCTCACTTCAAAAGCTTGCTTGTTCTCATACGATCACTGAAGTTAAGCAGCATCAAGCCTGGTTAGCACCTAGATGGGTCACCACATAGGTACTTCCACCAATTCGCTGAAAAAAATCAGGAAAAGAAGAAAAAAGGCCCCAAGCTTAATAAAAATAAAGTTTTTGTGTCAAAATGTTTGTTATTATTAAGAGGAAAGATCAAATCATTAGCCTTTTTCCAAAAATTTGCTCGACATAGTAAGATAAAAAATGACATTATAAAACTATACATTATTTAATCAGATAAGCTTTTAATTGCTTCAAAAATATATATATTAAGGACATTATAGTCTGAAAAAGTTTTTCAATGAATAATGAATTTTTACAAGAATTAGAATAATTTATAAAATTTCAAAAGTATCAAAAATATTTTTTAAATTTTTCAAAGTCTTTTTCCCTTTATCTTATATGAAGACTATATTTACTAATTGAAAAGCTTAATACAAATTTTTGAGCCAAAAGATTTTTTATTTTTACTATAACATTTTATGTGTGACTTTAAAAGGTTACGTGTTTTGCAATTTTTTTCCCCTTACAGGTAAAAGATTTTGATGATTATGTCAATTCTGGTCAACCATACTTAGCTTGTCAGCATGTCTGGCTGTCATCAATCACTTTAAGCTTTAGAAAGATATGACCGCCATGATTAAGAAATACTTTTATTCTAAATTTCATGCTATAAACAAGTAATACTTGTTTCAGACAGATTCATTAAACTTTGGAGTTGCTATTTTTTTAAAAATAATGTTACAGATGTATATTTTATTTTTGCTAGATTATGCAATAGGTTGATAAGTCATAATAAACCAATCAATCAATGTAAAAAAAAAAAAAATGAATTAATCAAAGCTCAATCATGGAAATTAAACAAATAGGCACCAAGATTAAAAAGGGGTAAATATTCTAAATTCAATATTCTAATTCTTTAGTTGCTTTTGGGTCTTGTATTAGGTAAAAAAAAAATATTGAATACTGTTATTAAGATGAAGTACAATATTGCAGAATCAGTTCATGTCTAACAAAATTGAGTTGACTTGCAGTACTTTTATCTGTCCCAGAAGATAATTGTAATCTTAGTGAAATTATTTACATAGACATAAATTAATATATTGATTGAGATATATATATATATATATATATATATATATATATATATATATATAATTTTTATTTATTTTTTAACAATTTATCAATCCTTTGTGTGTTATTTAAAGCTGACACATATTTCAGATTTTAGAGGGTTGGTTGCTTACAGTAAACAGTTACCAAATGCCCCCCTCCCAATTTGTTGACCAGTCTCAATGCTGCTTAACTTTGGCAAGTGAACAAGAACTGGTATTTTCAGTGTGACTTGATAATGACCCTTTATTCATTATTACTAATTTTCCCCTTTAAATAGGTCAGGTTAAAGTTTTTAACAATTCCTTTATGCTGGTAAGTGACTTTAAATAAACTAGATTTACAAAAGGTTAAACTCGTGTTTTTATAAATAAATGACAAAAGTTTTGGAATGAATCTGTAAAAGATAATTAGAATGGTAGAAATCATCTTTTTACAAAATTGTTACGTATTGATTTTAAAATATGAGGGGTTTTTTTTGTTTTGTTTTTTTTTGTAATTTTCTAATCATCCTGCATCAAAAGTGAACTTCAATGACAATGCAAGCATTGTTTATTCTAGAACAATATGCTTTTATAAAATAGAACTAGATGGAAATATCTTAAATCTACTGTAAATAAAGGTTGCTTGTACATAACAAGTTCATCTCTGTCTTTATATTTACTATTGAATCTTATTAATGCAAACATTAATCAAATGGAGAGTTTATATATATAATGACACAGAGATATTACATATTTCACATAGGAAAATTTTAATCCATTAGTTGAATTTTTGGAATAATATATTCACTATTTACATTCTTAGGACTATTGTCCTCATCTTTGTTGCTATATTCATGATGTTTCAACCATTGTATACTCCAGTCTTCTTCAGATCTTTTAAATTTCAAACCAAACTCTTTATTTCGTCTACCAGGGTAGATTGTTCTAGTTCTTCGAAAGGCTATAAATCCATCACTCCCCTCATCTAGCAATTATTAGAGGATGTTTATGAAAGTTATTACAACAGCCTTAGCTGGAATTTTGAATATGACATGCCAATCTCACATTTCTGCACTTTTGATACAAACAGATCCCATATAAACCTATCATAGAAAGAACATGGCCTGAAGATTGTGTTCACGTGTGAAACCATCTGTCACCACTCAGTGTTGACTTTGGCGTTCACTTAGGGATAGAACATTATGTTCTATCCCTGATATTAGGCACTTTTACTCATAAATATAGCGATATTTATTGTCTCAAGCAATACAATTATGACACAAGGCCAGAGTTTGGGGGTTGGACAAAAACTGAGGTTGATCAACAGTAACTATCCTATATCTAACTAATCATAATCATGACCCAGACATTCTTTACAATTTCCCATTCACCATAAGGACCCATCCATCATCACAAAATCCTCAATGTACCAAAATGCCACATCTCAATAAATATAGGAAAATATATAAAATTTATGCATGAAATGTAAAGTGGTGGGGTGGGGGGTACACGAAGAAATAAACAGAATTTTTAATTTAAAATACAAAATAAATATAGCATATTTTAAAACTATATTTGTATCACATATATTAGAATGGATTTTTATTAATCCAACAGATTTGTATCACCTTAAATGTTATTACTAGTGAATAATCTATTTGAATATGTGCTCTGTTTATGCATTAAATGGTATATTTATTTATATTTACTTGCTTGAAATTTCAAAAAAATTTTATGTTCTTTAGCAGGAATTGAATCAAATTAATGTTATAACATAAAATAATATGAAAATATGCAACAAATGATGTTGTATCCTTTAAAGAGATTACAAATAGACAAGGTGATACTCCACTGAAAGAACAGCAACACATGTGTAGATAAAAGAAGAGAGGTTTATTGTAAAGAGAATACTATGGTAAGACAGGGAATCTGATGGCAGGCTAGTAATTGCTGAAGCAAGTCACAGGTGTCGCCTGTGCTCATTATATATGGCTACTAAATAGTCAGTCCATATAAGCAATAGGGAGTGTGGGACATTCCATTACAACAACTGGTTAACAATTTTACGTAGAAATTGACATGCTATACTAAATGTATGAAACAATCAAATTTTCATTTTTTTATGTAGAAATTTAAAAAATAAGTTTTGATCTGAAATAATATACATTGAAATGAATATTTTAAAAAAAATTCTTAACATCTACAAAAAGATAAACAAGCAAACCCATTCTCAAATAAAATTAACAGAATTACTTTAGTTTGAAGACCAGCCTTTTAGCATTTTTGCAGATACTGAAAATGGATTGTCACTTTTTAATGAGTCACTGTCAATGATTGGGGAATCACTAATCAAGCATCAAAAACTTGAAAAACAAACAGAAAAAAAGTAGGAAAAATTAAAGGAGCAGTGTCAAATAAAATTAAACTGATTTAACTAAATTTCTCATCAAGAATCTACCAGTGTAAAAGAGCACAAAAAAATCAGATGAAAGTGAAATTACTACACAATTAAAAAAAAAAAAAAAAGGTTGCAGCTTGTGAAAAGAGGTTTCAAAAACTACAAATTTCAACAATACTTCCAAACAATTGGAGTATCCAATGAATTCAAATGAAATTTGGCACCACAACATACATATTGTAAATGAACAAAGAATATTAACCCTACCAAATACACAAGGATGTAGATTCTCACAAGATACAATTGTTAAAGTTGGGCTGTTTTATAAGAGTGAAGAAGTTGGCAGGTAGATACCTGGAAAAAATGACAAAAAGACAGTCTTAAAGAATGGTGGAAAAGTTCTGGAAAAATAAGTATCTTGTACTCTGTCACCTGAAAGAGGCATATCAATTATTTAAATAAAAACAAATCCAACCAGAAGTTTTTCAAAATTTGCTGAGCTCATACCAAAATGTATCATAAAAGTTAATGCTGGAACACACCATGTCTGTGTTTGCACAATGTATAAAAATATGAATTTGATGATTGTGGGGACTCATCCTGGTAAACTGATTCAAGATGAACAATATCATTTAACAGATTACCACCAATGCTTAGCTGCTGTTATATGCAATGAAGCAACATCTAATTTGTGTGACTGCTAAACTTAGACCAATTTGATGAAGGATTCCATACTTATCGACTTTCAAGCGATATATATATATATATATATATATATATATAGAGAGAGAGAGAGAGAGGAAATTCTAAATAAATAATTTAATAGATTATTTTATTTTTTTTTATATATTTATATTTTTTTTTACAGTAGTAGCTATCAACTAATAAAACCAAATTGCAAATTGTATCACAATCTACAAAAGAATTTCTTGAAACTTTTTGTGCAAGCCTTCAAACCTTAAGAAGCTTGATTTCATTGCCAAAGAACAATCAGAATTTTCTTCTAATAAGAAAAGTTTTTTGATGGATTGTGCAATTATGACTTGTGTGTGTATATATTTTTGGCTCTTTTTTTTTTTTTTTTTTTTTTTAAGTAACTCAAAAAGGTCAACAATTTAGGACTTGGTTAATGAATTTTGAAAGAAAAATCCCTTTTCAGAAATATTCATAGTATCAGTGACTAGGGATCTCTGACATTTTTGAGTGGGTGTTCCTATGCATTGAATCTATGGTGTTTAAGGTCTCAGAGTTCTTTCTGCTATTGAACCCATTTTTGAGCTTACTTTGTTATTAACACAATGTTTCAATGACACTCTTCTATGAATTGTACATCTGAGAAAGGCCACGAAGTGTATTGGCTGAAATGTGATAGTAACAAAAGTAATAAAAAAAAATGAATAGTTTGAACAAGTTTCAGAATGATAATAGCTCCTCTCAAAATGGTGTTTATATTTCTTTTTCACTTTTGGGAATATTAACATTCTTTTAAATATTTTTCCTTCAGAAATATTCTGTGAATTCCAAATTCCTTTTGACAGGGATCTTGCCACCAATTAGAAAAGGAATTCTTTTCACATTCCGAAATTTGTAGAAGAATAATCAAAATTTTCAAGATTGAAAATTAGTTCCTTACCTACTTGGCAACTGAATATTTTTGTGTGATTTCCAATCACCAAAATATATCTTGGCTTAGTTAAGACACTGATTGCTTTCACTACCTTCTGAGAGCATTAATCTATAAATTGTCTTGAATCTCCATCGAATTCACTGCCAGAATAAGAAGCTCATGAAAAGTCATGTTTTGGCTATTGCAGAGCAAAGAAACTTCTGTTACCGTGTTAGACACTCCTAAATGGTTAAATCTTTTGAAATCGGGATGTAATATTTTAAAAAAATTTTTTTATTGTCCTTCATACATTGAATACAACAATAAACAAAGCTAGTTTTCTTTGGTTAAATATTTTTTTATCATGTACAGATCAAAAGATATGAGTATTGTTTATTTACCACAGTAACTCAGAAGATATATAGTTATCCGCAGACAGATCTGTTTTGCTGTATCACAGCTCATCAGTATGGTTAGACTTCGATTGCTTTTTAACCAGGATTGAAACCCGACTGAATTGGCGTAAGTCAGCAATTCTACCTCTGGGCTATGGGCGCTATATATGAAAAAATTAATGGATTTTATTTTTTAATCTGACATGTCATTACTTCAAAGGTTTTTTTTTTTGTTTTTGTTTTTTTTTTTGTTTTAGTGGATACCAGTATCTGAGTAAACGCTTCATTTATTCTAAACAGTATTTATTTTATCTACCAGCTTTTGTACTCAAGAAAACTTGATAGAGAGCACATTTTTTTTAGTTTTTTCAAGTATGCAGACCAGTTGACAAAATAGTTTAAAATAAATGGATTATCTACTCAAATACAGATATCAACTAAAAATAACATTTGAAGAATATATTATTTAATATTGTTTACACATTACAATTTCACCCTCAGCAAGACAGGACCACCACTGGTGCACTTGGGATGGGGACAGTATGATGGGGGTACAGAGGATGACAAAGAATGAATAAGAGAAAGGTGGGAATCAAGGAGACAGAAGATGGCAATTGACATTGCATTTAAACTTTATAAACACATTGGGTGTTGATGCTAATAAAACAGTGCTTTATATATACAAACTAAAAAAAAAATATATATATATACATTTTGTTTCTCACCAGTAACACAATTCTGAGTTTCATGCCTGATGTCATCGTCAGGTGCTGATTGAAAACTGGTCATAATTTTTATTTTGTGTGTGTATATGTGTGTATATATGTGTGTGTGTGTATATATATATATATATATATATATATATAGGAAAAACTACTAAAATGTTGTAAGTTTAAAGATGTTTTTTTTTTTTTTGACAGTATTTATTTATTTCTATTATTATATATATATATTTGATATTTCAGACCAGCCTCGGCCTTTCATCAGAAACAAATGATTTTAAAATTTAAACTAGAAGCGTTCGTTGTGAGGAGCATCTGTCGCGAGATGTTTACATCACGTGACGTAGAAAGCGATAGTTTTTGGATATTTTTAAACGTAAACCTAAATGTAATAATACTTTTAAATGTTTTAAAGAAAATTTTAAGTGTATCTAAAAAAAATGTTTAACTATTGAAATATTTATAAAGATTCAAAATACCTAAATCTTTGTTTAACCCTAGCCTATATGTATTTAATTTTAAAATCCAGTATTTTTCTTTCTTTCTGCATGAGTATGTGGGACTGAAATTGGAATTTATCAGTAAACATTTGCAGTTTTCTAATGTGTGTCCTGGTTGATTGAAGTGTTCAGCTATGGGGGAATAAGTTTACACACATACATACATACATACACACACACATATATATATATATATATATATATATATATATTAAACTTATCACTACCCTCATTTCAAAAAACCCTCCGAGTGTATGCGCGGAAGGAAAAAAATGGTTGTAAAAAAAAAAAGAAAAGAAAGAACTAAGCACGTGAACATCAGTCAAAGTACGTAGCCCAAAGAAAAAAACCTGATACGAGTAATCTGTGAAAAAAAGCACTCAATGCGTAAGCAGAGCAGAAAAAGTAAATAACCTAATGAGCCAGCAAACCTACCAAAGTTTCACCTAACCAGATCTTCAGAGAAGGTTGGCCAACCTTCCCTGAAGATCCGGTTAAGTGAAATCTTGGTAGGTTTGTTGGCTCTTTAGGTGATATATAACTGACGTTACCATCCAACATATGCCTAAACAGACAAGTGTTTCTGTATGAACATACACTATTATACACTTTACCATCCAAAATATTCCATGCACATACATTTAAAAATAAAAAAAAATATAATTATCTATTGCTTTAATACACTTGACACATATCTGACCAATATGAATTAGACTGAAATCACAACATACTTGTATAATGTTTCTTTGGTCTTTTACTTTATTCTATCATCTTGTCAGATTTTGATTCATATATTCAACTCGAATAAGAAAAGAAAATTACCCATTAAGATTGAATAATGCTGACATTACTTACAAAATCTGCCAATTATAGTTACAATACAAAAAAAAATCATTGGTGTGATGTCAAAAAAGCACATTTAATGCTTTTTTTTTTATATAATTGGGACCTGACTTTGTTTCAGAATAGTGTCTATATTATCTTGTAGATATTTGCTCATTTCAAAAATAGAAAAAAGAATGTATGCCTTTTTAGAATCACACTGATAAAATATATTCCTTCTGTTTGCCTTATTTCTCCTTTCTTCTGGAATAAATCGCTGTTGATTTTTATAATTTGCAGAAATGAGCAGCATCAGCAACTTGTTATCCAATTTGTTGATGCTTTAAAACTGACGTTACAAAACAATTCTCACCATTTTGTAAGTAGAACGTCATTACTCCTGCTTTCAATCATGCAAATGCATTGCTAATGATTTTATTTTAAAATAGCACTGCAAATAATTTTATGAAGGAATTAAATTGCAAAATTGGTAAAAGATCATGTTCATGGTCAGCATAACATTGAATCAAGCATTACTGACAAAGTAAACACTATTTACAAGGAAAATGCTTTATTTATGAAATAATTTCATTATAATAATATATTACCGTATTCACTGCTCAAGAGACACCTCGATGCATTAGATGCCCTGCCTCAAAGTTTTGTAGGAAGAATTTGAAAAAGTATTTTCCTTTTTTTTTTTGCCCTCCACATTATCTTCAATTTTACATATTGAATAGTATTTTAGCATGAAAACTTGAGTAATCATAACAAATTCATCACAGACCAAGAAGTACCAAATTTATTGTACCTAATTAGAATGTAATAATTAAAAAAGTTAGTGCATAATACCACTGAAACCAACTTTCTATTTATAGGATGCGAGTTGGTTTTTGGAGATATTCTAGGGGGTTCCTTATAAGCAGCTAAATATGGTAGGTATATAAATCGGTTATTATCAGTGGTCAGGATAATAGTGATGTATATCTAAATCTAAACTTATTTATAAATGGAACTTTGTGTGTCTGTTACCTATAGACTCCAAAACGACTGAACTGATTTTCTTGAAAATTTACACAGTTGTACTATAAACATCTGCAAATGTTCTTAGCTAGGTTTTGTGTCAAGGTACCCCCGATAAAAATCAATAATAAAAAAAATCGGGTTATAGAAGGAGTGGTCTGATTTTAATCAAATTTGATACTCATAGACAAAGACATAGGAAACAATATTCAGAATTTTCAAGGTTGCAGTTCTTACAATAGTGCAGAAAATCGATTATATATATATATATATATATTGCATATTAGGTCATCAATCTCTCTTTTCTACAAGTTTTATTGAAAACAACTGATAAGGTACTGCATTTAAGTTCTATTTTTTTTAAATTTGTCTAGTGTTCAATAATTTTCTTCTCTTTTAAATGTAAATTGTATGTCAGACTGCTTTCAGCTCTACATTTAGACTTTATCAAGGATAATTTTAATTTTCATTTTTAACTGAATGTATAGACTGTTTTATGTATGTATCTAGAGTTATAGGAATGTTTTATTTTCCAAACAATCAGCACGACTATGAACACACCCACAATAAGCTGTGTTTGGAAAATAAAACATTCCCATAACTTTCAATACACAAAGCAATCCATACATTCAGTTAAAAGTAAAAATAAAATCGTCATAGATAATGGTTTAAAGTACTTGAACATACAAAACATTTGAATAATTTCTACATCACTTACATCCGAAAAAGAAGAAAAATATAAGAACACAAGAAAAATTAAATAAATAATAAAACCTTAACTTCGTTATTTTAATGAAACTTACAAAAATGGGCTTACGGCCCATTAATAAACTTAAGTAATAAACTTAAGATTACAAACAAATAAAGTTTATTACTATTATTTCTGTTATGTTTCCTCTTCATTTTAAGAAAATGTTCATTCCGGCAGAAATTTTATGCCAGATGGAGGAAATATTGTAAAAGAGTCTGATGATATGAGCTAGTTAAGCTCATTGAAATGAACTATAGTTTATAACTAATATGACATGTTGAGTTTTCCTTTATAAACTTCATATCGCTCTGGTTAACACCCATCGAGCTCTCTATATGGATTTAGCTATTAATATTTTATATTCAGGAAATCTTGTTGGATTATCCTCACCGTTTACGGACTGACAACTATATATATATATATATATATATATATATATATATATAAGAGCATCTACTCAAATATGGGTGTCCAATAAAAATAATGTATAAATAATAAAAAAAATCTTTATGAATAAAGTAAAACTGATTTTCAAACCATTTCATTTGAAATTTTCAAAATCTAATCCACATTTGAGCAAAATAACTATTTTAGAGTCAACTTGCGCCATGGATCTTATCCAACCCTGTATCATGAATGTGTTATAGATCATTCGTTGACAATGAGTTATTTCTTATGCAAGAAATGAGACGACTTTTTTGATTTAAAGTGCCGAATCATTTTTAATCAAGTACACAAAATTTAAATATTTCTGGGTACAGTCATACCTGGTTATTTGTAATGTCTCTCTGATATATGATCAGTTACATAAATATATCGTAAAAGTGTTGACTGTTTTGGTGATTGATTTTGGAAAGAATCAATTTCTAGAAATTCTAAAAATAAACAAGCTAAAGCACCACTTTGAGATTATTTCATCAGTAATTAGAATCCTTCTTTTTATAAAAATGTCTGTTTGCAATAAGTCATCATTTGTTTGAATCTTGGTCTTTTAATGTCCTCTCTCCTCAATGTTTTCTCAGTTTCTTTCACTCTCAGTAATCCTTTGTGTCTTAGTGGCTTTATTTCCTTGCTTGGGAGTTTTTAAAAAATCTTGAAATAAAGAATCCCTTTTGGTTTGAAGATAGCACATCAAAGCTGACCTCATTTGGTCCTAGTAGATATTTTTTCTCTGGTCTTAAAGAAAAAATGGTTTGAAAGCAAATAGTTAATTCTTTTTTGTAATAATTTCATCCCAAGCAAGGCAATAAAGCCACTAAGACCCATTGAGTGCTAGAGAATATAAGTATTAAAAAAAAATACTTAAGGAGAACCAACTATTAAGAGAGTAAATAGTGATTTTTACATTACATTTAATTTTTTTTTTTTTTTTTACATTGAAGTTGTCTGGGAAGCAAGAGACCAAAAGAGTCCCACTAGCGAGATGTTTTATAGAAGAAACTGTTAGTATAGGAATTATTGTTACATCTAGCCATTTCAATTAAATCTTACATCTTTAAAAGTAAACAATATACTTATAAAATCTGTTATTCCAAGTATATATTCTTTGTGATTTTTTTTTTGTTCCCACAATCTATACATGTATTATGGAAGGCTGTTATTTGAAATTCAAACAGTTTAAAATTCAGTTCTTGATTTGACTTTAAATACTTTAAATGAGGAATCTAAAATAGACAAAAGCATCACTGACTTGTGTTCTTTGAAATCAGAAAAGATAGTTTCAACTAAAGTACTTAGAGAACCATTTTATATGCAGCTGCTTTTAACGGTTTAGTGTCAAGTAAAGAATAAAATTACAAACACAAGATTTTTATCTCTTCATCTTCTGTTCTGTATGACCTTTTTTTTTCTTAACCTTTCAGCTTGCTACATAACAATTGCTAGAAAATCGCATTGCAAATAAATGCAACACTTTGCTGATTTATTTTTCTCTCCATCCAGCAGAATTGGATGTCTTTTGTAAACAAGTGAATCACTTTCTGCATTTCTGATTAAACTTGTATTCCATATGTGTTATCTTACAGATTGT
Source organism: Ascarosepion bandense (assembly GCA_037127315.1). Lineage (NCBI taxonomy): Eukaryota > Metazoa > Mollusca > Cephalopoda > Sepiida > Sepiidae > Ascarosepion > Ascarosepion bandense. The sequence goes on from JBBBDQ010001875.1 coordinate 598,255, forward strand.
TCATTATTTTAGTCAAAGCAACTATTTTTTTTTTTAAATAGATGTCTTATGCTAAATTGTTGGTTGATCAATTCTTTATCACAATCAATATATAAACTGATCCCTCACTTTATGACCACATTAGTTTCTATACATTTATATACCAGAAAATGTAAATAAATCTAAAAGATATGTCTGTAGTAAAAGATATATCAGTATTTGTTTGATTAATTCATTTTCTATGGCTTGTCAACTCTTTGCAGGTTATTTAAAGCTAGAAAATATTTTTAGACCAAGAATTTTTTGAAAATAATGTTTCACTGATACCAGAACTTATAAATGAATTCCGAGCTTTGGAGTAGAAAGGATGGGTTCATACTTTTCCTAAGGGAATTTACATGTAAGTGAATAATAATGAATTCAATTAAATGTAGAACTCAGCTCTCAGATTTCTAATTCTGAGCCATTATAACACCATTGGCACATCCAAGCTTACAGCACCTGGTATTCCCAAGTGGTCACCTGTCAGGGTACTGAGCAGGCTTGAGGTTGCTTAACTTCAGTGATTGTACAAGAACCTACACTTCAGCATGAGGGACGCACTACTGACCAAGTGTGTGTACTTCTCTGTCATGCAGAGTTGTCCACCAAAATCAAGTTCATGTGAATGGCCTCATCAAATACTCTTTGATTTACGACAATCTCTACCAACACCACCACCACCACCACCACCAGGGAAGAGAAAAGGAACACATAATGATGATGATGATGATGATCCCAGTGTGTGGATGTGAGCAGAGGCTGGCAACAACAATTATTTGCTTTTGAAGCATCGTTTCTTTTTTTGTTTTTTTAATTTATTAAAAACAAAAATAGTTTGATTTGAAATTAATTCATGTTTTTTTGTTTTTTTTGTTTTTTAAGCTTTAATAATTTTTCCATGACACTGAACAGAATCATTAATATATCCAACATTGTTGGGATGTTCAGATCTCTTTGTATATTTGCTGTTGTTTCACACATTGTTTCTGCCAATCCCTTCTTCATCTTTTATCATATGTAATCTATGAGGGGAAAAAATGAAATTGAACACAGGAAAACTATAGGTAACACAAAATATTTAATAGTGGGTGTGGGGAGTGAGGAAACCCATAGAAGGAAGCATGTATAGACCAGTCTACAAATTTCAACATCACATTGTTTATTTTCCTTAGCAAAATTGTCATTAGGAAGCTCAGCTCTTTCATAGAATTTGAAACCATTTAGGCACTTGATGTACCTGACACTGTAGAAATAAACTAGGTTGGTGGGCATATTAACCAACAATTTCTGGCTTGTATTCTGGAGGATGTGCGTCGTGGTGCAGTGGATATCAGCACAGAGTGAGAAATCGGGAAGCCGAGTTCAAGTTCCATTTGAATTCCTTGTATTCACTTATGTGCAAATACCCTTCGGAAAGGTATTAGTCCGTCTCTTCCCTCCAGTTATGGGTTAAATAATAGGACAGATTGGGTTCTGTAGCCTTGGTCAGCAACCAGTCTAGTGCAGAAAGCAATGGCAACCTACTGCAGGATAATCTTCTGCCCAGTCAGTCATGTCTCTTTCGATACCTGATCGCCCAAACCGTGTATCACGTATGGCACTTAAATGACTGATTCTGGAGTTAGGAGCCTTTCTTGGTTCTCAGTGATTACATCTGATTAGGACTGAAGACTTGTTGCAACAGAATTGAAACAATGTTGTCTATATAAACATTAATAGACAATTTAATATCCTAGTAAATAGAAATAATTAAAAAAAAAAGAATTATATTCTATAATTGCAGTTTCTTTTTGCATATAGCCAATTTAAATTGTATATGAATTCATAGTTTTTGTTTTTTTAAGCAACTTGTGTTAATACGTCATTATGTAGTATGAGAAACTGAACTGCAAATTTGATACTCTAAGTTCTGTTCCAGGTGCTACAATGATGAGGTCATGATGCACTTATAATGCACTTTTCTCAAAAAAAAAATTCAAGTTTCAAGCGGTTTGTATGTTTATCAGTAATTACTTGTAAAGTTGGCCATATCAACATATATGAGATCTAAAGAAAAATTTTAATGTTGTACAATATGCATATAGTACAAGTGGTATTGTTTAAATTTTTTAAATGAAGCATTGCAAAATCTGGAATTTATGGCCAATTCTGTAGATAAGACAGACAGACTGAAAAAAAAAAAGGTATCTTTTTGCTATTTTTTTTTTTTTTTATAAAAAATATTGCAAATATTATTAAACTGATAATAACCTTGCATTGAGTAAGTCTTGTCTTTTAACTGAAATATTTAATTTTCTAAAAGAATTTTTTGTCCTCATCTCGGGAGTATTTTGTATGTTAAATAATAAATAATAATCTAAAACATTTTTTGCTCTCATCTTCGGAGTATTTTGTATGTTAATTAATAAATAATTTTCTAAAAGAATTTCTTGCCCTCATCTCGGGAGTATTGTATGGTAAATAATAATTTTCTAAAAGAATTTCTTGCCCTCATCTAGGGAGTATTTTGTATGGTAAATAATAATTTTCTAAAAGAATTTCTTGCCCTCATCTAGGGAGTATTTTGTATAGTGAATAATAAAAATATAGTTTGTCTATTTCAAATAGTGGTATCCACTAAAAAATACAGTTGAACTATAATATTATTACTTAAATATTATTTTTAGTGGATACTCGTATTTTAAGTTTATTTATTGAACTATATATTTATTTTTGTCTACTGGTCTGAATATTTGGGAAATCTTATTAAAGGAAAACCATTGTTTCATCTCTTAAGAAAATTTCTTGAATATTCAATGAATAAACTGAGTATCTATTCAAAAATGGGTATCTAAAAAAAACAAAAACAAAAAAAAAACTAGCATTTAAGTGATAAAATCTGTTGGATTAAAAAATTTAAAAAATCCAAATAAATAATAAAAATAAAAAATAAAAATCTATTACTTCTTTAGAAGTGTGTGTGTGTGTGTGTGTATTTATAATACATTATCAATAACAAAATATGCTACTAAGTTTCATGTAATAATCATCAAGCTCTGATGATTCTTATCACAATTACTGTTCACATGTATGTGTATATATATATATATATATATATATATATATATATATATATATGTGTGTGTGTATATATATATATACACACACACACACACATGCGTGTGTCCAAGTATAGGTGAGATATGGATGGAATAAAATTCTGTATCCAAAGAAACACTATTCTTAAAAAAGTGCTTAATACAAAGTAGAGCAAATTATTATTATATATATATATATATATATATATATATATGAATGAAGTGAAAGGATAGACTTAAAACCCACTGTTCATGCATTTACTTTTACAAAGGGTTCTCAAATATGCATGAAACTCCAAGTCATTCTATAACTGTAGAATAATATGTATATTTATTAATAATGGATGTACTTGCATGTATATCCTTATGTATATTTATTGAGCTATATATATATATATATATATATATATATATATATATATATATGCTGTTAATAAAACAGTGCTTGATGTAATATAACAGAGCTATGTATACATATTGCCTACGTCTATTGCACAACTCAGCATTTCTGCATTATGCAACATCAGAGACTTCATATTCTAATTCGTGCTATAAACATATGATATATATATATATATATATACACACACACATGTGTGTGTATCTATGTATTGAATACTGTTGACAGATCTGGTTGAGTAATGCCGTAATTCATCTCAGGTTTCTGAACGAAATCCAAAGTAGGATCTGCAATGTAATTGATCCCAATATAGCACCTAGACTTCAATCATCTTCTCACCAACAGGATTTGGCTTCCCTCTGTCTTTTATACAAATATTTTCACAGCCTATTCTCCAACAAGCTTCTTTCTCTGGTGCTCCAACACGAATTTACTTGTGATACTAGATTGGAAACTAGATTTCACCCTTTTACTCTCAAAATAGTCAAATGTAACCACCATTTCTACTCTATCTTTTCTCACACTTCCTGTCTGTTGAACTCTCTTCCATATACGTGCTTCCCTGATAGCTACAATCTCCAAAGGTTTAGATGAAACATCAATTGCCATCTAACTTTTATCTCCTTGATTCCCATCTTTCTCGTTTCCTTTCTTCAACATACCTAGTCATTTGTTCGTTCTTTTTTTTTCTTTTTTCTTTTGCTTTCACTTTAACCTTCTGTGCATTAATGGCAGTACGGCATTGTTTGACATGAAACAGTTGTGTGTGTGTATGTATGTATATATATATATATATATATATATATATATATTGTATCGAGGCAGCAAATAATTTTCTAAACATATACTGTGAAATATAAGAGACAATGAATGTCTATTATGTTTAATCATGAGCCGTTCTAAACATTGTATTTTGGCTTTAATTTCAGTTGAAAATAAAGACAAAAATTCTCCAACATTTGGATAATTATTTATTGATTTGCTTCTAAGCTTTCGGCTCACATGAGCCATCTTCAGAGAGGTTATTTAGACTGAAATATAATAACATCCACCATCACTGACGGATTTTATTTTGTGTTGACATAAAACTCCGCTTGGCAACGGTAATAGTTACCAAAAATAATAAACGCAGTTCTCAAATTTGCAATGTGGTTTTATGACGTCACACCGCGTGATAGCGTGAAATGAAAACAAAATGTGTGACGTCATAAAATATATTAGTCATCCACATACAAGCCTGTTTTGCTGTATCACAGCTCATCAGTGTGGCTAGACACATCCACTTGTTTCTGGCCGGGATCAAAATTCTGTTGATTTGGTGTTAGTTGGAGTTGCTACCCACTAAGCCATAGGTGCATGGAATCAGAGAAGGGGAATTTTAATGTGTTGTATATAAGGAGTGATTACCAATACGCCAGTCACTGAAAGAACTCAATTAATTTCTGAAGAGCAATGCATGTATCACAAAAGTGGAAACTGTTTTTAAAATTTTCTTCTCTAGAGAGCTCAATCGTAATGAGAGCATAATATATTAGTCACCCACATACAAGCCTGTTTTGCTGTATCACAGCTCATCAGTGTGGCTAGACACATCCACTTGCTTCTTGCCAGGATTGAAACTCAGCCGATTTGGTGTTGTACACACACACACAGACACACACATCATTTTATTTTAGTTGAAGCAAGTTGTAAAAAAATTAATCACTTTGTTTTAATATAATAATTTCAGCAAACGTAGTGCTAACAATCTGCCAAAATTAATTTCTCACCTAAGCATCTATAGTTAATTATTTTCATCTTCTTTTAGGTGTATTTCTATTAATCTTTTCCTGAACAAACTTATCTTTTCCTGTTTCATTCCTCAAACATATTTCTGTGCACATTAATAGAAAAATTATGGATTTTTACAAATTTAATCAATAAGAAATTTATTCGCTTTTGACTACTTGTTTGTCTCTTATTTTTAATTTTTATTCTGCTTTATATTCTATAACTCAAGGTCATAGAATATAAAAACAACCTGAGCGTAGTGATAAAAATCTACAAAATAAGATCAAAAAAAAATTTTTTTGAAGATTAATAACGACATTGCTTTATCTTAGAAAATTGTGGACAAGATTCTCGTTTTGTTAATGAATTTTTATCTGATAATTCTCCTATGAAATCTGACATGTTTTGTAAGCAATTTGTCATGTGAATATCTATATTTATTCTTTGATGCAAAAGAGGAACATTTTATGTAACTTTTTCCATAAACTAGATATTAACTATCTGGTTTTATATAGTTAGATTCACGAAATTGCTAAAAAATTAGTATACCATGATGAAAAAATGCACCAAACTTAATGAAAACAAAGTTAAAATCGTTGTTATTATTATGAAGAAAGATCAAAGTATTTTTTTTATATTTAATTAAATTTTTAACCCTTTTTTAGAACATATGAAATTTTGTTTATTTTTTTTTTATCAATGGATGGGCTATAAATTAGCGTGCATTTTTTTTGTGGTGAAAGACATTAATTTGGAAATTCTTGCAGAAATCAAATAATTGTCAGATTTGAATGAAACTTTCAGGACTTACTCACAAATGAATTAAATTAATTTAGAATTATATATATATATAATTTTTTTTTTTTTTTTTTTTTCAAAAAATCTTGGTAAAACTTGTTTTTGCACATGTTTCACCCCCACTTAATGAAAACTCAAATTCAGCAAAATAATTTTAGTGACTATTACAATCATTTTCTTCTTTTTTTTTTTTTTTTGTAAAATAGGACCCCTGTCTTAATGAAAATGCAATTAATCTAAGACATTATGTAATTAGAGAATCTTAATTTTTTTTATGAATAATATATTGTCCTAAGAAAACAAATTTTTTCCAAGATTTGTTTTAATTTTTTACAATTTTAATTAGAATAATTTATCTTTTCAAATCTTTTTAAATTCATTTTTAATAGTATAGTTCTTAGGGAATATTGTTATTAAATAAAACTATATTTACTAATCATATATCATAAAGGTCATTACAATCTGACGACTCAGTATTTATAAATGAATTTTGAATTTTTTTTCTTTTTTTTTTTTGTGTGTGTATAACTATTTAGAAGTTTAATGTACATTCTTTAATAGATCAACAGCTTTGTTTTTAGCTTTTCTTACCACTTCCTAAAGGGTTTACTACTACTTCATCAATGCCTTTCTGTGGCAAGTTTATTGTAAATCAAACAAAATAAGAAGAAACTTAGTACAGTATGAAAGAGAAATAAAATGAACAAAATACTAGTTAGAAATTAATAATTGACAATGGTCCATTGGAGTAATTTGAATTTTGACAGTAATAAATTTTTATTTTCATTTTTATTTTTTGCATTTTAATTTTTACTTAGTTTCTGTAAAAGTTTATTTTGTTCAATTGTGTGTGTGTGTGTGCGTGTGTGTGATTTTCTTTTTCAAAATAAAGATTTTTTAAAAAAATTTGGTTCTTTAGCCAGATTTGGGGTAGGTTGAGAATTTTTGATTATCCTTTTTTCTATCTGCAATAAGAATTTATTAAAAATGGTATATTTCCTTTCTATCTTTCATCTGTATTCAACATCGTGTAACCTTAAATTCAAACAAACAAAAGTAGTTTAATTTATGATCTGTAGATTTATATACTACAAAATTTAACACTTCATTATTTTATATTCATATTTAAAGATTATGTAAGTAGAAGTCCCTTAACCCCAGCTACAATATCTTATTCCTTATAACCTAGTTGAACAAACTTCAAGCTCAGCAAATGAACCTCATACACTTTAAATCCGTTTCTCACGCTTTGCTGCCTATTCTGATTGCTAGTTGTAGAAGCTCTAATTACTTCATAAGAATATCCAGCTATTGTGTGCTCCTAACTCCTTGTATCACAACCATCATCTAAAATCAGTTATTTGACGACAGTTTATGACATTCTGTTATGATTGACTACATTTTTGTCCAAGTTCACTGGAATGTTATAATGATTGTGTAAATCATAAATTCCTCAAAAAGTATAATTTTTGTAAACTGTAGTTATTAGCGTTAAGAACTAAATGCCTGTAAATTTTTGCTTTTCTTCTTTTTTCACCATTGCTCTTTACCAATAAAAAAGGCTTAAGGCTATATTATGTTGAATACACCGGTTCTCGCTCAATCACCGAAGTTAAGCAACGTTGAGCCTGGTCAGTACTTAGATGGGTGACCACTTGGGAATACCAAGCTTTTAGTGACGGATGTGCATTGTGTTGTGGTGCAGTGAATATCAGCTTGGAAAGAGAAATCGGTGAGCCGAGTTCGAATTCCAGTTGAATACCCTGCATTCACTTAAGCACTGGTACCCTTGGGAAAGGTATTAATCCATCCCTTCTCTCTAGTTATGGGTTAAATAACAGGGTAGGACTTGGGGACCCTGCCCTTAAAAACAAATCCCAATGAATGTTGATACTCAAAAAGAAAAAAGTATTACTAGACACAAAAACTTATATAAAAACAATAAATTGTTGAAAGAAAAAGGTATTACCAGCAATGAATAAAGAAAATTTAGCTGGCAATAAATGACCTGCAGAGGTTGATATGCCATAAAAACAAAACAACCAACAAAAAAATGTAAGTTTATGATCAGTTATTCTTCAAATGTAAAATTAAATACATTTTTATGAAATCTCTCTTCATTCTTTTTGTTTTTTTGTTTTTTTTAATTTTTTAAGGAAATAACTTCTTTCTTCTTTTTTTATTGAAAATCAAGAATATTATTAAATCTAAATAATTATTATTGAATAAATTCTTCCTTTTTTTTTTAAATGATGGTAGAAATTGTGTGCTTTTAATGGTTAATAGCACAAAAAAGTACAATTGGTAAGTGGCATTCCCTTTGCACTTCTGCTCTTGGGAAAGATAGAAATCAATCTCTTCACCCTTCCTCCAGTCATGGATTAAATAACAAGGTAGACTAGGCACTCTAACTTTGTATGGCAGCTTGTTTTAGAAAAAACTCTAAATTACAAATTGGATAAGGCAACAGAAGTAATAATTGTCACACATTAAATGAGGCTCTGCAGGGCCATGATCAGCTGTCTTCTGAATGAACATGGCCTAAAAAAATTAAAATAACAAAATCATTTTTCTAACCCTTTCCTAGAGTTAAAATGTCTTAAACATAAATCTTGATTTTTGAATATCTTTTGTAAGTTTTAGTCTTGTTGAAACTAACTACCCTTGGGAAAGGTATTAATCCATCTATTCCTTCCAGTTATAGGTTAAATAACAGGACAGATTGGATTCTATAGCCTTGGTCGGCAACCAGTCTACCGCAGAAAGCAATAGCAACCTACTGCGTGATAATCTTCTGCCCAGTCACTCATGTCTTGAAAAAGACATGATTGCCCAAGCATGTTTCACGTATGGCACTTAACTGACTGACTGAAACTAATTGCAAACATCAGCCTTGACAAACTTGTCTGCAGTTTCTTTGTGTTCATTCATGTCCAAACTCAATCTAATTAAGGAATGTTTTAATCAAGACACTGTCTTTTCTATTAGCTCTTTACCTTTATTTTTTTTTATTTATTTAATCTGAACTCTTCAATTCCCCCGACCACTTTTATTATTACTTATATCTAAAGTTTCTCTCTGCTTTAATCTCTTTCACACAACTTTTCTACAAAGCAGAAACACCTGTCTCTGCAGAATCTACAACAAAATTTATCATGAGAAAGATCCTCAAACTACAGACACCATTTGATGAATATGGACAGCTTGCAGATTACTTGACTCCTCTAAATGCCAATGGTCCTGGGCATGATGGTAAACTGCATCCGGCAGCAAGGCCTCTGATTGGGAGGTCGGGAGAAGCATGGATCCACCACTTAATTGCTGTTGTTCCCAGGTCCACCCTGACCCGGAGTGGTAGCACCTGTTAGGATCCCAGCTATGGGCAAATAGTTAACACCCAAACTGGGGTCAAAATATGATGAATGTATAAAAATATACTTTTATAGAAATATATACATAAAAATAAACTTTTATAGAAAAATTTACATTTTTGAAGGAAAAAATTCTCAGCAAAACATTTTTTTAATACAAAACTAGAAGACATAAAAGATTTTCATTAAAATCTTACTAAATCAACTTTCTCACTATAACCAAACATTAAAAAATACATTAAACCCCACTTTTTTGACATTAAATAACTCACAGAGGTGTTGATATGCTGTTAAACAAAACTCAAACTCTAAATGCCAATTAGTATTTACAATAGATTGCATGTCAAGACCTGTTGTTATACTTAAGCACTTGGTAATTTTTAACAACTCCTAATTCTAGGTAGACCTTAATGTTATATCTAGATGCATGCATGCATGTGCATGTGTGTGTGTGTGTGTGTGTGTATATATATATATATATATATATATATATATCTGTAGTCATTAATTGTAATTAGAGAATTGTACAGATTTTAACCAACAAACATTTTAAAGCTTGGAGTAACTGAATCTGTTTCAAAAAACAAACGAAAATAACTCCTTTTTGTTCATTTTTCATTCATGATTAAAATCCAACTTAATTTTTCCTAAAACATTTTTTTAATTTACATCAATATTAATTTCAGAATATTTGTTCAATCCTTAATAAACACAAACATTTCTTTTCTACTATTTATTCAGAAACTAGTATAACATTTATAAGAAAAATTACAGGATTATTGTTATAAAAATAGGCTCTTCTAAAAGTGATCCAAATAATCTCCTAGTGTTGCTTTCTGGCCCTCTACTTAGGATCATTTTCACGCTTATTTTTTTAACACCCCTCCCATACTCACATATAATTTCAAAATGTTGCAATAAATACAACTTAAGTATTTAATAATTGTGTTGGAGATTGTCCTGGGTACGATGATAAACTACAACTGGCAGCAAAATTGGGAGATTGGAGATTTTGAAGTATGTGGAACTACCTCTTAATTGCTGTTGTAATATCAATTAGGGTCCCTATTATGGGCAAATAGTGAACTCTGAAACGGTACATTTTTGTAATGACCAATAATACATTTTTTCAGTGCAAAATGGCAATGCAACACTACAAAAAAATATAAAAAATACATTTTTATAGTAAAATTACTAACAATACATTTATGATTTACAAAATTCTTCTATGTGTCTTGTCCTTTCAGGACATAGGCGATCATGATTTCCACGTCTCCCTATCCCTGGTGGCTCTTAGCACGCTTTCTCCTGTTACACCATACAACCCCCCCTCTGTCATTCACCTGCTCAGGCCCTTCAAATATGTTATCCTCTGCTTTCTCCAGTCTCTTTTTCCCCTCTATATGGCCTGTTAGTATCAGGTTCTCCAAGCCCTCCTTCCTTGTTGCATGTCCCAGGAACTTTAACTGTCTTTTCCTGATGCACAATATTAATTTCCTTATCATTTTTATCCTTTCCAAAACCTCATTGTTCATATGCTCGATCCATGATATCCACAGTATCTTTCAATAAAACCACATTTCAGTTGCTTCAAGTTTTTCCTTCATTTGGTTTACAAAATATATCTCTAAAAAAAGACACTCCTTTACTTTGAAAGGGTAAAATTATGTACAAAATATTTGTAGGTGAAAGCAGAAAATTGCGTTCAAAATATTTAGATTTTAGCATGAAATAATTTACAGGTTGTTATACCATTAAACAAAATCAACCAAAATGAACCAACCAAGGTTAGAGATAGTAACCATGGTGTAAAGTGTGTGTGTGTGTGTGTGTGTGTGTATATATATATATATATATATATATATATCCGGTCAACGTTTGGCTCACTTTTAGATTTAGTTTATTGTATTTTTGCTCTACTTCCATACTTTTGTATTGAGCTCTTTTTTGTTAAGGTTTTCGTCTTGGGGTTTTTCTTTCAAACATTCTTGACTCATTTTTATTGGGCTTTGTTTGTTTCTTTTTTTTATTCCCCCTTTTTACGTTACTGATTTGTTAACGTTAGTTTTTTTCTTACTTCGGTCTTGATTAGTGCTACTGTATTGTTGGTACGTATAGTGATAAATATATATAAATCCCGGTTAAGAGGACTCAAGGTCTTACTATTTTAAATCCCCTGGCATTTTATTATAAACAGTGCTCAATATAATAAATATTATAGAGCTTAATATAATCATATAGTTATGAATTAATTGTACATTGCGATATGGAAATTTTTATGTTTCGAGATAGATTCTCTTCATCAGGCAATGTTTGATGTTGATTGTACAAATGTTTTTTTTCATTTGTACAATCAACATCAAATATTGCCTGATGAAGAGTATCTATCTCAAAACAAAGAAATTTCTGTGTCGCAATGTACAGTTAATTCATCACTATGTGATATATAAATTGTTTTATTTACTTCCTTATGAGAATGTACAAGAGGGACAATCAACAAGTTTATCTTCATACCCTGCCTGGTGGAAAATGCTGCTGGTGGCTCCAGGGGTGGCGGTCCCACCATAGCCACCGAAACCGTGACATCACCTCTGGTTGGCAGCTGATGAAGACAGGGTATTGCACGTGCTAACACACATTGTATGTTACAAATTGTGATGATTGCACCCTCTTGTCAGAAGACTACCATCTCTTCATTTATCACCACACAATAGTGTGCACGTATATGACCCTCCAGCCCAAACTCACTTGTGCATGATTGTTTGTAGATGTGAAACTTGAATTGTTCATCTTTCTGGGTCACCAGCTGAAATACATCTTTATGTATTTTGAAATATCCAGACAAATCACCAGCTGACTTATATACTAAACCACATGTAGAGCAGGTATGCTGTGGTAGATATGGTGGCAAAATCAAGTTCGAATTTCAGTTGAATTCCTTGCATTCACTTACGCACAAATACTCTTGGGAAAGGTATTAATCCATCCCTTCCCTCTAATTATGGGTTAAATAATAGGACAGTTATGGGTAAAATAATATAACAGATTGGGTTCTATAGCCTTGGTTGGCAACCAGTCTACTGCAGAAAGCAATGGCAACCTACTGCGGAATAATCTTCTGCCCAGTCAGTCAGTCGAGACATTATCGCCCAAGCATGTATCACGTATGGCATTTAACTGACTGACTAAACCTGGCCTGGTGAGAAGATAGTGTCCATACATATTGTACTGTAATTTCTGTTGGACATCTGCAGGCACTGTACACACAAAACGCTTCACTTCACCTGTTGAAATTTAAAAAAAAAAAAAAATTAGCTTACAGCCACATCATGTTGAAACTCCAGTTTCCATATGATCACTGAAGTTAAGCAACGTTGAGCCTGGTCAGTGCCTAGATCAGGGGTTCCCAATCCTTTCGTTCTTTTGTAACACTTGCATTTTTATAGATTCCTGTGTACCCCAAAAAATTGAGGATGAAAAATTAAAATTTTGGTAACTTTTACCTATTACAAAGATACAGCAACAGTGCTGGCAATGAGTAACATTATTAGACCTTTATTACTAGCTATTAGTGTCAAAACTGACTCAGGCTATTGTGTAGTGCTGCTTGCCATGGTTTTGAGTTAGTACACATGTCCCATGCCTGATCTTCAGGTCTGGTACAGGTACAGATTACAGCAGCAGGAAGTTTCATAATAGTGAAAATTTATCCCACTTGTGATATAACTTAATCAAAAGCCTTGCCTACTAAAGTGAAAAAAAAATTATGTTGTGCAACCTGGACAGAGATTACATCATGTATTGTATATTAGTGGTTATTCTCTCGAAGTCAATGTACCCCACTGAAGAGTACAAATGTACTACTGGGAGTACATGTACCACAGTTTACAGACCCCTGATTTAGATGGGTAACCACTTGGGAGCACCAAGTGCTGTAAGCTTGGATGTGTGGTTGGTGTAATGGATGCTGGCTCAAAATTGGTAATCAAAGGGCTGAGTTCCAATTCAACTTTGGTTTGTTATATTCACTTATACCCTTGGGAAAGGTAATTATCCCTTCTTTCTTCCTTAGCTATGGGTTAATTAGTAAGATTTTTTTTCATTAACTCATTCAGTCAGTTATATGTGATAAATGCTTGGGCAATCATGTCTCAAAAACATGACTGACTGGGCAGATTTTCACATAGTAGGTTGCCACTACTTCTGTGTAGACTAGTTGCTGACCAAGGCTATAGAACCTAATTTGACCAGCTATTTAACCCATAGGTGGAGGGAGAAGTAGCAGATTAATAACTTTCTTAAGGGTATTTGTGCATAAGTGAATGCAAGGAATTCAACTGGAATTCAAGCTCGGGTCTCTTATTTCTCATTCCGAGCCGATATTCAGTGCACCACAACACACATCCTAAAACATTATGTCAAAAAATAAAATTCGTAGAATCTAAAAATATTTTCTAGTTTTAAATAACTTCCAAAGGGTTGATAGAACATAGAAAATTAATCTGTCAATAAAACTAGAAAAAAACTTGAAGGTAAATCTTAATATTTTATTGTATTTTTACTGTGACACTTGGACTTGTTCATTGCTCAACCATGGCCTTGATCTTTAACTTCTTGAATAGTTTCATAAGATACAAATGTGTGCAGTATTTCTGTTGCTCCAGTTTAAAAATAAACAACTTCAAAATGGGGTTATATATGCAGAAGTCTGTTCATATATGTAGTTTTATAAATTCCAACACAATATACATTTACTTTAGCTTATATCATATATCACATCAACAAATAGAAAACAGCTTTGGTCTTATTGTTCTTCATCATAGAATGTAAATTATGCTATGAAGTTACATGAGTTAATAAAAGACCGATTTGCAACTTGGAATTTCTGCAGAATAACAGAACAAATAAAATTTCAGAGATTTTATGCCAAATGCCAAACTCATAAGGGATATTATGACAAAATCAAGAGGCAAATTCAGACTGCGCTGAAAAACTTTCTGAAAAAGATTTTTTTTTTTTTTTAATATCAGGTCTGGCACTAAATTCACTTCAGAGCTTATGGCTATATCACTATAACATTGGTTTCCAAAAGATCATCAAAGTTAAGCAACATCAAGCCTAGTCAGTACTTAGATGGATAACTGCTTGGGAATACAAGGTGACATCAGCTTAGATGTGTGGGTGGCATAATATGTTGGTATTGTTAATCAGAGAGCCAAGTTCCAATTCCAGTTGGGTTCATTACATTCACTTACATGAAATATTCTTGGGAAAGATATGAATCCACCACTTTCTCCCCCAATGTAGATTAATTAGTGAGACTTTTCTCACTAAATCATTATCTCAAAAAAATTTATCCAAAAATATTTCTGACTTTCTGAAAAGTATTGATAAGTCATAGAAAACAATCAATATGGATTTAAATAGCCTCACCAAACTGCAATTATCTAAGTGTTGTTAGTATGACCATGTCTTCATGAGTGTAGCCTGTCAGGGAGAGGTTCCTCCAACAGGAGTGAGTATGCCCTGGATTTGGAAGTAGAATACGTGATACACGCTTGGGCGATCATGTCTTGAAAGCGATATGACTGACTGGGCAGAAGATTATCTTGCAGTAGGTTACCATTACTTTGTGTGGTAGACTGGTTGCCAGCCAAGGCTGTAGAACCCAATCTGTCCTGTTATTTAACCCATAACTAGATGGAAGAGACAGATAAATACCTTTCCCAAGGGTATTTGTGCATAAGTGAATACAAGGAATTGAGCTGGAATTCGAACTTGGCTTCCCGATTTCTCGTTCTGAGTCGATATCCACTGCACCACAACGCACATTCTAACGGAATGTATCTAGTACTGATAAAATTTTCAAAAGTTCATTAAAAAATGAAAGTGTAGAGATAAATTAAAAACATGATCATAGAACATTAAACAGTGTTAATATGTAGTGTATTTAAATCATTATTATTTCCCCACCACCACCACCACCAAAAAAAGAAAAAAAAATTATTCAATTTAAAGATATTTTCCTGCAAGGGGTTCATAAGCCGTAGAAAATGGGTCAGTCAAACAATCAAATAAATTAGTTTAGATATGGATTGTAATATAGAATTGATCCTCCACTTTATATCCACATTATAATTTTTTTGTTTGCTTCTCAAATTCTGATTAGGTATGATGCAACCTATCCCTCCCTCAGTTATGGGTTAATTAGTAAGATATGCATTACTAAATCATTTACAAAAAAAAATTCTTACAATGTAAAAAGATTTTCTGGCTTTATATAACCTGGAAAGGGATGATAAGCCATAGAAAAATTAATCAATCAATAAATTAATTTAATCCTGACAAAAAATGAGCACGCAACATAGTGGAATATGGCAAAATTCTTCTAATTTTAGACAACTGTTCAACCAACCCTAGAGCTGAACTGGTATGCAAGAACAATGTGTATACAGCATACTTGCTACCAAGAAGTACACCCCTTAACCAACTCCAAAAACCAGAAATACTGTACTCTTTAAAAGCTAAGTCACTGATGCCTCCTCAACAGGTGTTTACCCGTTCAACCAGACTGGCAACTGGGTCCCACCCATTCACAGTCAGGTTAGCCAAACGCAGACGACAATTCTACTCCAGCAGCTTCCTCTCTCGCACTTCCCGCCTGTGGAACTCACTCCCGTATTCTTGCTTTCCTGACGGCTACGACCTCCAGAAATTTAAAAGCAAAGTTAATACTCACCTACTAACCACTGGCCTCTAGCTCTCTCCCCTCCCCTGTATAACCTTCCCTTTCTCTCCGCCCATGTACCTGTCATTGCACCTGCTTTCTCAGTTTTCTATTGTTCCTTTCTAACTAGCTTGTACTCCTCACTCTTTTCTAATTAATCTTTCTACATTTATGTAACCCCCTGCACATCAGTGGCGTTTCTGCCTTGCTCGGGGTGAAATGATTAAAAAAAAAAAAAAAAAAAAGTATCTCTCACTTTTCAGGAAGCATATGTTAGATATAGTAAATTCTGACAAGCCTGATGAGATACTTATAAATAAATTTAATGTGAGAAATATTTGTTTATATTTCTGAAAGATACATGATGTGCATAAGTGGGTCAGAGGCATTTTATGGAATTATTATGATGTAATCTTTTCTTGGTCCAAAGAGAATGGATTATTTTAGAAGTAAACATGTACATTGGTTCCCACAATTAGGATATGCTCACTTTAAGCAGTGTCATTTGAATTTTTTTTTTTTTTATGATTGACAATAGCAATTTCTGTCCTAATTTGACCTGTGGCAACCTCATGTGACCTTGGAGGTCAGGCTACTTCTCACCTGTTCATCCTTGAATCAAGTTAGGCTAATTATTGACTCCAAGGATTCAACTGTTTGCCTGCCAATATGACTCATACAAAGCAATTTTCTTTTTTTTTTCTTTTTTTTTTTTTTTTCTCATCCTGATAGGGAGGGTTGTACATGTCAACATCACTTGATTTTCCAGTTACCTTATTTACTAACATATCGGACACACATTTCGATAAAATTTTGCAATATTTTTTTTGTCTAATGCACTGGTATTATGACTAAGAGTTCAGGATGAGTTGCTATATATGGTACTCCCCCAAACACTTTTCTAACTATGTATCCAATAGAAATCTGATTCCTTTTACAACCTAAAAGTATGCCATTGAAGATTCACAAGTTACTGAGAATGACCTAAAATGACCTTTTATTGTCCGTCAGTGTAAACATTTGTTTAATTAACGCTTCCAGAGCGGAGTCAAAATGTGTCTGTCGCGACACTCACAGATTTTTGGAAAAATATTACCCTTGACTCAACATCTATATTTTCTCTCTGCTTACAGAAAGTAAAAACGAATATTTGAAAGAAAGAAAAAATACGCATACTTCTTTCAACCACGCACCAAAAAAATAAATTATACAAGTAATTTTTTCATAGAAAATTGTTGAGAAAATCAGATTTATTTTTTTATCATCTATGAGATGAGGGTTGTAGTCAAACAGAAGAAACTATTTAGGTACCTCCACTCAATTGCCCCCCCCCCCCCAAAAAAAACAGCATATCATGATGTCAAACTTAATAAAAACAAAGTTTTATCATCAAAATGTTATGCTATTATGAAGAGGAAAGATCAAATTTTGTTGTTATTATTTAAAAAACAATTTTCAAATCCTTTTTAACATGTTCAAGATTTTAATTAAGATTTCATTTTTTGATTACGTAAGGTGACTTAAGAAAATTGAGTCGATCGAGTAAAATGATTTGGGGGCGAGTAAATTTTCCCTCACTCTCGACCCCTGGTTGAGTGATTTCTTTTTCAAATCTCAAAGGATATATATATATACACACCTTAACATTTGATACATACCCACACAAAAAGAGAAAAAAATCAAGCTAACATTAATAACTACACATAAATTTTTAACTTACTTTAAAGATAATGAAAATGAGAAACATTCACAGTAAATTGCTAAAGCAACCTGATGAGAGGGCCAAACAGTTACAAAAAGATTTGTTTCTGAAACTCTGGAAAGATCTTAAGCTTTTAAAATGTGAATTATCATTTACTCTATATCAAACTAAAATGTCTATCCAATGTATATAAGATGTTTTGCAAAGAAGTTTTCTCCTTCTATGTGTCCTGTCCTTTCAGGATGTAGGCGATCCTGGCTTTCCATATTTCCCTATCCCTGGTATCCCTTTTTGCACGCTTTCTCTTGTTACACCATGCAACCCTCATTCCATCATCCACCTGATCAAATATGTTATCCGCTGCTTTCCCCTGTCTCTTTTTCCCTCTATCTGGCCTGTTAGTATCATGTTCTCTAAGCCCTCCTTACTCATTGCATGTCCCAGTAACTGTCTCTTATCTAAAATGTCTATCCAATGTATATAAGATGTTTTGCAAAGTAGATTAGGCAGCACAAATAAGTTTAAACATATTTTTTGTTCTATTTATGTTTAAAATTAGTATAACAAAATTGATAAAGAATTACTTGACTATCTCTATCAAAACAATGACAGAGAATCTTGCTTACTTATTTCTCTTATGTGCCATCCCGCATCAGGATATGTGCAGTTATGATTCTGTCCATTCTCACTCTGTGCTTACGGCCTATCATGTTGAATACACGGGTTCTCACTTGATCACCGAAGTTAAGCAACGTTGAGCCTGGTCAGTACTTAGATGGGTGACCGCTTGGGAATACCAGGTGCTGTAAGCGTATAGTGACAGATGTGTATTGCGGTGCAGTGGATATCAGCTCAGAAAGAGAAATCAGTGGGCCAAGTTCGAATTCCAGTTGAATACCCTGCATTCACTTAAGCACTGGTACCCTTGGGAAAGGTATTAATCTGTCCCTTCCCTCCAGTTATGGGTTAAATAACAAGTGTAGGACTTGGGGACCCTGCTCTTACAAACAAATCCCGATGAATCTTGATACTCGAAGAGAAAAATGTAAAAATAAAAAATAACCTTACCCCAAAAAATCATTGGTTATGACCTTAAATGATCCCATAAAGATTGATAGGTTGTTAAACCTCAAAACAAACAAACAAAGAAATTCTCACTCTGTGCAACATTTGTCCCATTAACTTTCCTCCTCATCCCTGCTTTGGTATCAATTCACATAAACTCATTTGGTAGGTTATTTTAGTTTCACTGTTTTCCTTGCATTCAATATGTCTTGTGGGTGTCAAATTCTCTAAGCTTTCTTTTCTCATTATGCATCTAAGAAATTTAACCCATCTCTTTCTAATTTTAAATATAAATTTCTTTACATTCACATTTCC